>LPNX010052756.1:467333-505293 GCA_001517045.1 Pseudotsuga menziesii
AAAAACCAACTATGTTCCCATAAAATTTAAAGACAACGATATTTAATGACTTGTTCCATAGTTAATAGTTAAAACCATCCTCATGTCAATAGTTAGAAGCACTCCAATTTCATGAACAAGATCTACAATATCTTTGTGTTATCAATGAACACAATAACACTCCAATTCAAACCAATGATGACTACAAGACTATTGAAGCCGACATAAGCTTCATTTTCTCCCTTCGAATAAGTCTTGAATATTAAGTCTCCATAATGGCAAAAATGTTGTATTTATAAGAAAAGAACAGTTAGACAAACATTTCGTGGTGCATGTGCATGATACTGTAGTGTGATGCTCATAAAAATATAACAAACAAATTGTCCCACTATGATTCTTATGTTTATTATAAAAAAAATAAAAAAATTTCTTATTATTATAATTTTTTCTACCAAATCATTTTTTAATTATTAAATTTAAGTCTCCCATGTTGAATCATACTTTTCGTATTTTTGAGAGTTGATATATATGTATAATATAAAATAAATTTATTTTATTTTTAAATAAAAGCATCTAACTTCTCTCCATGCAATGATAATTATATTTATTAATTTTTTCTCAATTATTTTATAATAATAATTAATATTAATAAATAATTTTTTTTCTTATATAACTATTTAAATTAATACCATAGACAAAGAGGAGGAAGCTAGTAAAACAATGAGTAAAATATTCTAGAATAAATTTAAAACACATAATAAGTAATTAGTGTTAGGTTTTGCACATATAACAATGATTTACTTCTACGTGAAATCCATATTAATTAATTATTTATGTCCGTCTTTTGATGTTCGCCTGGTAAGCAGCCGCAGTTTCAATTGCTATTTTGACAGCAAGTCCATAACCGTCTTCATGCAACGTTATGGCTTTCGCTTTGCTTAAACGCCTCCGCGCACAGCGTCCCATACATCACCCGGCCATGGTGGACTTTACCGACCTTCTACTCTTGTGACAGGCGCCGGGAAATTAAGAACTTCTGTAAATATAGAACTTCTTGTGGAAGGCGCCCGGAAATATAGAACTTCTTGTCACAGACCCCGAGAAAAATAGAAAAGTCTCGAACCACCGTTAACTAAACAGATCCCTTGAGCCGAGTGGTTTGCTGGAATTTGAAACAGAAAGAGGTTTTGTGATAAAGATTGAATGAACTTGAAATTGGTGTGTGAGTCCAGCAACTTAAAGAATGTTGCCACTTTGAATTTGAAAGATCTTTCTCTCAACAGAATTTTGGCCAAATCGAAAAAGCGAGAGCGTTACATCAACTGACATAAACCAGGGGATTGGCATCGACGCAAATTGACACGAGTTAATTTACGCAGAAGATACATACTTACGTGTTATTCATTACTAAAGTACCTGTCAAAGCTAAGCTGAAAATTAGTGAAATCATGCATATTGACTAAACGCTTGGATGTCATTATTGTTGAAATGAACTTAATCTGATTAGATTTTGTAAAGAAAAGCAATCATGAACTGCAAAAACACTAATGGTTTTTGGCCCTCCATTCCAAAGTGAATGGTTTTAAGCGATTTTAGACTGTTAATATTAAGTTGATTTTGATAACACATTGCTATTATAGTTACTAGCATCAACCATTTTCATTGCATTGGGTGTTTGATTCATATCTTTTGGCTATCGTCTAGAAAAATTTATCGACGTTAATCCGACCTTAAAGCAGTTTTCTGATCGAAACATACATGTTCCAGCACACAACATTGTGAGGTGTCACCATCGGGACTCGACACAGTGCATCCAATAAGCACCAAGTGCATCCAGCAATATGCTTGGCTATCTGGAGGTCTAGTTACATTGCAAGTCTATCACAAAGTCTCATAGGCCAACAAATTTCACAACGATTTAACGAATCTACAAATTAGAAAAAAAAAACTAAGCTAACTTAGCTTATTATTACTTTTTTCCAAACTTTTCTTAAGCTGCAGGTACTAAGCGACTTTGTTGTTTATTCAACTTGTTTATTATTATTGTTCATCCATGAGCTTGAGAGACACATAATAACATAAATGTTTCAATTAAATTTCATTGCTTTATTGAGAATGAAGAGTTACATAGCATAATTGCTGTGGATGCCACGTAAAGTACCCGAAAATACTGAAGGCGCCAATACTGAAGTTGCCTTTAACAGCTGACACGGCGATTTTATAAAAATAAAAAACCATTTTGAAGGCACTTGAGTGGGTCCAATGGTTAAGAGCTTGTGTTATCTCCGAGGAGGTCACAGGTTCAAAACCGGCGGGGGGTAGGGATGCCTATTTAGCCCGTTGTGACAAGGCTCGAAGGGTAGGCGACCCCTGGGATAGAGGTTCACTCCAGGATTCTCCTCGGTGGGCTTCGGGACGTCTCGACCCTTGCTGAGTCACAAGTTTCTGGTATATCTGGCTTGCGGGCTGTTGGATGTACCCTTGGGAGGTTGCTGTTCCCATGGTTAAAAAAAATAAAAAATAAAAAACCATTTTGATTGACAGTTTTGCAGAGTATATACGATACAGATATAACACCCCTTGAATCCTCGAGAATCTCAACTCTCCCTCTACATTTAGTTGCGTAGGCTACTTTTACCTATCCACGTTGGATAAATCATAGCTATCTAATTTAGAAACAACTCTAATTGAAGGTTTGCCTCAGCTACTTTTACCGATCCACGTCGAGAATATCATACCTATCTAAATTTAGAAACTTCTCTAAACTGAAAGATGCCAAAATCCTGCGGCTTTCAAGAGGATTTTCTAAATTT
Organism: Pseudotsuga menziesii; assembly: GCA_001517045.1. Lineage (NCBI taxonomy): Eukaryota > Viridiplantae > Streptophyta > Pinopsida > Pinales > Pinaceae > Pseudotsuga > Pseudotsuga menziesii. Next base: position 470,126 of record LPNX010052756.1, read on the forward strand.
AGAAAGTAAGATGACGATATAATAAAGGCAATAAATTGCAATGGAGAAATTCTTTAGTTTCAATTGATCGTGTGTTCGATCCCGATCCCAATCCCGATCCCTGTCTGTGAGCAGTCACCAGAGTTTCAATAAATCGTAACCCGTCGAACCTCGGCGGGAAAGTCTGCTCAAAGCTCTGAGAATTCGAACTCTGAGAAGCAACCGCGTCATCATTCATCGGTTTGGCATGTAAATTTCAACAGAAAACCACTACATTTAATACAAAATCCAAAAGTCTATCCATGAATAGACAGTGTTGGCATGAAAATGAAGCAACAAAAGGAAGAACAACGGATATTTAAAGTATAGCGTTAGAATGAAGTATTGACTGACCGCAAGAGAGGACGCTGTGACTCGTATCTCATGGTCTTGGAGAGCAGTGAACGCTGTAGAAGCGGCCGCTGCAGCTGCAGACATGAGTGCGATGGGGTGACTCATTCTTCAATTCTTGCGAAAAGAATAGTTGGAGGAATCGAATCCCTCAACTGACAGAAGAAACCCTCGCTTTACAACAGTTAAAGAAGACCTGTTTAAATTCGGGGAAGAAACACCTGAATATCAGATGTAATGTAGAGACTGAGACAGAGAGTGTTGGCCCTTTCAAAGCCTTCGAAGTCGATCCTGCAAGGCAATTTCATTTTCTGCAGGTCAATAACGATCGTCTCGAGTCAAGATGTCCTCCAGAGTAGAAGAGCAGGAAGCGTGCTCCGGATGCGCAGCTTCCGCCTAGGTTTCGAATCTTGAGGCCTTCCTTCTCAAATTTTCAGACCAAACTCTGAAAAGTAGAGAATCGTAAACATCAGATGACGGGAAACGGGAATTTAGACAGCAATTAACAACATTTCATGGTCTACTGAAAATTGAAGAAAAGGGAGGATGCCTTTCCCATTTTTTGAGCGTGCTACGCTACCGACGAAACTCACGAGGAAGTTGCCCTACCATTATTTTATTTTATATTACAAATAACGAGAAAAGAGTAAGGTGGTCCAATGGTGACGCTCTCTTGTGAAAAGATCTCCTGAGCCATCGTAATCAATCTGTGTTTGAAAAGGAGATCTCTTGAGCCATCACCATCAATGTTTTGTAGAAAATTGGATACGTAGAACATTGGGGACCTCTATTTGGCTTTATGAACGGTTGGTGTCCAAACTTTTGAATTGTTGTGAATTAGATTTAGTGGCATACACTTTGGATCCGAGCGTTTCTTATTCGTTGTGATCTGAATGTTTAATTTGAGCCTACGATTTTCCAGTTTGATAGATTCTAGATCCAATCCCTTCATTGGGATCTGAATCTATTTAATTTAAGCTTGTGATTTTCCAGTTTGATAGACTTTAGATTAGAGCGTTTCATATTCATTGTGATTTGAATGTTTAATTTGAGCTTGCCGTTTTTCGGTTTGATAGATTCTAGATCCGATCATTTCATTGGCATACGAATGTATTTAATTTAATCCTGCTATTTCCAATTTGATAGATTCTAGATCTAAGCGTCTTTGTGTATAATTCTTGCGTCTTCATTTGGTTGTGGATCTGAATGTAAGTTTTCTAGATCTGAATGGCAAACATTGGTTTTATTTTCTTACAGTTTGCATTGTTAAAATTGCCATCGTTGTTTGGATATAGATCCATCACGGTGTAAGTGCTTTTTCGACGCAGGTTTGGTTATGAACCTATTGTTAACCCAATGTTGTGTAAACTCCATCGCTGGTTTAGATCTGAAGTCTTTGGATGCCTAAGATTTGGATTATATCCAATAGATTAGTTTACTTTCTAATTACACCGTGATTTGGAGATCCTTGCCTTAGATTGGATTACATGTTTATACTTGTGATTTCTTTTGATCCCATTGTCTTTGTTTTAAATTGGTTTACTTATGATTTAGATTATATCCAAAGTTTTCAGTTCACATGTCAGATGTATCAACGATCTAGGTTGAAATCCAAGGTCCTTGTTTTAATTCATTTTACCTTTAGATCCACACACACACACATATATATAATCTTTGTAAAGTTTCCATTTTCTTTAAAAATGCACATTTTCTATATGTTCCATTATATATTTGAGAACTTATATATTAGGTTTTTGTAAATCATATGCGAGAAAATTATCATTTGTTTACCCAATTATAATCAACTCATGATTATAGTAAATGATAAACATTATGATACTTCCAATAGAATGGAAATAATTTGATTAAAGAATTGAAAAGAAACAAAATGGACTTTGGGGTTAGATGAAAGGATACTAATGCAAGTTATTATAGTGGTGAAGCTTTCGTATTAAATTACCTTGTTATGTTTATCGTAAGGATTTTACTTAAGGGTTCATATCTTAACATATTGAGGAAACATGAATAAATATATATTTAAGTATGATGGAATTAATGGAATAATAACAAGGATTGTGATCTACCTTGTGTTGAAAAGAGTCTCATGTTTGTAACCTTACCTTAGTGGATTCATCTCCCAGCTTGAAGGTGTTTTAGATGGACAAACATACATCAAATGAATCCTATGGTTGGGAGGAAAGTTGTAGACACACTTTCAGTCGCCCAAGTTAAAGTCAGATTAAAGAAGTATCTATAATGGTTAGCTTTGTTTATAGTTTTTAATTTATCTTGAAGCTTATGTTCTTGGATTTATAGGCCGATACATAGTTCTAATGTGTATGTTGAGTTACAAGACTTCAAGTGTTGGCTGCAGAGGCTGTGGAAGGCATTGTGATAACTCTCGGAAGACAGTGTAGAGTAAATTAGTTGTATAGGTGCTTAATTTTTAGTTAGCTTCTTTTATCATCTAAAGTATATCTAACCTCATTGTTTGCTCCACTCAGGAGACTCATGTGTCATCTCTGATGGTTGCACCCAGGAGAATAAGTACAAGTATAGTACCTTGTTATAAAGGGTGTTAACTACGATTAAAATGCAGGGTTAATGTGTAATCACTATTTCATTCAAAGGATAGTCTCGCGACTAATGTAACAATTGTATCTTATTATAATTTTCAATAAGAATTGCTTGTGTAGAATTAGTATTTTGAAATGATTATATTTTGAAGATGCTTAATCTTGAAAGAATGGTTATGGTTCAGTAAAAAGTTTTAATTTTTTTGGTGTGATTAAATATATATGATTATCCAAAAAATTTATGCTGCCACCTAGAGAATTTATACAGGTATTTGGGGTATGTTACATTTGGTATGAGAGCACATGTTACAAACACTCAGGCTTATTTGGGCTTAGTTGGAGGAAACAAATATAAGTTAGTTGAACAAGCAAATGGACTCCATCTATAAGACGCAAGCATAAAATTTCATTTTCAAGGATCAACAAGAGGTAACCAACAAGTCGTCTTTGAATTGCAAGTAAGTATGTTCCATTTGTTGAAACATTATAATGGCATAGCATTGTCTATATGTGAGCATTGTATATGTTTCATTATATATCTGAATGATCTTTTATGGATGAATACTAGTCAGTGAATATCTCCTCATACTCTACAATTAGTTTTATTGAAGGACAAGAAAGCAATCCTTAAAATGATTGAAATAGTTAGACTATTGGAGTTAAGGCTTTATGAAATAGTTTCTTGTAAGGTGGAGTAAAAGAGTATATGGAAAGTCATCCTAGTTGTGAATTTTTAAAGGTAAAGTTTATATGTTAAACCGAGAAACTCTCATAATACTGTTGACTTGGTAGTTAGATTTAAAATTTTATTACCTTTTTCTACGTTCCTTGTTATTCTTGAATTGGATACATTTCTGTTTCGACAATCATTTTTTCAAGTGAGTACGACTGATACATTTTGTTGACTTCGAATTTGATTGACCCAATCATCAGAATTGCAACAGATGAGATTCAGATGGATAATCTAAGCAATTATTTGGATCGGTTAGAAGATCCATTTAGTTTTGATTAAAAGTTGAGTCAACATGAATACGGATCTAACTGATGTATTTAATGTTCTTTTAGTTATGAAGGAAGCATAGTTATGTTGATATGAAGAATTCCGTTAATACAAATTCTATTACATCATAGGGGTATCAACTAGGAATTATAGGTTTGTTACATCGGAAAAACTAATATTCCACAAGAAGAATAGCCTTGCTACACTAAGGTATCTAGATTTTTTTTAAACAAAGGAATTAACTTTAATTGGTTTACTTGGACATTCTATTGGTGTGAGGTTTTCTATGATTGGGAAATTGAATATTTGGTAGGAGTCTCCTTGTTTTGTTTTGGTATGTGATGGTATAGGATAAGTGATTATAAAAAATAACGCGTGACATTGGAACACGCCTGTACCCTTGCTTCTTAATTCAACAAAATGATAATGGTTATAATTACTATAAAGGTATACATGTGTATTCTAAGTAGTTCATAGGATGCGTATGATGAAAATGCATGATTTCGTTTTATATATTTCTTATCCCAGTGATCTTTACTATGGATGTTAGGATACTTTGAGTGGTTTTTATAAAAGTTATACTTTAATATGATCGACATTTATGAGATAGAGGTATACTTTATATGCATAGATACCTTGACCATCTATTTCATTTTGATACATGGATTTCATGAGATATTGAGTGTAATACTAATATGTGTTATTACAAGTAAACTTGTACCTTGACATGTGAACGTCATATAAAATGGAGATATGTGGTCACCCTTATAAAGGTATGTGGTTATCTTTATAAAGGTATGCAAGTATATTTGTTGTTACTTACATAGTGTTAGTGTGGACAAAGAAAATAGGTTATCCTAAATTTTTAAGTGGTCAAGAAATCTTTTGTAGTTTTTTTTGTAAACAATGCATGTATATATTTCCCTGGGAATTAATGTGCCAAGAAAATTATCTTTTATCTTGCTTTTGGTGAACCATGTCATAGGGATGAAAATAAGGAACCAAAAGAGGATGTTTATTTTAGATGATCATGTAGTAAGAAAGATGATTTCTTATTATTATGCTTAGGGAAAAAGAAAAAAAGAAAAATATTCTTACAAAATTTGATTTTTGTTATAAAAAGTGGTACTAACAAGTGAATTTGGAAGATGGTCAATATTATTTGGAACTTGTTGAAAGACAAGACCATAATATATTATGCATGGTAATCATATGGCAAGAATTTGAATAAAGATCAAGGACTCATGAATAGATATATTAAAACATGAGTAAGAAAACAGGTGAACCTATTTGATGTTATTTTGTTGCATGTTGTAATTATCAAATACGCAAGAAAATAACAAATGATTGATGTTTAAAATAAATTTATTGGACTAAAGCATGAAGGCTTGAGGGGGAAAAGAACCTCTTCTCTGAATGAACGCCAACTGAAAAAATTCAGGATCCAACTCTACTTTGCTAAAGTAACTTTTCCTGGACTTAAGTAGGAGGTTGGGTGGAAAAGAAATTCCTGGACTCAAGCGAGGAGGCTTGAGGGGAATTGTGAGAGAGTTTGTGATATCAATGGCAAGACCTAGGCACAAAGTTTGACATCTAGAAGACAAGACATTGTTTGACGTTTTTGAGGGGAAACTTTTTGGCTAGCAATCAAAAGGGACAGTAACCTCGAAGTTTAGCCTGTAAGTCCAATCGATGACAGAACTTGAGAGAGAGTTCTGTGTTGAACAGAGAGGTTTTGAACATGAAAAACTCAAGGGAGAGTTTGTTGATCAACAAAAGTTTTGTTGAAAGTTTTTTTTCATCTTCGTGATATAACAATAAAACACATATTAACAATTTGTCTAGTAACTAGACTATTGAATGTCTTAATGTGTAAATGTTATGAATACTTAAGTAGGAAAAATTTCCTTAAGGGAGAGGATGAATTATACATTTTAAAATGTTATTGCTTGAAATTATGTGAAATAAATGATTCTATCTTGTGAATGAAAGAGATGTCTATCTCAAGTTGAGGACTAGTTAAAGCATCCAAGCACTGCAGGTAAAAGATGTCCTCCAAAAAGATAAGTAAATATGAATTACTTATGAATTATTTTGAGGGTAATCCCGTATTAGGTATTCTTATGAAGATAAAAGAACAAACAAAGGCTAAAATATGTTCCGTGAATTGCCAATGTTGTGTTGCAGAAAGGACTTAATGTTTATGTTTAACAAGAATTTCGCATGAATAATTTCCATAAAAGTGACACTCTAAAAGAGGTCGAGTAAAACATGTTTTTACTTATGCAATATTATGTTGACATTATAAGTATGTATGAATATGATGATATTCTAGATAGACGGTGTGATGCCTTACATAGAATAGGTTAGAGGACAACAAAGTTGGAAGACAATCGTGAAGGAAGCAGAAGCAAGCAATAAGAACCTAAAGGGAAATGAACACAAAGCTTTGATGAATATGTAACACCAAGGACGGTGTTAACTCTAAGGGGAAAGGATGTAACATCCCCTCAGTACGCGACTGGAAACGACAAAGTGTAAGTAAAAAAAACACTATAAGTACTAAATCTAGCATCATCAAATTATAGATGAAATTGATAATGCTAGGAGACTGAAAATGTGCACGACTGTAACATCCCCTCAGAACACGGTCGAAAAAAGTGAAACATAAGTAAAAGGCACTGTAAGTATGAAAAATAGCTCATCAAAATTATAGATGAAATTTAATAATGCTAGGAGATTGAAAGCATGTGCGACTAAAACGATGATTGGGGACGAAATCCGCTACGGGGAAGGCTAATGGCTACCAAAGCTTCGGGGGTCTAGTAAAGTTTAAACTGGTGTCATCATGATGATAGTGATGTAGAAAAAATAAACTAATATCCATAAGTAAATGTTATATTTTTTTCTCATTGAATTATGGATGAAAACGACAGTTAGCAAACAAAAATTAAGTTTATGTACATACAAGGTATCGATGTAGAAAAAATGTTGTCATATTAACAGAACCATGGATTAGTTTAAATAAATATGGAGTTGGGTTATGGTACTATAGTTGAACTAACTGGCTATGCTAGTCAAAACCTTGAGCTTGTTGTTATGAAAAAATAACAACACCCCTGGCTGGGAGAGTGAAGCGTTATACACCTGTAATATTACTCTTATGTTTAAAACTTATTAAGCTAAGACTAATTTCATTTTTATTTTTTAAGACGACATGTCTAGTGCTCTTGTATATATATATGTGTGTGTGTGTTTGTGTGTATGTATATATATATATATATATATATATTTAAAAAAGGGAAGAATGTAATTTTTACACTACAACAAATCCTGGAATTAGCGTCCCATTTAGCGTCCCTTTTTAGTGTAATTTTTTTTTACACTGAGTGGTCAAACTAGATGCTAAATGGGACACGTCATGGACAAAACTTAAAGCGTCTCAAAAATGTCTTTTTTGCTTCCTAGATAGCATCCTTTATGACGTCCAAAATAACGTCTCTTTTTTTGCTTCCAGAATAGCGTTCAACTTTGCTTCCTAAACAACATCAAGGTTTACTTCCATAATAGTGTCCAACTTTGCTTCTTAACTTAACGTCAAGGTTTGCTTCCTAAATAACGTCCTATTTTACTTCCTAGTGAGTGTCCGGTTTTGCTTCTTAAATGACACCCCTGTTAGCGCCATATTTGCATCCTTAATAGCACCATGTTAGCATCCGAATTAACATCCAATATTGCATCCATTTTTGCTACCACTTTAGCATCCCATTTTGCACCATGTTTTACTTCCAAATATGTGCCAATTTTTGCTTCCAAATTTGCACCAGTTTTTGCTTCCTTTTTTGCATCGTGTCACTGCTACCAAAATGACGCCAATATTTCTTCTATTGTTGCACCATATTTTTCTTCCTATGTAGCACCATGTTTTGCATCGAAAGTAACGTCTTATTTTTCTACCATATCAACGCCATGTTTGGATTCATCATTAGTGCCATGTGTTGCATCCTTTTTAATGCCTAGTTTTGCGTCTCTCATGTTTTGGTGAATAATTTAGTCGTTTTTAGTAATTTTATATACGAGTTTTGGTCATTTTGTTTGGTCACTTGTCTCTTATTTTTTGCTTACTAATTTAGTTGTTTTTAACCGATATTATAATATCATTAGGTAATGGAGGAATCGAACCACCAACATCCTGCTTGTAAGGCAGGCGCTCTTCCATTGAGTTAGAACCCTTTAAGAATTTGGGAACCTAACTTATAGAGTCCTCTATAATGGTAAAAAGGATCAATACACAACTTTGAGTATCTAATGGTCGACAAAGGATGATAGATTGTATTATCCTCAACACGGGATTGATTACGTTCCTTGGTTCTTTGTATAATATTTTCTTATGATTGTAAAGTTTCTATCATTACAGTACCAACATATGCAACTTGTGAGGTAGTAGCATCACCTTTTTCCTGTGCTCTGGTGGTATCCTGGGATTAATCTGATTGAGTGTCATCAACTGGTTGAGCCCTCTATAACTAAGAAACAAAATTATCCTCAATTCCCAATTCTATTGTAGTGCCACTCATTCCTCTAAGTTGTTGACTATCATCAACCCAGCTACTCAAACGATTTATTGGTCGCCCACTTCGAACTGTTCAGTAAATAGAGTCCAAATGGGACGGAGCTGAAGTAATTTCAATATTACTCTATGCTACAACCATATCATTCTCTGAAATCATAGACACATTACATTATATATGTCCTTAAATTATACACTCTAAAGTTCGAATCCATAAATAACATGGTAATACTCAATCCATTCAAAACCGTGTGTGTTTTTTGAAGAATTTTTTGAACTAGATAACATAGGGGCTATTCTCCTTGGAAGGCGATTGAAATTTGAGATAGAGAGACCTAATAAGAATTTTGGAGTCCCATAATATTGTAGCTTTGCGAATGCTCTACTCTCACAATAATGATAGGCCTTGGATTAAAGCTAATGCTTCTTCCATATTATTAGAATTGATGCCAATTCCCCATGCAAACTCAATGACTTGTTTTCCTTTGGGATCAAAGACAAACACCCTTCCTGCCAAAACACTTGACACCCCTGGTAAATCGACTTAGTTGCAAGCCCACAAAGTAGCAACTTCAGTAAGTAACATGCCCACCTAATTACAATTCTACTATGCAGTGAACCATCGGCTCAACTGATGGCAATTGTCAATGAGTTAAATGAAAAATTATTGTACTTTTAATATAGGAACAAAATGCAACCAAACTGTAGTTGGTTAGTATTTAAGAATCTGGAATTGTACTTGGATTGATAGAAAAGGTTGTTCTGTAAATGCGTGGATAGCAATAGAGGTTTAAAAATTAAGACCAAGTGTTGTACAGTGACTGCCTACTGCTTCGTCAAACAATCAGTTTTTGATGAACACATATTATTATGCATATTATGTATCATTTATGAACATGAATTATGTTGCCAAAGAACCTAATATCTGACATATATTACTTGTTCCTTCAGTTTGGAGTTCCAGCAAAGTGGCAAGGTCTCTCACATATCTTGAAGTCAATAGAAACTTAAAACCCTCCATCATTCCCATCTTTGGTTTCTCCTGTAAAAATTACGAGAGGTTGAGTTAAAGAACCTAAAATAACTTATGTTCTTAACATAACACATTTGAAAAACTGCAAGAAAATAGAATATAGATATACCTTCTTCTTACGAGCTTCTCCCTTGGGAATTGCAGGATAATCCACTACAAATTTATTTACCCACCAATAGATTCCACATAATGTAAGCCCCAGCAGCACAAAAATGTGCATCATTCCATTCAAGGAGATTTCCCAACCATCCACACCAAGCCCAATATTCTTACGCATATGGGAGAAATACTTACCAGTTATCCCTGAAAAAATCAAGGCTACATTGGCTCCTAGGCCAAACAGAGGGTAGAAATGTTTTGCTTCATCCACTGTTATAATATGAAAACAACCCCAAATAGCTCATCCCTTATATTGGTACAACTTGTATCCATTTTCATTTTCAATATAGAGTTGTTTTAGATATAAATCTAAAAAACCAGCATAACCCATCCATAGAAATGAGTTGCAATTACTAAAACGCAACTCAAACTACAGGCCATAATAATATTTCAAAATCTCTTTCTACTTTAAACAACTCTGACAAAATTACGCCATCTTCTGCAATAAATCCATCCACAAAACAACTCATTCTATTTTTTTGGAATATTTTTCAATTTTTTGAACAGAAGCCTATTAGTAGTTGCATTGGAATAATAGTGCCTTACAAAAATTGTGCAATAAGCCTAATGCAAACTATTCTGCTTCATAAGATAAGGTGCATAGTTTATTACACTCACATATTCTACTGTATCATGCTATGTCTATATTTTTTACATTAAAAACGTTACAGTACAACAGTTATGCTTTGATAATAAACCTAGTCTCTAAGAATACTAGTGTGTTTATACCACAACATTACTTCCAAAGTTTAATTTGTGTCAAATATTCGCCACTGTAATGTGCATCGAACACCAATATGTTTATACTAACATGCATATCAAAGACAACAACCAAATCCACAAGTGAGTGCTTAAACAAATTCTTAATGAATCTCTCTCATCAATTTGATCAATCAATTCTTTATCAAACTCTCAACCCTTTCATTATCACCACTGGACCAAAGAAAGCCTTTTTAGACCATAGCTCAACACTAGACCAAAGAAAGCCTTTTTAGACCATAGTTAAAAATGAATTTTTATTTAGAAAAGACTTTATAAAGTGTTGATTAGGATCTTATTGGCTAAGATAATCGAAGAACCACCCTTCCAAAACGATCCTTATGAGTTGTGTTGATAGATGAAGGATCTTCCCTAGAAAGAGTTAGCCAAGGTCTTTATTGGGTGGTAACATTCATTCAGTTTCCTTCATAGTTCTTTAAGTGGTCGTTTTATTTCAAGTTTAAGTTATGACCATTTAAAGTATATGTTTTGTTTTAATCCACCATTATATTTGGTAAAACAAAATCTATTGCGACAGCTAAACCGTCCGAGAGTGAAAGATTCCGTTCTCCCAAATAAATCCAAATATAAAATATTTTGAAACCCATAATTAAAAAGCAAGATTTCAGAACTTTGCACTACATAAATAGTTCTGAGTCTACATAGAGGAATGGATCTGATCACAGCTTCATCCAGGCCATATGATTGAGTAATTATCTACCAGCCTTCTGGGTCTTGGAATCCTTCCACTGAATAAGCATCAACTTGTATATTAGTCCAAAATCCATATCAACTAGGAATCGGTAATTGGATAGAGTAAAATATTCATTATTTCATTTTTAATGCCTTTATAATTGCATGGAAATGGCCGAATGGGATACATACATGAAATCTCTGGGAACTGCTTGTTGCAGTTCTATATTTGAGTGTGCATTAAGGTGGAAAAATGATTGCAGAAAAAGGGTTGCATGGAATATTTTCCAAAGTCTCAGCTCAAGAAATGCCTAGTGTTTATGCCAGAAATTGTTTCCAGACTATGAGAAAACAAGCCAACATAATCTCAAATATTTCAATAAAACAAAACTGGGTTTTTAGGATTTTTTAAGGTTTTCTGTTTGTGAAATTTGGTAACAAGAGGGAATACATTCATAACCCAAATAACAACTAAATCACAAGTAAAGAAAAACTGATATGCATAACATAATAACCATGTATCCAACAGGAAATAACACCGAAGTTCATCCACAAATGGCAAGCACTACAAGCATAAAACTTTAAACCAGCAATGAAATTACCAATTGAGTAGCTAAACAAGCTATAAATGAAGCCAGAGAACAAACTGAAGGGTAAAATGGAGCATATATTTCATAATTAGTTCTTCAAATACACATGAGAGTCATTTACTTAGCTTATCAACAAGTCAGGAGACCTCCTCTAGCCAACCCAAAAAATTCCAATCCTTAGTCCTCTTTGTGACTTGCCTTAATACTATCTTTCAAAATTCAGTTAAAGGCTAAACCCTAACTGCTTTTTCAGCCTACTCATCGAAAAGGTTTTATCAAAATAATAATTACAAACATGAAATATTCTTCAAAACATAACAAATAACTGCTTTGTTAACAAGCCTCATAGATCTTTAGCTGCCTCTGCTAACAAAGTTATCCCCTCTAAGGCTTGGTCCTTTCTCCCAGCCTTCAGTTGCTCTGCTTCCATCTCTTCCATTTTTCTAGTGAGGTCTTCATTTTGTTGTTGTAGCTCTTTGATGGACTGTTTTAACATTGTAAACTATGACTCTATATTTCTTTTTCTTTTTAATGCCTCCTTTGAGACTGCAATTAGCTCCTGATAGTGGTTGTTCACCTCATCAAGATCTTCTCTTAGTCTTCTATTAGCCATAACTAAACCATCATTTGTCTCATGCATATATTCTAGTTGATGTTTATACTACTTTATAGTTATTTTTAAATTTTCTTTCTCTAAATCAAATGCTTTATTTCCTCTTGTACTTTGCATCTCATGGGGAAGCCATGGAATGTTCAGTCTCCTGTAGATTTCTTCATCTTTTGGTAGCAACTTTGTAGGAGTCTCATGAAAACTTAGGTTTTCTCTAGTTTTAGTTTTACCAAGAACACTTTCATCAACCATCAGCTTGTTTTCTGAATGAGAAACCTCTATCTCATCCTTTTGTTGCTCTTTTAACATTTGGCCTCGTATTTCCAAGAATACATCAGATAATTTGGTTTCTGTGAGGTTAGATTCATCTTCAGATTTCATTGGTTTTTTCCCTTTGTTGTCACCCTTGCCAACATCCAACCTTTCATCAGAGGACGAGTCATCAATCACAATTACCCCCTCTTTATTCAATTTAGGGTTTAGTAATTTCTTCATGTTTAGCCTGAAACCTTCTCTATAAGTACAATCCTCTCATCAACGAATGTCTCTGCTGCTGCATCATTCTGAATAGGCTGAGTCTCCTTGTGAATAAACTGCAAATCTTTGTCCTCATTGTCATCTGGATGCTGCTTAGATTCACAGTCTTCTTTTGCAGGTTCTACAACTTCCTCTAATTTGACACATTCTTCATTTTCAACCTTCACTTTCTGCCTTAATTTTCTGATCAAGGTCTGTCCTTTATCAGCTTGCTTTCTAGTAGACTGTCCTTCTTGGCTATTTTGAAACCCTGACCAAAAAAGGAAGTATTCCCAAGTTTTTCCTTCTTTCTGCAAAACACTGTTGATAATAAGTTTGATAAGTCCATGGTGAAAGATGGACTGTCTAGTATGATATTGGTGTTCTTTGATTCTATTGGACATCTTCTGTAGGCTCTTTAGCAAGAAGAAAGGCAGGTTCATCGTTGATTCACTACTAAGGTGTTGAAGGAACCTGAAATGGTATTTAAAAACGAAGGCATACCTTCCTTCACATGTAATATAACTTTGTAACACCTTGATAGGTTCTACCCATTCAGCTCTGAAGTTATGAATAGGCACTCCCTTGCCGGGCAATTTGGAACAATACCAGGCAATAGATACCTTTGTGCATTAAAAGTAAATGGCACTTTCTTGAACCAAAGTTCTCCTTCATTTTTAACCCTTGTTGCCTCAGCCACCAAATATGTAGTCAATTTGAATTTCAAAGTATCAAAAGATACAGTATCTTTGTCATAACACTGAGCAAACTTGTGAGAGACTTCAGCATTGTATCCATCAATTTTTTTTAAAAAGATCAGCCATCCAACATTTTCAAACAGTTCAGCACATCCTGGAAATTTATCTATCCAACTGAGATCAGTGGGATCAACCCTATTAGTTTTCCCACTCCTCTTCATCTTCTGTATGGTTTTCAGCACCTGTTAGTAATGTCACAGCCTATTTTTCTTCAATTTTGCACAGTCTTGGCAGTTAATTTTCCTTCGAACTCTCACAGTCTATTTATCTTAAATTTTACACAGTCTATCCTATCACCAGTTCAGGAAATGCTTTGTGCCAAGTTTCAATAATTTGGCTTGAACACAGAACCATAAATCTCCAACAGTGCTGCTCTGAACCTTACTAACTCAAATGATACCTATTTAGACATTTTGACTAATATCTCATCATTGAAAGTTTGTTGAGTCAGTAAATTCATATCTTCCTTTAAAAAATTGACATCATAGGGCTTAGCAGAAAAAACCCCAATTTTAACAAGTCATGACGAAGGTCATGCAGGATACCTCATTCAAAGCTTAATACAGGCATTGGAAGTTGATTCCTTGACCGGATAGATGTCGAATTGAACACTCTAGGTGTCTTCAACCCTCCAAATCGCTTCTAACTGTCACCGCTAGGAAACCCTAATTCTTCCTTCAACTGTCAAATTCCTAATTTTTTAGCAATATGTCTCCACTACAGCATCCACTATCTTCATAATATTTAGTTTGAGAACCTCTTCCTGAAAATTTTTCCTCGTTCCACTCTCTATCTTGATTTGCCATGCATTTGCATCGAACTGCCACGATTTCCCTCACACGATGACCAAACACCTATTTACATGATTAGCCTGGAAAGAAAAGTATCAAACCTGCTAATTGATGTGATTAATCACCTTAGGAATGAAATCATTGAAGAAATTGAAGCGAAAATTGACCAATTGGGCACTCGCGACTTTCTTGTAGCGCGCCAGTGCATTATTTTTGCTCTTGCGCTACAAGAAAGTTCAAACATATAATTTATGTCATTTGATCACTAATCCAGCTTTAAAACTTAGTTTATATGATTAACCTTTGATCTTAGTGTCATTGATGAAACCATTAATCAAGATATACCCTATAGAACCCTTCGAAAATGAACTCTACGCAAAATTTTCATAAAAGCAAGCTTTGAAAACATAGGAAAAAACCAAAAATGATGAAGACCTAAAGGCAGAAACTCAAGTTTGAACTTTAAGCCAAAATTTCATAGAAGTAAGAACATTTAGAAAATTTCAAAAACACAAACAAAATATAAAACTAAAGAAGACAAATTCATGACTCAACATCTGGCTCCTGCTGCGGGGTGAAGTCCTCCTTGTGAGGCTTCAAGAACCTGTAGACTAGTGCCTCCTTTTCTACTACCTGCTAGTTTTCAAAATTTCCATTGGGTTATGGAGTCCTTTTTGTGCTTTACTCACACCGGTATATACAATGAAAAAGTAAAACTCCCCTCAAAAACTGTAGAAATGCTTGAGGAATCATCCATTAACTGGACTTGACAATTCCTCACCCTCCAAAGACTGTTGACAAAAGTGTTATTTTCCAAAAACTTAGACACTAGGAAAGGGCCAAACCAAAGATCGTCAAATTTGCCATGTTTCCCTTTTTGCTCTTTCCTGGCATCCCACCTCAGAACCATATCACCAACCGAGAAAGTGTTATCTTTGATTTTCCTATCAAATCTGTTTTTAATCTTCAATCTGTATAACTGTGCCTTTTCTTCCACTTTTTCCCTGTTCTGCTGCAACTTTATCATCTCATAAATCCTTCTTTGCATATCATTAGGTTCTTCCTGACAATTCTGAAGAAACTTCATTACTGGAATGCCCAACTGAATATGAAAAACTGCATCTGTGCCATACACTAATTGGAAAGGAGAAGTTCCAATTGCTTGTTTGACTGCTATTCTATTTTCCCATAATGCATACTTCAGCATAGAATCCCATGATCTCTTATTATGCTTTAGCAACTTTCTGATACTCTGAATGATGTTTTTATTTGAGGACTCAGCTAAACCATTACCTTGGGGATAGTAAGGAGTTGAATGTTTCAACAAGATACCATTCTTTTCACAAAATGCTTCCATTGCCTTAGAAATGGCCACATGTTCCAACTTACCCACTTAGAAATGGCCTAAACTGACTTCTAACCTAAATGCCATGTAAAACTGGTTGTTTCTCTCTTCCTGTGTGACTTGGCTTTCTAGAGAGTTGGAGAAAGGTTGCTTGCAATAAAGTTTTCCTAGTTGAACACAATGCAGTGCTTCTCTGGGTGAGACTATTAGTTGGAAAGTGGAATGAAGCAGTCCCCATACACTATATGTGTCCTTGACCTCCATTTTGAGGAGACTAAAGTTCTAAAGGGTGGATTTTTCTGACATGATTAAGATGAAATGGGTCTAAAGAATTGTATTTATCCTCCATATGCATTGTGCTAATTGTATAAGTATATGCATAAGTTTCTCCCTGTATAAGAAAGAGCTCTCATGCAAATAGTGCTTTACATCCCCAATCTTAATAAGTGATGATGGAGGACACTGAACCTCCAGAGTCTCTAAACAGAGGGGACCAAAGAAAATAGTTAAGATAAAAAAAATAACAGAAATAAACTTGTTGACCAAGAGGCATTTAATACTTTTAGAATAGTCTATCTTTGCTCAAGGAAGGGATATAGAAT
This sequence comes from Pseudotsuga menziesii, assembly GCA_001517045.1. Lineage (NCBI taxonomy): Eukaryota > Viridiplantae > Streptophyta > Pinopsida > Pinales > Pinaceae > Pseudotsuga > Pseudotsuga menziesii. Next base: position 486,497 of record LPNX010052756.1, read on the forward strand.
AAGATTGACTCCTACAAATACATAACCACTTCATATAGCAAAGAGACAAAGAAACAACAGAGTATGTTACCTTAAATCATTATTAATGATGTACAGTAGATATTTAACTTCACTCTTGCAAATGCCAAACAACCAAGGTAAGCATAGACTATTCTTGCTAAATGAAGTGGCTAGAGAATAGAGGGGTCAAAATTTATAATGATGGTCAAAAACCTATCCTTGGTTGCAAAACAATGCAGGAACTTTAAGAGGTAGAGAAAAAATTCTAAAGGATTCAAGAATACAGTATACATTGGGGCCTTGAGATGTCCACTCTATGGATCAATACATTCATTGTAATGCACTGAATAATAAACTCCTAAATTTCCAATTAAACATAGAATTGAGCGAAAATACAGCAACAGTCAGCAAGCATAAGATGCCAGTATGTTAGATAAGAAAATTAACATACATCACTCATTTTCATTCCATGATGCTTAGCCTGTTGCTCGATGAAAGGTAAATCAAAGAAATCTCCATTATACATCACATAAATCCTAGGCTTCAATTCTTGCATGTGATTGAACCACCGCCTAATAAGCTCTGCCCCGAAAACATAGCAAACTTCCAGGGGATCAATACTTGTTTTCAGAATTATAGTCTTAGGGTAAACAGTAAATGCCAGATATACCTCATTTGGCACATTTTCTACTTTGAAATTTCCTTCAAATTTTGGTTTTGGAGTGTACTCCAAGTCTTCAATGCCCCCCCCTACACACTCAGGAAACAAACAAAAAGGAATTGGAAAAATAAATAAGAGAAATGATGTTCATAACAATCAATGCAACATCAATCTGCAAACAATAAAAATATGTCATTTATAGACAAAAATGGACTGGGTTTAGTGGCAATCTACAAATAATAAAAATACACCAAAGAAGGATATAGATCACCTGTTTAATCATTTAATTCATGTTGTATCAGTAAAATAACCCATTTATTTTGGAGGAATCAATTTTACATAATTACAATTTACAACCTTTGCCACCAAAATCCAGACCATATTCTAACCTAATTAAAAAACTTACTATAAAAAAGTTATAGAGGGGACTTTATGAGAAAAAGTGTCAATACAAACTATCATTGAATCCAGACAGCTTAATCATGGATTTCACTAAGTTGAAATTAAGAATAGTACAATATACAACCTCTATAAAACAAAATTAAAAGGCAAGAATAGACTGATTCACAGAGCTATATAAACTTTTACATTCATGAGGCCACTAAGCGACTTACATAACAAAAATCAAAGTATCATCTAAAACATGTAGAAGTTTCCAAAAGATTACATGAGACAGTCAATGTATCGACAATTACAGCATAGTCCAACTGGAAGAGACATTATCACCTAATCCTTGATATTTATCACTTGGTGCAGCTAAAATGAGATTCATTACCAAACAAGCATTTCCAAAGCTTAGAAAGATATTTTTAATATGCTTCAAAATGAGCAAGAAGCTTCAGAACATTTTCAAATGAAACCTAGGATTTCCTGTTGTAAAAGCCAGCCTCCTTCCCCTGCAATTTCACCCTTTGTGCATGAACTTATATAAATTTCCATCCTAATCACATAATTCAGTTTTTCCATGACTGCTAGTTTCCCTACAATAAATCAGTTAATACTTTTGATTTTTCCCAAGGTGTTGCCTATTTCTCCATTTACTAGAACAATATAATTCTCTCTTCAAACTTCAGATTCACACCAATTTTCCTCCCTGACCAGCTTAGCATAGATGAAAGAAATACCAAAACAAAGGATAGGCTGACCAACGGGAATAAAACAATGATAAGTGTTTTACCTCTCGATTTATAATAAGATATCCTTGGCCATCCACCATGTGTGAAATCATCATTATCATGTCATATTCGGCATCAGGGAACTTCAAAGGAAGCTTGGTTTTCTCTATATCAAAATCACACACACGAACTTCAGCTCGTTGAAGAAGATCTGCCCTATTTTCCAAGGTAACCTTTGAAGAGTCCACTTTAACAGTGTACCATTGTCCACATCTTGCATCTGCAGGATTGCAAAATCCATAAACAAGTAAAGAATGAATGTTAGTTTTTGGGTATAAAAAGACTCTTGCTGCAAAGGATGTTGAATGTGGACTTATGATGTAGAGACAAGCCATTCTTTGTTCAAAAGCATCTTGAAAACATAACAGTATGCCACTATGCATGACTGGATTGAAATTACATGTTTCTATAAACCCCTAGCTTATCATTAAAGTATCAGGTTTGCAATGTATTATTAACCAACCAATACTGAACCAGTATAGTGTACATGGTAAAGTCTAGGTGTACACGATAAAACCAGCCTCCTTCCCCTGCAATTTCAAACAACAAGTAGAGAGATGATCGGGCTTGTATTAATGTGGAGACCCAGGCTCAACACCCCCCCAACTAGTTGGTGGAGATGAAGCCATGTGCAAGTCCCAAGTGACTTTGATGGCATAGATTCGCTTGTCATAGCATAGCAGCTTAGCCAAAGAAATTCTATAAGACATATTTCTCAAAAAAAAAATAGCACCCAAAAATATCCCAAAACCCCGCTCTGGAAATTTACAGTTTACTCAAGTATTGGTATAAAAAAGGGAGGTGCAGTTTGTATGATGCCAACTAGCAAGCGGGCTATTCAAAATTCAAGTCTGAATTTTTGAGCTCCCTCATTATAATGTGTCTGCATGTAGAATCACTAGGTTAACACTGCATGAATGAAGAGAGTGATGGATAAACAAATGTGTCATTAAAGGAAATTATTCTTCTGCTACTGCTGTTGGTGGTGCTACTAGAGGATATTCTTCTATTTCCCATTCAAACCTTTCTTAAAAAACACAAACTCCTCCTAGAATTCCACAGAAAAGGCAAACCATTCCCTTGATCTCAACCTTGTTTGACAATATAAGGAAAAGATGACCTTGCAATTGCAATTTTTTTATGCACATGAAATATTTTTTAAGGAGGCATGCTCCCCCCCTTCACTAAGATGGCATATGATATAACCTATAAATAAGGAAACTCAAGTATAAATACCCCTAAGCACATGAAAATATCCATACTACTCTCCCTGGTAAGGAGAAAGCTGAGTTTGACACTCTCAAGCCAATTTGATGTGAGTGATGAAAGGAGGGTTGCTCCATTTTACATATGGATGAATGGACAAAATAGCTAACCAAACCCCTATTGAACAAATAGTTGGGAGATACTATTATAATAGTCATGGACAAAATAGAAGTCAATCCATATAGTGGATTATCAAATACAAACATCAAACAAATCCTCACCTGTAAGCCTTATTTCCATGGACCATTTGAGTCTAAAGCTATTGTGACTAAAATGAAGACATGAGTTTGTTGCAAAACTAAATGCATCCTACTACAATTGACCAAGTATTCAAACAATCTATTTCTGATTCTATCATGCCAAACCATTTATATAAACATGTTATATAACATCTATCATTTACTAATTCAATTCAAGTAACCGAGTTCTTTAAAATTCCTAAGCAACATTAAATGACACTCAATTGCTTAATCTAATCAAGGAATTTAAAATACAATGATCTAACATAAATTATGTAAGCAAAAAAAATTCTTAACAACTTCTGTTTAAAAGAATTGTCTACCCATAGATACAATAAATAGAAAACTCAGTTAGTAATTTGCTTAATATCAACATAGGCATACCATAAATTTTGCTATTCAAATGACGAACTAAAAGTGTGGTCATATCCCAAATACAAAGTAAGTTTATAGAATGTGATAGTCATGTATTAACCATAAAACCGTGAAGCTATTATGTATGAAATGAGAAGGCATGCAAAAGTCTGTAATGTAACAGTAGAAACATCCATGTCATACTTCAAAGCATACTTCACCGGCAATAAAGACTAGAGTAAGAGAATATGGGCATAAATACCATGACTACTCACCAAATCAAGATCTTCTTTATCCACAATTTCTATGTCAGCAATGTGACCCTCATAGCGACGGTGTAACTATGCCTCTACGTCCAACTGCATATTATCATGTAAATCAACGTGTGTTAAAATTCCTTCCTTAAAACGGAAATAGTACACGCAAGGTATTTTATACACGGACTTAAGTGTTAAACCAATTGTCAATATCAGGTGGCCTGGCCTTTATATGACTGTAGACAACTATGACTAACAACAAAACTTAGGACAGTGATTAACATAAAAAGAATAAGTTAGATGTTTAAGGATATCCAAAACAAGAAACATGTTTAGTTTCATGCTGCAAGAAATACTTAGATCTAAACTTGCCTTCAATAGTTCTAAATTTCTAAGCATGGTTGTCATCACATTGAGTCTACAGACTGAACACTAGCAAATCATGCCCATGGTGATCATATATTACTGACCTTTGTGGCAAACGTAGAAATATGAAGCAAACTTGTACTTAGATTTGAATGAAGATCCATCCTGCCACCCAAAAGAGCACAACCAAATCACAGTGTGAATCCAAACAATGTCAATAGTATAGAAATGTATTACAATACTGCAACTAAATCAAACATGAATATCAATTACTTTGAAATAAAAATATCTGGCAATTCACCTGAGATACAAAGTAGAGATCAACACAGCTGAATGTTTTGTTGTCGTCTTGGCCCTCAAATGAAGTCTACAGAAAAGGTAAGAAAGAAATTGAGAAATGGAATAGCTTTTTGCCTTATGTGACTAGTCAAAAGGAAGCATTGCAAATATAGAAACATTTTTAATTACAAACAACAACAAGAGAATATACAATATTTCTTTCATATAGTCACTATGCAATTAGGTTAAGCAAGAGAATATATAGTATTGCTTTCATATAGCCACTATGAAATTGGGTTAATGGTTGAAAATCAGAATGTTTGGCAATGTCAACAGAAGAATTTCTTGCATAAAGTCCAACCAATTGCAAATTAAGCCAGATGGAGAATACTCAAACAGTTTTTGTAGGGCATGTTGAAGATGCATGATAAGTGTATGTTGAAAATACTAGTTTTTGCAGGGCATGTTGAAAATGCATGATAAGAGTGCGTTGAAAATACATGGTAAAAATGGATTTGTAGTATTGATAACTTTGGAATTTTTTTTTAGGAACGAATATGCTTCCTTATTACATTGAAGTGAGTATCCACTGCTTATCACTTATCAAAAGGTAGAAAACAGTTTCACTTGTAAGGCATGTGACCGGTGCAACCACGGCCTCCTTGCACGAGTTATCACTTATCAAGAGGTAGAACACAGTTTCACCTGTGAGGCACGTGTGAGGCATGTGACCACTTGGCCTGACATAACAACCATGATGGTAGAACCACGGCCCCGTTGCAAGAGCACTGGCCGCTTTTTTGAGCAATCAAACCTCGATAAGTGCAAATGTAACAGCACTCTCATTTCACCTATAGGAATAATATTTTTTGGATGCCATTTTGTTTTAGGTGGAAAATGAACAAATAAACCCTTACCCTCTCAGAGAAAGACAGTCTAAACTAAGATCTGTCAGCTACCCCCTTTTCAAAATGCAATGGTAAGGATGATTTCAGGACAGCCTGTTTTATCAACTGCAAAACTCAAGAACTTAAAAAATGGTATTCAAATGCTTGAAATATAATGGTGGGGAGGGAGAACTAGTAGCCATAGTTATTAGAGTTGTCAAAATGACCAGCAAGCTCAAACTAAAAATGCAAAGAGTTCAGATACAACTTTAGATTGCAGGCACATGAACGTGACCACTTGTGCAATCGAATTAAATACAACGGTGTTGATATTTGAGAAAAAGTGGTAGAAGCGAGCTAACTTATAGATGACATGGTGGGGAGCCATCCTAAGAGGGGTTCACCCTCGGTGAAAAGATCAAACCCTAGCTTGGATTCCATATCCTCGTCTGCAGTGCACCTCATTTTATTATTTGTTGTACCTCCACGACCACGACCACGACTGCCTCCCCTTCCCCATCCTCTGTGTAACGTCCCTGACCCTCCGATTGACGAAGAGGATGCTACTATACATCCATTCATCCGGGCATCTATCCCAGCAAACATGAACATACATATATGTAATGCTGAAGCATGATACTTAAAACATCGAACATATTACGAGGCATAATCATTCATATACACAACAGAAGCAAAATATATCAATCAACAATCATGCATATACAGATCAGCATTTAATATGTATATCATCATTCATCAATGGTAAATATAATTGCAGACACAAGTCAAGTAAGAGTACTTATCTTATAGAGAACTTGTTTCGCAACCAGCTACGTCACTACAACGTTCCACCCAACCATAGGCCCGCGTGCTATTTAATCTCACAATAACACTGCCACCCCCGATCCGGGCATGATTCCCCAAGGAATAAGGAACTAACAGGCTTACACATAGCCAAGGATAACAACACCACAAGGGTACACAGTTCAGCCAAGCCAACATAGTTGGGTTTATCAGGCAAACAACAGATCAGCGAAGCCAACAAAGTTGGGTTTATCAGGCCATCCAGACGCTGGGAAAGGCTAAATGCTAAGCTGGTGAGCTCACTAAAGAGTTTCAGACACCAACACCAGAGCCATCCTGGCTTCTAGAACATCCACACGCACCCAACACAAGGAAATCAGTCCCTTCTCTGCAACGCAGTCCCTCAGACCCTGATCTCCCTTCCAGTGTTATTCAGGGGTTGTGGAGAAGAAAGCTAGCTCGGTAGCTCTGGCTGTGTGGTTCTCACCCCACCAGGTTTATCAAGCACCTCAGGCCCTCATTCCCACTCCAATGCAGTCCGAAGACAAAACCACTGCATGCAAGCAGCCAATAGCTATTGAAGCTTTTACAGGGGAAAAACACAGTTCATCAATCATGGCAAATAACAACCCATGGGCAACCCTGCCCACAACACACGATCCTTCATGCAGTCACTGGAGAAATTTACATAGACCAGAAAGTGGGAAAAAGGAACATACTCCCAATCTTTGCATGAGGGACAAGGACACAACCCACATAACTATTGATGCAATCACAGCCGTGACTTAACGATGGAAAACATAACAATGCGCAGTCTGAAATTGGTGGGAAGCAAATACTAAAACTTTACGTGAACATGAGGGATGAACACTACAGACTAGCAATCCGCGAGAAAGAAGGAAGGCGAACCCCCAAACAATGAATTGGGGATATTTTAACTCAGTCCGCATGAAGAAATTGAACAGACTCATGATCTGGTTAGTGGGTAGACCATCTGTACATCGTGGAGAGTGAGAGCAGGCGTGGGTGTGGTAGTGGTCTTTCTGCCAGTAAATCGTTGCCCCAACTAACAATGGAAAACTAAGGTGGTGGTGAGAAAAAGAGAGTGGTGACACATGGCTCTTCCCCCATGACTCAATGTTCAACATCCCCCCTTCCTTATCCTTAGGAATCATGCCCCTTCTCAATTTAGTTGCAGTGAACATAGCTGGTTGGGTTATTTAATTAAAATGCACATTTACATGATGTCACAATTTAATATATGCCGTATGTCCCGATATACCATCGGTGACCTTTCCAATCAGAAACATAACATAACTAAATCGATGGTGGGGCCTTTGCCCTTAGCTCCGCACCATGATTATTCACAATATATGTATCATGTATATTTAATGCAAGCAGGGTTAAAACCGGGGTATTACATTCCCCCCCGCCCCCCCCCTTCAATAGGAATGTCCTCAGTGCTTTTACAAAATTTGAACAAAATGCTACACTAGTACCTCCTCAGTGTTCCGTAGAATTGAACAAAAATGGATGTGCCAATCGCATGGCATCCTCCAGCTCCCACGTAGCCTCTTTAGGTCCGTAGTGCTCCCATTGCACCTTTACCTACCCTATGGCTCAGTTCTGGAGCATTGTGACCTTCCTGTCGAGGATGTGCATTGGCTCGATTTGGAACTCTCCCTCGGGTTCCACTTGAATCACATCCCAATTTATCACATGGTTAGGATCATGTACATATTTCTTAAGCAAAGAAACATGAAAACATTATGAGCTCTAGTACTAGTAGGCAATGCAAGTCTATAAGTAACTGGCCCTATTCTTTCAAGTACTTCAAACGACCCACAGTATCTAGGTGACAGCTTGGCACAAATTCCAAGCTTCAAGGAACTTTTCTTTGCTTTCACTTTGAGGTAAACATGATCCCCAACACTGAACTCTCTATTCATCCTATGCTTATCTGCATAGATTTTCTGTCTGTCCTGTGCTGCCTTCATATTCTGCCTAATCTTTATAACCTCTTGCTCCATTTCCTTAAGCAATTCTGGTCCAAGCACAACTCTATTCATTGGGTTATCCCAAGTCACTGGTGTCCTACACCTTCTTCCATACAAAGCTTCATACAGACTCATCCCCAAGGATGCCTGCTGTCCATTGTTATAAGCAAACTCTACCAAGTGTAAGTAATCTTCCCACTTGGTTGGTTTGTCCATCACATACATGCGAAGCATATCTTCAAGCACCCGATTAACTCTTTCTGTCTGTGCATATGTCTGAGGATGGTAGGCAATGCTGAAGTTTAGCTTTGTACCCAAATCTGCAAACAACCCTTTCCAAAAATTGGAAGTGAACTTGACATCTCTGTCAAAAACTATTGCCTTCGGCAATCCATGCAATTTGAAAATCTCCTTCATGAAGATCTTTACAATGTCATCAGTCTTATGCGTAGAATTCACTGGTATAAAATGTGCTGCTTTAGTCAACTTGTCTACCACAACCATGATGGAATCATGTTGTCTCCAAGTCATCAGCAATCCTGTAATAAAATCCAGGGAAATAACTTCCCATTTCCATTCTGGAACTGGAAAAGGTTGCAATAAACCTGCTGGGTGTTGATGATCAACCTTTACTTGTTGACATTTCATGCACCTTGAAATGTATTCAGCCATGTCCTTTTTCATACCTGGCCAAAAGTACTGCTTTCTAGCTGTAGCAATTGTCTTCTGGTACCCTGGGTGACCAGAATACGGAGCTTGATGGATTTCATCCATAACGACTCTCCTCAAATCTGCTACTGTTGATTGCATGGGCAGACCCGGGTTTACTATAATTAATCAACAACACCCCAAACTCACTGGCCCTTTCGGCAACAGACCGCAAAGCGATCTGAAGTCTCACCCGAAGTGAATCTAATGGGTTGGCCAAGACTCAAGTGTCTTGGACCAGGTTCTGGACATCCTACTTCTTTTCCCTTTCTCCTATGCGCCACTAGGTCGACTAGCTCTGCGCATCGCACGTTCCCTTCTACTCGCAGCACTTTCTCCCAAGCGATGCTCAACCCCGCACCAGTTGCTCGGATTCCTCTCGCGTCGCACAACTTCCACTTACTCGTAGCCTTCCAATCCTTACTACACCTCTGCACACCGCGGAACACCCATCCTCTCCTCAACGCTAAGCCCTCAGCTCGCAGTATCTCGCATCGCAGCTCCTCTGCCGATGCGATATCGCTTCTCTGCGATACCTTACCACTGCGACTTTACGCTCTTAACGTTGATTGCGCCGATGTGCGACACTCTACTTCTCAGAAGTCTATTATGAGTAACTGGTAATTAGTGACAGACGTGAAATAGTCCCTTAAACAACCTACTGCAATACTTCGACTTATCCTTAGCTTATTGCAATATTATGAACAAACAATACATACATTCGTCTACTGCCACTATCATTACATGCATAATAACTGGTAACAATAAGCAAATATAATCACATCCATTCAACACATAACACTCAGATTTAACGTGGTTCACCCCCGGGCTGGGAGCTACGTCCACCAAACTGTGCTTCTATTATATATCTTGAGGGAAGTTAGCACAGTTTGTTGCACTACCCTTGCAGCGCAAAGTTTCTCCTAGATCTCTGATCTTCTCTCTATATCCCTTCCCTCTCTGTTCTCTCTGCAAATGATTACATACAGACTCAAATGACTCACAGACGACTATGTGTCTGGATCGTTACAATGCAGCCTGTCTGACTGATTTTCGAACCTACAAGTCTATCTACTGATCGACTATCTACTGATTGATTAGCTACCCAACCAACCCTTTACAATACAAAAATGCAAGCTTTTATAGGCAGCCCGAAGGTCGTGCCATTACAACACTGTGGGCCTGTCCCAACAGTAAACCCATACCCTAAACAGTGACAGTCGGTCCTCTCTGTCCTTGAGGTAGCCGCTTCCCGTCACACCGCAGCTTTCTACAGTCTTCCATGCTTCCCGGTACTGACCATGGGTACTATGCACCGCTTCTCTTTCTATCCTTCGCCTTCAATGCTTGAGCCTCGTTGCTCCTTCTTCTTTATGAGGGTCGCTGAGCCCTCCTGTCTTCCGCCGCTGCCTTCAATGCAGTGGTTGAGCTTTCTTCTCTCGGCCGCTCTGGTACCGTTGCCTTCTTGACTTTTCTATCCCAAAAGTCATGGTTTCCAGCTCTGCTCTCCAGCTGGAAACGTGCTACACCGTCGTAGATCTGCCCTGTCCTTTTTCCGCTAAACTTCTCTCTTTCCGCCAACTTCTCTCTTTCCGCCAAAATTAGCAGCTTCTTCTGTAGCTGCGGGGTCCTGCTCCAACAGCTACATTCAGAATATAAATTCTGCTTTTATAAGTGAGAAGTCCACCTTCTTCCAATTTATATCCTTCATACTTCTTCTCAAGAATTTGCTGCTACAATTTGTCTTTTACCTGCTCATACAATTCATCTCCAGCAACGTGATTAACAATCTGCTACCTCAAATTTGGTTGGCAAATACTAAGATATGCCACATGCATTTCCTGCACCTTCCTGCTGAGTGCATCAGCTACCTTATTCTCTTTCCCCTTTATGTGCTTGATTTCAAAATAAAACTCACACAAAAATTCCAGCCATCTCACTTGCCTAGCATTCAGAGTAGGTTGATCAAATAGATACTTCAGACCACAATGGTCTGTCCTAAGTTCAAATCTTCTACCCATCAAGTAATGCCTCCACATCTTGAGAGCATGTACTATGGTTGCAAGCTTGAGATCATGAGTGGCATAGTTCCTCTCATGCTCCTTCATCTTTCTTGACTCATAACATATCACGTGGTTGTCCTGCATAAGGATTCCTCCAAGCCCTTGTCCACATGCATTGGTACACACCACAAAATCTTTCTCTGGAATTGCAACTTTCAATACTAGTGCACTAGTGAGAAGATTCTTCAACCGCTGGAAGCTTTCTTCATACTTCGAAGTCCATTCGAACTTTACTCCCTTCTTTTGCAAAGAAGTGATGGCATGCGAAACCTTGTAAAATCCTTCAATGAATATCCTGTAGTATCCTGCAAGTCCCATAAAAGATCTTACATCCATCACATTTCTTGGAGTAGGCCAATTCATAATGGCTTCAATCTTTTTAGGGTCCACAGATATACCCTCTTCTGAGATAATGTGACCCAAGTACTGAATTCTATCTCTATAGAAGTCACACTTGCACAGTTTTGCATACAACTGATGTTCCCTGAGCACTTGCAATGTCAGTCTCAAATGCTCTTCATTATCCTCCTCATTCTTGGAATAAACAAGAATGTCATCAAGGAAAACAAGAACAAACTTGTCCAAATACTTACTGAAGACACCGTTCATAAGGCACATAAATGTAGCTGGTGCATTTGTGAGACCAAATGGTAACACTACAAACTCATAATGCCCATACCTTGTCTTGAAGGCTGTCTTATGAATGTCTTCATCCTTGATTTTCACCTAATGGTAACCAAACCTCAAGTCAATCTTGGAAAACACCTTTGCTCCTCTCATTTGATCAAAGAGGTCATCAATCCTAGGGAAAGGATATTTATTCTTCATAGTAACCTTGTTCAACTGTCTGTTATCAATACATAACCTGAGTATACCATCTTTCTTCTTTACAAACAAAACCGGTGCTCCCCAAGGAGACACACTCGGTTGGGCATACTTCTTTTCCAAAAACTCTTGTAGTTGCATATTCAACTCTAGCATCTCCGGTGTACTCATCTTGTAGGGTGTCTTGGACACTAGTGCTGCTCCTAGCACAAGTTAAATGGTGAAATCAATGGCCCGCTTTGGAGGAAGTCCTGGAATCTCATCAGGAAACACATCCCTGAATTCTTGTAACACCTAATTGTCCTCTAACCTAGGAGTTTCATCTCCTATTGGTTTTAGAATATGAGCTGCATACAACTGGCAACCTTTCCTACAGAACTTCTTCAACTGCATTGCTGAAACCTGTCTTGCTGAAATTACCTTCAAAATACCTTTCACAACTACTGGGTTTCCTTCTTCATCCATGCATTCAAAAGTCTTATTATAACATTCAAGCTTCACTCGGTGAGCTTCTAACCAATCCATTCCAATGAGAACATCATAGGAACCAAGTGGTAGGATATTCAGATCTACACATGTGTTCAATCCGTTCATGACTAATGGACATTTCTCTATCACTTCTCTGACCTTTCTCTTAGTCCCAGTGGCTAGCTGAACTAGCCAAGATTTTCCATGCTTTACCTTCTTAAAAGCACAAATCTTGTCACATGCCCCAATTTTGTAAAAATAATATTATCTTATTTGATTTTATTTAAAGACAATATGTTAAATTTTATGCTAAGTTGTAATTGATGACTCAGCAAAGTCAAGGATATTGAATGTAATTCTGAATATTTTAATTATAAATAAATAAAAGTGGAGACAACAGCTTAGGAGAGCTGTTAAAAGAGTGTTTACTGGTCAAATTGGTGGAGGAAACTGGGTGGAGAGAAAACAGACATGTGGAAGCATCCTCAAACCACTTCCAACTATTGCAGGTGGCAACCTCCCTACATTTGGGGTCATGATCCCCCACTAAAGTGGGATCAGAGCAGGCGGCTCAATTAATGACAACTGACCCAAAAGACCTAGGCAATCTTTATAAAAATGCCCATTGAAGAGAGCTGAGGCTGCTCATTATAGGGAAGTGATCATTCATGTGAATGTACTTTAGAGAAATTCAATGGCAAGGGAATTTGTGGAAAGAGTTTGAGGGGATTACTGCTAAGTGATCTAGTGTAGCTTTTCAGCTGAAGGATATTACTACTGAGTGCAGAGTGATTATTGAGTCATTGAACTAGTCTATTGTTTGCTTGCTCCACCAGTTCTCAGCCAAGGAGACCAGGAACAGGCTTGGGGGTCCTGAGGAAGCGTTGTTTGAGCGCTCTTCAAGAGTTGGTAGGGAGGAATGGCCTCCTAACGCTGTTGTTGTCCAGCTTAATCAGGTACTACAATCTTTTTGTTTTACTGTGTTAGATGGTTAAATATGGATCTGATTGCTAAATGAATGTTAAGTATTTAGTTTTAAAATGTTAAGAGTTAGTAATCTTTTTGGATTAGTAAAGGAATGAATCTGCATAGATGAAAGTAATTCTAATATGTGTTTTTCCATGTCTGGAAGGACCAGACCATACTCCAGCACAGATAGAGTATTTAAATTAGATGAAGGAAGTGATAAGAGATTGAAATGATTAGATATGTTATGCATTTACAGTAGCAAGTAATTTATTTCTGTATGTAGATTATTATCAGAAAAGAACAATAACCTGTTTACTTATGTTTATGGCTTAACTAGCTTATTGATGTGAGTATACTAAAAAAGAAATAGCAATAACTCATTACAGGTAGAAGGATTATCATATTAATAAAATACCCTAGTGGATAAGATGTTATTCTTACACACAGTACATTATTCTTTTATTGAAAATAAAATATGCAAGAGGGTAAACTGTGTTATGCAATGTGTATATATTTTTCTTTGTGTTTATTTATTAACATGTTGCATAAGCAGTAGAAATAACCTAGTCAAACTACTTTATTACTTTTAGCTAAATAAGAATTTAACTACAAATACTTAGTCTATTTACAAGTATTAACAACTAAACGAAGTCTAACTAATACTCAAACCCAAGTAGGGCGTTATTAAAATAATTAATTTATAAAGAACAAACTAAGTACAGAGTTTATGTACATCTTATCAAAGAACTCTAATAAAACCCTATCTGTAATTTATTACATAAAACAAACAGAATATGATAGTAATTAACATATAAATAAATGATTACTTATGAAAAGAACTATATTAAAAATTACAAACAGGATATACCTGTAAAAAGCAAATTAGAGGGTCGAAACCCTAAACAAGTATTACATTTACAAATGATAAACATTTAAGTTCTAATCCAATTATTTGGATTATTTAACTAATAAACAACTAGAATATTATAAATTATTTACAGTTCCTTAAGGACAAATAAAAAGACAATGGTAATATTATAAACTGGAAAATTTCCACAACACATTTGTAACACTATTTAAAAACCAAATCAACAAAGTAACAGAACTTGTTAAAAATAAAAGGAATAATTTGTTTAAAAACAATGGTTTCCTATTAGAAAACCCTAGCTTGTATTTCTGAGCAAAATGAGCAAAATTTATAAATTAACCATGATGGAGCGACAATCTTAATCCATTAATAAAAATCTTTTATGAAATATATTAAACAGTAACAGTATTCATTCATAGCCGAATAGGGTTAAAACCCTAAGTACACAGAGCATGAAATAGTAACTTTGTAAACCGAGTCCAAGATCGAAGATAGAACAGTAGTAACAAAACTATTGTTTTCTATCATTAAGCCATAAGGCTGAACACTGAAGACCAAATACAATACTCAGCTCAAGGCCGAGTCTACCCATCGACTAGCGAGGGTTTGAAGGCTAGTTAAAAACAGTAACAACCTTTAAAAGAGACTGCATAGTTAATGGAGAGCCTAGAAAAACTTCCCTAGATCAGGGTTACCCCAAACAACAACCCTGCTACAAGTAGGGAAAGAACCCAACATTCGACCACAGGGCTTACCCGTCTCGAGCCACGGCCTCCGAAGACAGTCGATGTACTTTTCTCCAGGATTGATGTATGTAGTCTCAAGCCCTTGCAAGGATATTTCATTACAATGTGTCAGTACACGAAGTACTTAAAATATCGTATACCCTTTTGTAAAAGATAAACACATGTTGTAAGATAAAACAACACTAATAAATTACCTATTTCTGAATGTCGAGCAGTCTTGTGGAGAGACTGTCACCAATAGCAACGAGTGCTTATAGTTCTTCCAAACCCTACGATGAAGGCAAGCACTCTCAAACAGTAATTAAAATCTCATCTTTCGCACAGCAGTAACCGATTAAGGAAGGAGCAAAATGGATTATAGACAGGCCGCAAACCAAGTACAACGAAACCAGCAAGCTCTTGCAGGATAAAACTCATGATTACAAAGAAATGGCATTAATACTAAGCACTGACAACTACAGCAGTAGACACTCTAAGTTCGGAGCAAACTGGAACACGGAAGAACCCACGGCCACCATGAAAAGATTGCAGAGCAACCGAAGGCCAGCATAAACTGCGAAGGAAGAATGACAAGGTGTTAGGGTTTTAGGAGTTTTATATCCTCCAATATATGGCTAGGAGATGCCCACGTGTCTCAGGAAAAATCAAACCATGTGTGGGTCGAATTCCATATTCCCTGCATTGCAAATATTTTTCCAATCATTTAAACAATGATTTTTATCATACGATGCATAAAACTATATTATATGCTTTGTTATCATGTCGTAATTCAAATATATTGCTTATCGTATGGTTTGATAGTTCATCATGACATTGGGATAACAACGTTATGTTAACGTTGACTTAGCAAAAAGGATCACCTTTTAAACTTTGGTTATCCTGAAAACAATCTTGTATAGGAATTATCTCATCACTAATCATGTATCCATTATATTGTAATATTGAAATCACTATATGGATGTTTGGTAAACCATGTTTCATTAACGTTGACCCTTGTAAATATAGTAACCATTTGTTATATGGAAGAGTCCAAGTTGAATGGTTTAAAACCATCGAACAACTATAGTTTCTATATTTAAATACATTGTGGTCTATGCATGGTTGTACTCTTTTAAAACAACAATTCAAGTTGTGACAATTATAAAGTTACATAGCATAGTAAAGAGTAGAATCATGAACTCTTTACAAGTTCAACTTTGTATTAGACTTGTATGTTTATAAACAAAATAGTTTATGATTGTTCTTAAACCTTATAAAAACCAACGAATCAATGGTAGTAAACTATAAAGTTGGCTAGCATAGTAGTAGAACACTTTTATGAATTCTTTTACATAGTTCAGATTGGTTTATACTTTATTAGACTATGGTTGTTTCTCAACTAGGCAATTGCTGGTAATTTACCATGTCTATATATTTGAATGATTTTATGCTTATACAAAATAACTGGTTCTTAGCATAGGATAGAAGGTTGACCTTTATAGAAAAACATCAACCTTAGAAACTGTTTGTAGACAGTAACTTAATACAAGAAAAGTATTATAGGAATAATAAGAACTGCAATGAAATGATCCTACTCGAGTCTATAATCAATAGAACCACATGGTTTGACGTAAATTTAAGAAGTATAGGCAAACAATGTTTTCATGTGAAAAGACACTATTTTTTTTACACTAATCAAACTTATAATGTCAAGAAGTTTACAGGTTGTAAGTTTCCCTACAAAAGATAAATATCGATCAACTTGATACTCAAGTAAGTAGTATGATAATGTATAATAACCAATAGTACAATCAATATAACGTTGCAAGATATGCATATTAAAGTAGAAGTTACTATGCAACTAAGATTACAAGTTTAGAGCCACAGTAAGTATCTTTATTGTCGCTACGTACGATAACGAAAGAAACTCAATTATTTGAACTTTGTTTACAAGAAAAACTGAAGAACGCAAACTATTTTTCCTCATGGAATTTGCTTGGAATTTAGCAGCTTATTTACTAAGCTATTTAATTGCAAATAGAAACACTTCTGGATACTTTATGAAATTAAAACTTTACTCATTCGATCATACCTATAAACCTGTAAGAACCAGTAATCTTTCTGCGATAGCATAAATGTTAAGTAAGCCCATGATTTAAAGTTAGATTCCACCTACTTGTCATAAAGAAAACTCATCAGTAAACTGAAATAAACATTACGCAAGTAAACCTTATTCATGTTACAAAAAGGAAACTGCTTAGTTAACGTAATTGAGATTATGTAATATTAATCTTTTGACTATTTCTTTTACTGCTAATCTTTAGCTGCTAGTAAACCAAAGTTTCAGCATTTTATGTTATCTCAAAATTTTAAATTTTTGTGAAAATTTGGGGTTTTGACTAGTGGTATCAGAGCACAAGGTTCAAACACTAGGCCTTGATGAAGCCCAACTAGCTTTTATGAAATAGTAAATTGAATTATTATGCTGATGTATTTTCTTTTAAATGTTATTCGATACAGAAATTGTTTCTGAAGTTTAACAAACAGGTATGGAAAGGCTAGAAGAATATGCAAAGGAGGAATCTCCACTTACTGAACCAAAAAGTTACCAAGATATCCTTTACCAGAGGATTTAACTACCAATTTCTTAGAACTGTTACAAACTGTAAAAGACCTAAAATATGAAATAGAATCTGTAAAGCGAGAGAATGAAAGGATTTTGACGACTCAGGAGGAGCTGAATCGGATCCTAACAAAAAAGTTTCAAACTGAGAGTAGGGGTAGAAGAACTGAATCAGAAGATACAAGTCATCAACGTAAATCTAAAAAGATGAAACATACTAAAAATGAAATTAGTTCATCTTCAGAGGTGTTTGGTGAACAACGAGATTTCCATTCTACTAGTAATAGTAGTGATGATGATCATTACAGTAAAAAGAGGAAATACAAACCTTATGAGGAAATTTCTGGGGAATTAAAAAAGATAAAACCACCAACATTTAATGGAGAGACTGAGAAGGTGTTACGGAGAGAAATTCCTATGGCTTGGGGTACCACAACAAACAACTTTGACTCCAGAAATCAATCTTTCCCAATATGCAATAGAAATAAAATGTCTAACACTAAAGGATCAGACCTCGTACTTTATTCCGGACGGTTGAAGTAGATCCCCGTTGAGCTTTCCGATCTTCAGCTTGAATTGATATAATACTTCCTCAACAACAAGTAAATAATACAAGCATACTATATATCATGGTGTTAGATCTATTCTAGCATATATAATCAATAATGTAAAAGCATTTGACATATTCCAATGGATACAATATTCAATCAAATACACATCATTGGACAGGAAAAGATAGTTCTTATTAATATAAATCAGAGATTACAAGATAGATACAACCTCTGACAGCACGTCTGCGAACCGAAGAAACTGAATCCCCCACTTGGGCCTCCACCACCTCAATCCTCCATCTCACGACAGCAAGCTCACTAGCAAAAGGCAAGCTTGGGAAGAACACAACAGTGCTCCAAAGGGACAAAGGGATGCAGACTCAAGCATAAATTCCGGCAACAATGGACTATAGTTTCATTGCTTTCAATCTCTCTATATTCCTTCAATGTACCAAGGGGTTCCTTATATAGCTTCACAAAGGGTAATGAAGGGTCGAATCCGAGCGATCTCAAGGCATATGATAGGCCAAGAGTCGAATGAGTCGGATCCATGTCAAGGAAAACTCCAAAAGGATTTGGATTATGCACACATCCCGATGTATGCGGTTATAAGGGTCAAACCCATGTATGTACGCGGTTATCGGGTAAAAATCCGCGTATATCATTTTTTATATAGTTTTAGGGATGATCAAGGAAACATCAAAGGATAAAA
>LPNX010052756.1:514239-585024 GCA_001517045.1 Pseudotsuga menziesii
CACACCGTAACAAACAATGCTAAGTGCAATCTTTGTCAAAAGAAAAATAGGGTATGCCACTACATGAGATGCATAAATATATATTCCTTTCCGAATGCCAATGCAATCCTTCCTATATGAAATCCTAAATACAACTCTCATCCAAGCAATCCAATGCAAGTAACTCCTCAAATCCGTATCTAATATGCAACTAAGAGTGCAACTACTTTGTGTTTTTCAATATAAAAGAATGAAAAATGCAATAAAAGTCATCTAAAGCTCTCAGTCTCTACAGCAAGTATAAAAGACAAGCCCAGCAAGACACCGAGACTAAAAAAGAGTAATGCACTAATGGCAAACAAAAAGGGAAAAATGACTAAAAATACTTTCAAAGAAAAATCAATGAAAAAGCGGTCTCTGGTCACAAGAAAAGCATCCAATAGACAACATCAGACCCAAGGAAGACCCAACCACACTCACAACCCACCCAATAACTTCCCACAACATCAGACTCACCAAAAGGGAGGATGTACGCGACTGTATAAAGAACAGCTGCGTGTGTATGCGACTTCTGGCCAAAAATCCGCGTATGTACACGACTTTTGGCCAAAAACCCGCGTATACAGAGAAGGCAGTGGTAAAAAGCAGGCCAAGGCCAAGCCAATAAAGGGGAGTGTTAATGGACAAACATACTATAACATGCAACACAGAAACAAGGAGAAATAGAGAGCAAGTCAATAATATCAAGCCCATTGTACCGATAAAAACCCCCAAAGGCAAAATGACTAGGAAATCCCCGGCGAAATCACCAATTCTGTTACGGAGAGAAATTCCTATGGCTTGGGGTACCACAACAGACAACTTTGACTCCAGAAATCAATCTTTCCCAATATGCAATAGAAATAAAATGTCTGACACTAAAGGATCAGACCTCGTACCTTATTCCGGACAGTTGAAGTAGATCCCCGTTGAGCTTTCCGATCTTCAGCTTGAATTGATATAATACTTCCTCAACAACAAGTAAACAATACAAGCATACTATATATCATGGTGTTAGATCTATTCTAGCATATATAATCAATAATGTAAAAGCATTTGACATATTCCAATGGATACAATATTCAATCAAATACACATCATTGGACAGGAAAAGATAGTTCTTATTAATATAAATCAGAGATTACAAGATAGATACAACCTCTAGCAGCACGTCTGCGAACCGGAGAAACTGAATCCCCCACTTGGGCCTCCACCACCTCAATCCTCCATATCACGATAGCAAGCTCACTAGCAAAAGGAAAGCTTGGGAAGAACACAACAGTGCTCCAAAGGGACAAAGGGATGCAGACTCAAGCATAAATTCCGGCAACAATGGACTATAGTTTCATTGCTTTCAATCTCTCTATATTCCTTCAATGTACCAAGGGGTTCCTTATATAGCTTCACAAAGGGTAATGAAGGGTCGAATCCGAGTGATCTCAAGGCATATGGAAGGCCAGGAGTTGAATGAGTCAGATCCATGTCAAGAAAAACTCCAAAAGGATTTGGATTATGCACACATCCCGATGTACACGGTTATAAGGGTCAAACCCGTGTATGTACACGGTTATCGGGTAAAAAGCTGTGTATATCATTTTTTATATAGTTTTAGGTATGATCAAGGAAACATCAAAGGATAAAATATGGTCCATGGGGTCTAAAGAGTCTGCAGCAAGACAGGGGAAGGCCATACAAAGTGTGATTCACCTGGAGTGGTGAAATCCGCTATAACAGATGCCCCCTAATGTGTGAGGTCAGAGGGGTCATACGATGGCCGAAATACATTATAAGTCCATCCTAGAAGTGGAGTGATGAAGGATCCCAAATGGAAGACCAGCCACCCAATCAGCATAGTACAATGATACAACTCTGCATATAACTGCAAGAACATATAGCAGTTCCGGATACATAAGAGTACAATGGCCATGAATAGGCATAATACATGATATCACATATGTGGTCATCGCCACGTACAATATACATAGATCAGAATCTCCATGATGAAGATATACAAAGGACCATGATCTCCAAAATGGCTGAAGATATACAATAGATCAAGATCTCCATAATGGCTGGAAATGTCTGACATACACTGGAGTCAAGTCACAAGAGCTGAAATCTCATGAACACTGGCACGATCAAGGAGGTAGCATATAAAAGATGCCACCAGTCTGGAAGGTCTTCTACTCAAACTGCTATGAGTACATGTCCTACTATGCGAGTAGAGGTGTCTAGGTCGAACATAGTAGTCCATAGTCTGATTACCGGTCATTGATGTATACCATTAACAGACGCGAGATTACCCACCGATAATGATAATGGGAATCAAGGTACTAGAGTGCAAACTAACAAGTGTGAATAGATGTGTTGAGGTCGAACACTTTAGAGAATCCATCGATCAGGGGACATTGATGTATTCCCAACTAAATGTCGATGGCGAGAGAACCTGCCACTGATGACTGCAAGTCTCAAGGCACTCAAAAGGACTCTAGATTCCAATCCCAGAATAAATGATTTGAAGTCGATGGGATGAAATCCGCTGGTCTAGAACCCTTAGTCCATGTGACTTCTGCCGTTACGGCTCCTTTTTGAACTAGTCATCCGATGCCGTAATGGTTCCGAGGTCTGAGGCTACAGTTTAATGTTTATTTCGTTGATGTTCTCAGTTGCCACAGAGACCATAGTCTGTCCATTGCCCATCATTGCGGCTCCTTAGCTGGCTAATTGTCCAATCCTTAGTTCGTCCACTTGCCGATGAAGTTTTTTCCCGTCGATATTTATTCACCGAAATCTATATATAGGACAGGGTTATTATTTTATTATTTACCCTTGTGATTTTTCATCTGCCTCCGTTCTCGCTGTCGAATTATGCATTCATGCTTAGATGTCGGGATTTCATGCGTTTGGGGTGCTGTTGTGGAATTTTCAGACCATCACGTCGACTGTGACTTGTTTTCTAGGTAGGCCAACGGTGGTTTCTCCTTCTTTTGATTTTATTAATCAGTTTTGGAACTAGGGTTTTGTCCTCTAGTTAGGAGTTCCCACCGTCGTGTAGTTGGTCGTCTGAGTATGAGTGTGTATGTATCCCTACGGTGTAAGGTAACAGGTAATTTGATGGTATTTGCGGTGGGGGCCTTGTTTCTTGAGTCTGTTGTAAGCCGTTATGGAAGCAAAACCCCGATCCGAAGGAAGTTGGTGCAGAGAAGCATTACGCTATCTGCACCAGTTTTTCTGGGTTTGCTTATGGCCATCTGGGGAAGGGAGGTTTCAATTCTTTTCACCGTAGGCATTTACCCTGGTTTTGTTTGGGACACTGGAGGGTTTGGGCTTCGATTAATTTGGGATTCCCACGTGTTCTGGATGGGGTCTCTTTTTCAAAGACGAGCCTCATTGATGGGGTTTTTGTTTGAGCGAGGAGTTAGAATACATTCCACTATTAATTGATGCATTTGTTATTAGGATCATTTTAGTTGCAGACGGACTTAGCATTTTTCAAACTTAGCTTACAGAAGTTCTTTTGCTTGTTATTCTCAATTTTGCATCAATATTCTAATAAGTTTAGCTGTTGAGAATATGGAAGAGGTAAATGTTTTATAAAAAAGTTTTCTTCATTCTTAGAACACTGGTTGAAAGCTCCAATAGCCTAAGAGCATGTTTGGTTTATGACAGGGCAACTTCTTCAAAGGAGAAATGTCTAAAAGACAAAAGAAGAAGGCTCCTGTTGCTGAAGGAGAACCTGATGTGGAAATCGTTACCAAGGTAGAATATATCGACGAAGACACTAGAGCTACCAATGGGGTAGAGCCCGATTACAAGTGGGGTGAGATATATCGGATGATCTCAAATCAAAATGTGCCCGATGCTGGATTTGAGGAGTTGAGCATATATGCCAACATAGAGAAGTTAGCTCTTATGAAGGTAGCTACAAGACCTGAGCTGTTTCAGTGCTCAGAGGTGATCAGTTGGATTCTACCTAAGGCCGATGTGACCACAATGATTTTAGCCAATACTGCCAAACAGGGCTATGCTACATATAGCCCTACTTATGTCTCACTTGCATATCACCTACCCCCTGCCCAAGTATACCTAACTGAAAGTTGGCTGAAGGAGATAAATTTGGACTTGGTTGAAATAGTGAAGAGGATGATGATACCTGGGAAGAACTTTCAAACCAGGCCATCAAGAGAGTATGACACAACCACTCTCAGGACTCCTTATAGGTTTATAGCATTGATGTTGAATAGGGTGTTTGGGAGAGCCCATGGTAAAATTTTCAAGTTGGGATGGATTCCTATTATTTTCTATGTAGCCACCCAAGGGACTGTATTCAACTGAGAAAACATTGTGTCCAACAGCCTCTTAGCTTGCATATCTTCAGCTTTGGGAGGAGTGTCCCAGAAGAAATATGAGTTCTATATGAGCTCCATCTTAGTGGATTGTATATTATGTACCCATCCATTTCCAGCCTTAAGATGCAATTGGGATAGGGACAGAAACCCTGTGTACACTACATACAAGCTATTGTGGGCACACAAATATTACAACCACTATAAAAAGATATGTGAACATTTTATTATGCCTTTATACACTTTGATTTTCTTGACAGAATGCAACTATATGTCTGAGGAGGCATTCAAAGTCATTAAGGAACATAGGAATTATTATTTGACTGATGAAGGGATGTAAATCAGAATGTTTGGTTGCTCTAGGGAACCTTCCCTACTACCCCAGTATGCCACTGATTATGTGGTACATAAAGAAGCACTTAGGCAAGTGTATCTTGATGGTGTCAGAAGCTTTTTTTTTTAGCATAAGAAGGCAGCCTACCCTGCTATCCCCTTTTGGATAGGGAATTATAAGTTTACAAATATTAAAAGAGCTACTGAATTTGTACAGGAATTGGAGTAGTTTCATTTTGGAGAGATGAGCTTCCATAGGAATGACTCCCAAAACAAGGTTGCAGAGCATTGCAAAGAAGCAAATGTTTATTTTGAATATGCAAACTTCTAGGACAAGGATGAATAATTCTTCAGGAATGCAAGGAATATGACTGCATTGAAGAGAAGGTTTAAAAAGAAAATCACTATTGTGGGCGGTAAGGGCAAAGCCGTACAGAAGAAAGTTGAAGAAGAAGAAGAAGCCAAGAAGAGAGAAGAGGATGCTAGGAGACTAGCACAAGAGGATGAAGGTTGGTTAAAGAAAGAAGAAGAAGAAAGAAACAAAGATGCAGAGGAAGCAGCAAAGAAAGAAGAAGAAGAAAATAAAAAGAAGGAAGAGGAAGAGATAAAGAAAAAACAAAAGGAAACTCAAGGTCTGAGACTGACAGGATCTAAAACATACCAGCAAACTACTGATCCTATGGATAACCAAGAAGCACAGGATCATACCGATCAGGGGTAGGAACAAGATAACCCTGACTCTAAGGAGCCTACTGCAACTTCTAGTAGCACCCAGGAACAGGTTGTTTTTTCTGGATTGAAGCTGATACCTTTTATGCAGAAAGAGGGAGAGGAGGTCCCTGATTTCAGCACCATCTTTTATGACAAAGAGAAGAAGAGGATTGTCAAGAGAACTGAGAAGAAAGTTGAAACAGGAGGACAATCTGGCATGATGATTACCGATAAAACTTTGGTGCATGGGACTGATGCAGATCCACGACTGACAGCCAGTGCTGGGGTAGCATTGACATAAGCCACTGAGGACAATGTGGATAGACTGATGACAGACCTTGAGCAATCAAGAAAAAATGCTGCTCAATTAAAGGATACTCTCAGAAAGGAAAGGGATGAAGGTAACAAGCTAAAGAGAAAACTTGAAGATATGCATAATGAAGTAAGGGCTTCGAAGATAGAATTCCAAACTCTGTAGGCAAGCAAAATGGCCCTGGAAGTTTCAATAGAGAGAAATGAAAGGGATGATCAGAATAGTCTAGCAAAACTACAAAATTTGCAGCTAGAATATCAAGGGTTGAAGACAGACAACAACGACCTCAAAGTATCATATGAAACTTTGAGTGCAGAAAAGAATTAGCTGCAGAGCAAAGTTGTTGAGTTGGAGGCACAGAGGGCCACTATAGAAGAAAGGGAAAAACAATACCAAGTGCATGTGGCAAGCTTTGAAGAACAAATTGCTTCATTAACAGCATTACTAAAGGATGCTAGTGAACAACAGACTGATATCCAACCTCTAAAGGAGCATGTACTAGCCCAACAAAGAAGAATGCACCAACTGTAGGTGTCTATTGAGCAGGAGAGATGTAAAATATTACATATAGACAGCAGGTTGGAGGAAATCTTGGAAACTACCTCGTATTTTGTAGATAGGTCTCAGGACATTTTGGAAATCCTGACTGGAAGGATAGTAAGGATAGAAACCAATGAAGAAATCCCTGCAGATTTACAAGTTAAAGATCAACATATCTTAAAGCAGGACTATGATTTGTTAGAAATTGCAATAAATACAGCAGAGGAGTTCAAGAAAACTGTGAAGAAAACAAGAGGGGCCTATATTGAATATTGCAGAAGGGCGCTGGTCACCTACAACAGATGTCAAGTGGCTGCAGAACAAAAACTGGATGCATTACCAGAGCATGAGCTGTTCACATAACTACTACAGAGCAGGTACCAGGAGGATGAACAGAAGATGCAACAGGTCAAAGATTTAGATGAGCAGATCTTGAAAAATGTAGTAGCTCATTTAGCAGTCAGCATCAATTTACTTGAGGATCAACTACGTTTGATTCCAGCAAGAATTGAGGTGGTCAGGAATCAGGCTACAAAATATGAAATAAACATTCGATTTCTTGAACCTCCAGACTTCGAAAGCATAGCAGCAGAGGCCCAAGCGTGGAAAAAGTTCCTAAATGATCAAGCGGGGCCCTCATCATAAAGTTCTTTATTAAATTTTGTTTTAAATGTAAAATATTGTATAATGTATGAGCACTCACTAATGGACAAATTTTGGGAATTGAAGCGTTGGGGAAACCCAAGAATCACTTTGCGGAAGCCCAAAAGTTTTGCCTTTTTGTATAAGTATAGGAGAGTTAGTTGGAGGGAAGGACTTTTTCCTAGTTAGATTTGTGTAAACATGTTGTAAGAAGAACTATTTCCTTTTGCAATAGATAATTACAATTTTCCCATTGGAGAAAGCTTGGTGGAACATTTTCAAATGTTGTGCTATGGATTTGTTGAAGAGGAACTATTTCGTTTTCAGCTTTGTGTCTATTAACTGTGAGATCGTTCTAACTTTTTGAACCTATGTTCTTGTATGAATGTTCTCTAGTTTATTCTCTGAAATTTCCACTATGAGTAATGAATGTTTTTTCATAAAAAATGAGCTATCTTGTTGTTCATCTATCTTTTAATGTTCATGTGTTTTGAAATAAGTAACAAATATCTGTGATTTTTCTTAATGCATGCGTAGTAATACATTACTCATTAAATGATAATCTTGCTCCCTAGGGATAGGTTAGATAGTTAGTTTTAGTTTTCTTGTTGTATGTGATTTAGATGTGAGAGAGTTAAGATGAGAGGTAAGAACCTGTACATCACATTGTGACTGTTCCTTGTATTCTCTATCAATATGCATTCTTACATAGGCACTTGCATATCATACTAAAAAACTAAAATATACACGGTGGACCGGGCCATAACTGGTAAAACCCTTTATTTTGGTTACTTGACCTACAGTAGTCAGACCGTAAACTGGACAAATTCCCCATACCAAATAGTAATGGGCTAGTTGGGAACATTTACTGGGGAGAATCCCTTACTGTTGTTGCTTGCGATTTCCCAGGCCTAAACAGAACCCTTGGGGGCTTACCAATCTTGCCACAGTAAGAGTTGTCACCTCCAAAGATGTAGAAAGAGTTCAAACATCTATCAGCAGTCACAGTTGGGCTCGACACCACTCCTTCAAAGATGAGATTGTTATGACTACACCAAATCTCCCAAATGACATAACATGGTAAACTATAACCAGAAGGAAAATTCTGGTGCTAGGAAATGAAGCAGGAGGAGAGAGTCTAACAACCCCATAGTTTATCAGCATTATACGATTTCCCAATGATCGCCCATATAGATTGACAGAAGCTACATGAAATGAATAAATGACAAATATCTTCCTCATACTGTCCACATAATAAGCAAATACCAGGGCCTACCCAACCTCTTCGAAGGAGATTGTCCCAAGTCAACAACCTGTTCTTTAAAGCTAGCCAATAGCAAAGGACAATACGGGGAGGAATTTTCCATCTCCATAGCTGGAACCACCACTCACGGTGCCCAAAAAAATATTCCATAAGCTTACTGTAAGCTTTCCTAGCCGTGATATGACCAGAGACTGAATCATATGACCACTTAATACAGTCAGGTGAAGAGTCCAAACTGATCACTCCCATCTGAATACCGCTCACATAGGAAGACTATTCTGCACCCATCACCCCATCGAAACCCAGCTGGGAAGCAAACATCCAACCCTGGTGGACCGATCCCCTGGTAGGAGCTAAAGATACATGGTAAAGTGAGAAAACCCCCCTACAGTGAAGATGATACAAGAGTTCCAAAGACATGACGAAGGAGTGAGGACCCCGAACAATCAGGTCTTCCCCCCATGAACTTCCCTCCCATCACCAAGAGACCAAGCCAAACATTCAGAGAATAATTTAAAAGCCCCGAGCAAACCAACCCAGATATTGGAGATGCGCCTTCCTGACTTCTTGAAGCCACTGAGCCATTGGATTTTCAAAACACTTCATATGTATTTTTCTTTTATCACTTGTGACCACGGGCCACCCCCATTGAACACCATCCAAATGCTTTTGGCTCTTAACGCCATCGAAAATAGATGCACATTCTTCAATCCCCAACCACCTTTCTCCATGGGACAAGCAATCTCTTCCCATCTGACTAGATAGAATTTTGTTTGCACCCCCTCACATGACCAGATAAAAGACATTATCATCATTCTAATTTTTTTTATGACCGAATTTGGGACTTTGCACAATGAAAACCAGTACACAGCCATGTTTCTTAGGACTGAGCACGCCAAATTTATTCACCTGCCCAGGGAGAGCCACCGCCACCCCCAATGTTTGATCCTCCGTTGAAATCTTTGGACTAACCATAGCTAATCCCCATCCTTGTATCCATTGGGATTTATAAAGTAACCCAAATATTTAGTGTCGTCAGTCAACGAACAAGAACTCATCTGAAGAAGACTTTGCATTGCCGATGTGTGTTGTTTCGAAGCTTCATTCAGAAGGAGCCTCGACTTACCTTGATTAATGGAAATTCTTAACACAACATAGAAGTTTTGAATGAAACTTGATAGGACACCCCATTCGTCAATCGAACCTGACCATAGGATCATAATATCATCTACAAACATGAGGTGGGCAATAAATAGATTGCTGCTAATATTGATACCTTTCACCCTGCCACTAACCTTTTCTTTCAGAAGCATTCAGCTGAATCCATCAATAACCAATAAAAATAATAGTGGGGAGAGAGGGCAGCCCTGTCGGAGTCCTTTTTCTGCTTCAAATAACTATGAAGGATTCCCATTGACCAACATAGAAAAGGACATCGATGTAACATAGGCCATCACCCATTTCATCATCTTAAAGGGGAGACCGATTTGTATTAGAAATAGCCTTAGAAACCCCCATGAAACGTGGTAGTATGATTAGTTCAAATCTAGTTGCATCACTCCAGTGTCTAAAGATCTTGTCTTTATACTATGAATCACTTCTTGGGCTACCCCCGCCGCCTCCAGGATTTGACGGTTCTGTAGGAACCCGAATTGTTCCTCCGAAAGACCTTTCAAGAGGGCGGGCTTTAACCTGTTAGGAATGATTTTCAAAATTATTTTATAGACATAATGTTAGATTTTTAACATTAAGCTAGCATTATATTCGGATCTTTTAACTGAGAGAATAACAAGCACATCAATCAAACATAAGAGACAATGAACATAGTATTTTTCCTCGGGGAAACCATAAATGGAGAAAACCCTGCAACTTCCTCAGAGATAGAATCAGCACCAAAAGTAAAACCCAAAACAGTAAGATGATTTCCCGATAGCAGTAGCCTCTTTCTATCTAGCCCCAGCAACTTCTTCTCCCTCAGCTATGCACTACAACTGAGTGTGAGTGAGTGTGTGATAAATAGAGAGGCTCACTCTCTATTTATACTAATTCTCGACTTGACAATAACTCACTAGGACCGACTTCACTAGGTGAGTCTAACAACCCTAGGGCCCCAAAACTGCGGAGGGTTACTGCGGAGGGTGAGTCTAACAACCCTAGGGCCCAGGGACTTTAACCCTTAAACAATAGGAGGGTTACCCACATTGAATTGACATGACTTGTTTATATTATAGAAACTCCCGATCGAAACATCAAGGCATGACATGACTCAATTACATTACAAATACTTCATGGAATAAACATCGGGGTACAATACATAAGAAATACAAGTGAATACATTCTGAAGTTACAATTACATCAACACTCCCTCTTAACTAGGAAGGTATTCTCTCAACACAATTTATCAGCACAAGTATTCTTCTCTGTATCATCTAGATCATTATCGAGTCCTTGTCATCTTCAAGTCATCTTCATCTGGATCTAGATCATCACTCGATCTGGATCATCATCACTGGATCTGGATCGTCACTTGATCTGGATCATCATCACTAGATCTAGATCATCACTCGATCTAGATCATCTCTGTCAGAAAAGGCCCAGCACTCACATCTGTCTACCAATGTCAAAAAGGCTCAGCACTTACATTCAACCATGCAAGGAACCAAACCTCCATGCTGAAAGGGATCTGCACTTACATCTGACAACCAATGTCAGAAAGGCTCAGCACTTGCATTCGACCATGCGAGAAACCAATCCTCCATGCTAAAAGGGATTTGCACTTACATCTGATCATTGTAGGAACCAATCCTACAATTGCCTCAAAATGGCTTTGCACTCATATCTGATCATGTAGGAACCAATCCTACATTCACATCAGAATAACCCTCAGTCCCATAATGAGCTTTCCTGGTAACTGACCAGGTGTCTCCATTCGAAGAATGGTATTCAACACTTATGTCTGATCATGTAGGAACCAATCCTACAGTCACATCAGAATGGCTCAGCACTCATATCTGACATGCGAGGAACCAATCCTCTCATCATGATAGAATGGCTCAGCCCTTACATCTAACCATGGAAGGAACCAATACTCTCACCATGTCAGAATGGCTCACAAACTCATCACTTGCCTTTGGAGGGAACCTCGATCTGAAGAACACCAAGATTCTCCCTAAAGTACTCAAACTTCACTCTAGCCAATGGCTTTGTCAACACATCAGCTATCTGTTCGTTCGTCGCAAATACTGGAGCTTCACTGCTCCCCTCTGCACCATATCGCTGATATAGTGATAGTTGATCTCGATATGCTTCGACTTGTCATGGAACACCGGGTTATCCGACAAATTCACACAACTCTAGTTATCACAATATATACAAGTAGCATGCAACTGGATATCAAATAAATCAGACAGTAGCGTCATCAACCATACTACCTCATGACTAGCTGAACAAGCTATGACATACTCTGCTTCAGCTGTACTCAGTGCCACATAGGATTGCTTCCGGCTAAACCAAGAGATCGCACCTGATCCCATACTGAAGCAACACCCTGAAGTGCTCTTCCTATCAATGGATTCCTGCCGAATTTGAATCAACATATCCCTCCAGGTTAATCTTTTGATTCGCCTCATACTTGAGCCGATAATCAACTCTACCCCTCAGGTACCTCAGAATATGCTTTGCAGCAATCAAGTGAACATGTCTCGGATTTGTCAAGAATTGGCTCAAGGTGTTCACAACAAAAAAAATATCTGGTCTCGTGTTCGTTAGGTACATTAAGGACCCAATCATCTAAGGATACATCGTAGCATCAACCGCTTCTGATGAAGCATCACTCAATAGCTTCAATTTTGATGCCATAGGTGTGGTCATGGCCTTGCAGTCCATCACCCGAACCTCTTCAGGATCTCTACTGCATACTTCCCTTGTCCGAGGGAGATTCCATCCGCATTCTGCCACACCTCCATGCCTAGAAAATAGTGCATCATACCCAAGTCCTTCATTTCAAACTCTGCAGCAAGCTTCCTTTTGGTATCAGCAATCAACCCTTCCATACCTGTTATAAACAGATCATCTAAATATAGTAGGAGCATTAGTGGGTTGCCATATTCAACCTTGTAGTAAAGGTTGGAATCTACTTTACTTTTGGTAAAGCCCAAACTGGATAGAAAGCCATCAATTCTGCTGTACCATGTCCTAGATGCCTGTTTCAAACCGTACAGGGCTTTATTCAATCTACACACACGAGACTCCCTGTCATGTGTCTCAAAATTGAGTGGTTGTTCTACATACACTTCCTCTTCCACTACACCATTGAAGAAAGCAGTCTTGGCATCCATTTGGTGTATCTTCCATTTCATCATTGCAGCCAGAGCAAGTACTGATTTGATGGAAGTGTATTTGGCTACAGGTGCAAAGCTTTCTTCATAATCTATTCCTTCTTTCTGTGAGAAGCCACGAGCCATGAATCTTGATTTATATTTCTCTATGCTGCCATCTGCAGCATGCTTGATATTGTAGATCCATTTGGAAGTTACAACCGACTTCCCTTCTGGTCTTGGGACAACATCCCATACATCATTCTTCATGATCGATTGATACTCTTCGATCATAGCATCTTTCCATTATTTCCATTCTTTCGCTTCTTCATAGTTGGAAGGTTCTTTATTTATATAGTCACACAATAAAGCTACATACCCGGAGTAGGACCTGGTCCTCTTTCTTTCTCTGTGATTCTCTTCTGGAGCCCCATATCTTTCCGCACCTTGGATAGCTTCTCGTACACAAGCAGGTTTCCTCTTGTGAGGATTCTTCTCCTGAGGTGGATCTACAGGTTCTTGAGGTTATTCAAATTCTTGATCTTCTTCTTGAGTTTCTTCATTCATGGTTGTGTCATGAAGTTTGGGTGCTTCTGATTCTTCAGAATCTTCAACAGGTCTTCATCTGGATTTGTTGTAAGCCGAGTCTTTGTCAAATGTTACATCCTTGCTGATGTCGATCTTCTTGAATCCTAGGAAGTATATTCTGTAAGCCTTTGAGCTTTCTGAGTATCCCACAAATATACCCTTCTTTCCTGAAGGATCTAACTTTGTCCTCTTTCCTTTCAGAATGTGTATGTACACTAGACAGCCAAATATTCTGAGATGGATGACTTATGGCTTCTTGCCGGAAAATACTTCTTCAGGTGTATTGTTCTTGAGTACTCTGTGTGGAGTACGGTTCTATACATACAACGTTGTTCTGGCAGCTTCTTCCCATAGATGCATGGGAAGATCTTGATCATGAAGCATTGCTCTTGCAGCTTCCATGATAGTTCTATTCTTCCTTTCTACAACCCCATTCTGTTGTGGATTATATGGAGTGGATAACTCCCTCTTAATCCATGAATATTTGCATAACTCTTTGAATTCATTTGATGTGAATTCTCCGCCATTATCTGATTGAAAGGTCTTGATCTTCTTTTCTGTGTGGTTCTCGATCAAGGCTTTGAATTCCTTGAACTTGTTGAAAACTTCATCTTTGTTCTTCATAAAGTATATCCATGTATTTCTACAATAATAATTAATAAAAGAAACATAGTATACATACCCGCTTAAAGAACTGGATGACATTGGACCGCATACATCGGAGTGAATGATTTCCAAGATTCCTTTTGCTTTGCTTTCGCTACTTCGAAATGTCTTCTTTGTGTTCTTTCCTTTTGCACATCCTTTGCAAGCTCCTTCATGTTTTGCTTGAATTCCTGGAAGACCTTCAACA
Source organism: Pseudotsuga menziesii (assembly GCA_001517045.1). NCBI lineage: Eukaryota > Viridiplantae > Streptophyta > Pinopsida > Pinales > Pinaceae > Pseudotsuga > Pseudotsuga menziesii. The sequence goes on from LPNX010052756.1 coordinate 528,164, forward strand.
ACTTTGCTTGCAAGTGGTAGTGTTCTATAGTGCACATGTGCAAGCCTTCTATGCCAAAGTTCATTTGGTTCTACTGTGTCATGGACCAAAGCTTTTTCTGGATGGCCCTTCAATTTGTATAATCTTTCTTCTTGTTCTCCAATTACTATTGCATCATCAATAGTCTTTCCTCTTGGCCACATGAGGACTTGGACATCTACAAATGCAACCCTCATGCCTTTTGCATCTAGTGTCGATATGGAGAGAAGATTCTTCTTTAGTCCTGGTACAAACAAGACATCCTTCATTTTCATAGACTTTCCAAAGTCTAGCTTGTAGGAGGATTCACCACTACCTTTTATGGGATATTGGTAGTCATCCCCAAGTTTCACCTTATGGGGTGAATTATGTTCGGATAGTTTCTCAAAAGATTCCTTGAATCCTGTTATGTGTTTGGAAGCCCCACTGTCAATAAGCCAATCTTTGCTTCCATGAGAGCGGAGATCAGAACATATTCTTCATCACTTGAAGAGTCTTCACTTTCTTGTTTTACTTTCTTCCTGGGAGGATCATCATGCTCAGCAGTGTGAGCATGATGTCTTCTTTTGGAGTTATTCTCCTTCTTGGATCCACTCTTATTCATGGGACAAATTCTAGCAAAGTGTCCTCTTTCATCACATGTATAACATCTGAGTTTGGATGGATCCCTTCTTACAAAATTATTTTTCTGATGAGAATGCTTACCTTGGTGATGATGATTTTCCCTTCTGCCTTTCTTGGAGTGTATTGTGAGAGCTTGATCTTCACTTCCCATATTTTCTTCTCGAGCTGTTGTTGGCTGCTATGGGCAGACCCGGGTTAACTATGTTCAACCAACAACACCCCTAGATCACCGGCCCTTTCGGCGACAGACCGCAAAGCGGCCTGAAGTCTCACCCGAAGTGACTCTAATGGGTTGGCCAAGGACTCAAGTGTCTTGGACCGGGTTCTGTGGCAGTCCCACTGGTGGCTCACAGCTCTCCTAGCTGCAGTCTCTCCTCTACGCGTCGCACAATCTCCTACTTGTGTCACGCGGCTTCCTCGTCTCACAGCTCTTCTAGCTGCAGGATATTCCTTTATACCGTCGTGCGATCCCTTCCTGCGACGCTCGCTTTCTCGGGCCCGTGATATCTCCAACCTTATCGCACCGCCGCGCACCGTACGACACACAACTTCCTACTCGCGCTAAGCCCTTAACCTGCGGTATCGCGCACCGCAGCTCCTTTGTCAGTGCGATATCACCTCTCTGTGATATCCTACCTCCGCGGTTCAGCGCACTTAGCAAGTCTTGTGTCGACGTGCGAGACTTAACATACAAGGCTATTCAATACTGCAATAGAGACTGATTTACACCAAGCATAAATGAATCGTATACAGCGTGCCAAAGACGTTAACTTATGTTTATCCTTCTATATTTGTTGTGAACTGATTAACACATTCATTCATCAACTGTAAACCATAATCTTGTGCAAGATAATACATAACAGTAAGCAAATACAATCACATGCATTCAACACAAAACACGCAAGTTTTACGTGGTTCACCCCCAGGATGGGAGTTACGTCCACAGAACTGTGTTTCTCTATTATAGCTCAGGGAAGGGTAAAACACAGTTCTGCTGCACCACATATGTAGCTTAAGATCTCCTCTCTTAGATCTCTTTTCTCTTCTATATTACTCTTTTACAATACACTCTTCCCTATCTGTCAATCCCTGCGGATCGTTACATGCATATTCTATAAGCCAGCTACTGGTTACCGTAAGATTGCTATCGCTGATAACAGAACCAGAGCTAGGATTTTACAACAGTCTAATAGTTTGCAAAACACTACTAACAAATGACTAGCTAGCTCTTCAACCTATTAATCAACCAACCAACCAACCAACTAACCAACCAACCAACCCTTTTACAATACAAAATACATTATTATATAGGCAGCCCGAAGGTCATGCCATTACAACACTGTGGGCCTGTCCTGACAGTAACCCAAAACCTAACTAGTGACAATCGGCCATATCTGTACTTGAGGTAGCAGCTTTCCGTCACACCACAGCTCTCTGCAGTGTTCCATGCTTCCCAGCACTGATCATGGGTACTATGCACTGCTTCGCTTTTCTGTCCTTCGCCTTCAATGCTTCAGCCTCGTTGCTCCTTCTCCTTTATGAGGGTCGCTGGGCCCTCCTATCTTCCGCCGCTGCCTTCAATGCAGTGGTTGAGCTCTCTCTTCTCAGCCGCTCAAGTACCGTTGCCTTCTTAACTTTTCTATCTTAAAAGTCATGGTTTCTGGCTCTGCTCTCCAACTGGAAACATGCTACGGCGTCGTAGCTCTGTCTTAACTTCTTTCCGCCAAAACTTATATTTCCGCCAAAACTTATCTTTCCGCCAAAACTAGCAGCTTCTTCTGTAGCTGTGGGACCCTACTCCAACAGTCCCCTAACACTTACTTGTAGCCCATCCTCGAGCCACCTGCAGTGGGCTTCTCCTGCTGTAGCTTTGCCTTGGCTTCCTTCGAAGCCCTTTGCAACCTGTCACGAAGTCCTTCGACTTCCTTCTTCATCACTTCGACACTCTCTTTATAGTTTATGTAACTTGGTTCACTAGGCTCTCTTATTCTTCCTGCCCAATGTCATGGTTTCGCTCTCTTCGCTCCTGAAACCTTTTAAGATCCTTCTAGTGTTTGAGAGGTTTTCTACAGATATGCTTTCCTCTTTATCTGGGTTAGAACTTTTATCACAAGGAAAATCTGTATCTTCCAGCCCTCTCAAACATTTCATTCAGCCTAGAGCCTCGTCTATGAAGGAGGGGCAAACCATGAGTTCCATTCCGAGAACAAGCCTTTGCCTTCCTCCAGGAATTCGACCGATTGCTGGGTTTGCTGTCCCCTTCCACTTCTCTTCTCTTCGAGGTGCTCCAGGTACACATGCTGCCTCTGATCATCAGATTTTTGCTGCATTTCCTTTGCAATCTTTGGTGCTTTTCTTAGCTGATCAGATAGGTCGGCGACCTTCTCCTGCTGCTTTCTTTTTCTCATTTTTACTTTCCAACTAGCGGGAGATTTCTTCTCATCATTCTTCTGCTTTGCTTTCTTATCTTCAGTGATCGGCTCGGCGTTCTTCTTCTCCTTAGCAGAGACTTTGGTGACAACTTCTACTTCTGGCGCTTGACTCTTCATTCTTAGCGGCTGTCTGACTTGTGCTGTACCTAATGTCACAACCCTGGGCGGCGTTGTCATAGTGGACCTATGGCCACCAGGGTCAAAACGTCTCAGCATGCCTTCTAAAGGTTCGTCCTCGAACATAACCCACCCAGTACAAAATGGTGGACGTGCACTGGCTGCAACTTCTGAAAATCACAGCACTCTGTAACCACTTTGCTCTTGACACAGAACTCTCAACAACTTTAACTCTATGGCTCTCGATTTTTCTGCAAATGTAACCGTCTTAATTGAATACTTTCTGCTTTTATGCCCCATACGATAAAATCCCGAATGCAACAGTCATCTAAACTGGACCCGTCGGTCGTCATTAATGCCTGGACAAGACCACACCCACCATCCGATCCCTCATAAATACGGAAATCCGATCGAATTGCCCTCGGAACGTGTGTGCACAGGCGTCGGTCCCGTCGGAGATTTGCCAAATCTGGAAAAATTAATTATACTACTACCAAATCTACGGTAAGATATATGGATCATTACCTCATTAACTACCTGTCAGCTGCTAACTTGACTGTCCTTTGTTGGTTGCAAGACTGAGTACGTGGCATGGGAAACATCGCGCTGCTGCGATGCGACTCCGCATCACCTGCAAAAATTTTAATTTTAATTTTTTATTTTTTTTTGTAGACTTGCTCCCAGTGCGATGCCTCCTTTCAACTACACTGGACATCTGCACTACCATAAACTGGATAAGCTAGGGCTAACAGGTAGGGTGGCTATCACTATAGGGATTAAGCCTACTGCCATTAATCCATGTGGGAAAAATCTCCCCATTCAGCTGGCTGAGCTGAACGGCACCTCCCTCTGTGACTTGCTGTATCTAGTATGGTCCCAGCCAATGTGTCTTGAACTTCCCTGGAAACTTAATGAATTTGCTGTCATAGAGGAGCACTAGGTCTCCGATCTTGAAAGTCTTATTCTTAATGTGTCTATCATGCCAAGCTTTTTCTCGTGCCTTCTGCACTTTCTGATGGAATCCAGCGATGAATCTGTCTTCTTCTAAGGCAAGCAACTGTGCTAACCTTTCCTCGACTGTTTCTGTATCAGTCATCTCGGTAATTTGAGTGATTCTTAAACTAGGAAGAATATACTCCATAGGCATAACAGCCTCCTGTCCATACACCAAGCTAAAAGGTGTGTGTCCCGTAAGTTTCTTGCATCTGGTTCTGTATGCCCATAATACAACGTTAACTCTGAGGTCCCAATCGTTCCTTTGGTTATTGCAGATCTTAGTAAGAGCATTTTCTAAAATCTTATTAAAGGCCTCCACTGTACCATTAGCTTGTGGGTGGTAGGGAGTGCTCTTATGGTGCTGGATCTGGAATTCTTCTGTCAATGCCTCAATAGTGCTATTCAAGAAATGTGTGCCTTGATCACTCATCAAAATTATTGGGCATCCAAACCTACTGATGATGTTTTCAAAAAGGAACTGTGCAACTGTAGCAGCATCGCAATTTCTTACTACTTTGGCCTCTGCCCATCTGGTAAGGTACTCTGTTCTAGTGATAATATATCTCGCACCGGTGCGCTTTCCTGGTGGGTTGATAGGACCCACAAAATCTATAGCCCATTTGTCAAATGCGAGCAGCGTGACCTGTGGTCGCAGCGGCATTTCATCACGTCGCGAGGGTTTTCCTACCCTTTGGCAGATATCGCAGCATCTGCAAAAGTCCTTGGTTTCTTTATGCAATGTAGGCCACCATAATCCTGCCTCTAGGATTTTCTACGCAGTCGGCTTTCCTGCGAAATGACCTCCTGCGGTCCTTGAATGTGCCTCTCTGATAATAGCATCTTTTTCATGCGGCATCACACATCTGCGCAAAACTTCATCCGGGCCTAACTTGTATAGGTGTCCTGCGATGAGGGTGAAGTCTGCGGCTTTAAAAACCAACTGCTTCTTTTGCTGCTTAGTAAACTTGTCAGGTGCTACTCCCGTAGTGAGAAATTGAATAATATCGGCATAATACTCATCTGCGATCTGGATAGAGAACAACGGTGCATTCGGTAGATTTTCATCTAGGTTACTTGGCTCTTCCCCTGAGTCTATCCGCGACAAATGATCAGGTCCTGCATTCAGTCTTCCTGGTTTCACAATGATTTCAAAATCATACTCCTAAAAGAGGAGTAACCATCTACAGATTATCCCCCCTAACACTGGCTTATTGACCAAATACTTTAACGTAGAATGGTCAGTAAACATCTTGAACGGGACACCCAACAGGTAGTGCCTAAACTTCTAGAGCACATACACCATAGCTAAGCCTTCCCTTTCAGTTGTGATGTAGTTCTTTTCTGCTGTCGAGAGCTTTCTGCTGGAATATGCAATAGGGTGGTCTATGTCCCCTTCTCCTGGTTGTGTTAAAATAACCCCTAATGTGATGCCAAACGCATCCACATGTACATGAAATGGCTTAGTCCAGTCGGGAAATACTAAGATGGGTGCTGTAACCATCTTCTCTTTAAGCATGTCTAGACTCTGCTGACATTCCTCGTTCCATAGGAATTTGACATCTTTCTTGAGCAATTTCTCCATTGGTGCTGTAATATTTGCGTAGCCCTTGACGAACTTTCTGTAGTACCCGGTATGACCAAGTACTGTCCTTAGTTGCTTGACTGAGTTGGGTGCTGGAAGGTTTACAATGATGGCAATCTTTGCGGGATCTACCATCAAGCCCTGTCTGCAAACAATGTGACCCAACAAAATACCAAATGGTGCACAAAATATACATTTCTTCAAGTTTAGAGAAATCTGGTACTGCCTACATTTCTCTAACATCAGTCTTAAGTCTCCTATATGCTTGTCAATTAGTCCAAATACAGTCCAATCATCAAAATATACTTCTAAGAATTTATGAATGTATTCTTTAAATACAGCAACGACTACTCTAGAAAATATAGCTGGTGCATTCTTAAGACCAAAGGGCATTACCGTATACTGGAACGAGCCCCATTCTATTGCAAAGGCGGTCTTGGACCAATCCTCTGGATGTATTCTGATCTGATGGTAGCCTGAAAACCCATCAGTGAAGGAATAGACCTCCTATCCTCCCACGTTGTCTAATACCTCATCAGTGAACGGTGTCGAAAATTGATCGTGAAGCGATGCATCATTGAGCTTGCGCAGATCGACACAGATCCTGATGTCTCCTTTTGTTTTCTTTTCTTGTACGACCATGGGGCTAACCCATTCGCTTTCTTCTACCGGCTCAATGATGCCTGCTGCTAGCATCTTATCGATTTCGTCCTTTACTTTTTCTTTGTAGCGCGGATTCAATCTATATGGGCGCTGCTGAACTAGTCTAGCATCCTCCTTTAATGGTATCCTCATAACTCCCAGGTCTCCAACTATTCCCTTCATCTCTGTGAACTTGGTGGGGAATAGGTCCTGATAGTCATGTAGCAAATCTGCAATCTGTCCTACTGTTTCATCATTCCAATAGTCTCCAATAGAGGCAAACTTAGGTTCTACATCTGTGCCAATATTGATCTTTTTAATCTTGATAGGTTTGGTGATTGCTGGAATCTCTAGCTATGGTCCCCCAACATCGTGAGTTCCTTCTGACTCCGGAATGTTGGTGTTGCGAGGATCCTCATCCTCATCGTTATCTTCATTGTCTGGCTTTGCTGCGAAGTTATAGCACTCAAGCACGTCTTGCAACTGAATGGTCCACTTAGGTTGAGCCTGCACTGAGATGGTACAGTCCTCGAATATCTTGATCTTGATTATGTCTTGGGCCTGGGCAACACTTGAATGTTCTGATTCAAATGCGAAGGTAAGTAGGAAACTTCCTGTCATAAGTGACCATGTGGTCGTCCCCTTGCGCAACTCAGTCTCTGTGTACCAGTTCCTTGGAACTGTGTCCAATGTGTGAATGAATCTGTGAACCCATTCATCCTCTGGAATGTCCAACCAGCTCTGTTCACATGTCTGAATGTGTGCCCTGGGATCAGTTTCTCCTATGTACTTCTGCGGGACATACTCTTTGTCGACCGAAAATCTGATGGCCATCAATCTTTTAATATCATCCCATGATACAATATTTTCTTTATGCGCGTACCACCATCTTGCAGGTGTGGCTCGTACTGCAAGGTCCATAGCTGCGATTCTTTGCTCGTAAGGCATCTGTTGCTCAAACTGCTCAAGGAATCCCTGGATATCTGTTAGACCATGATATGATGGAATCTCAGTGATCTCTGCGCCAATCCATCACAGTGATTTACTTATAAACGCACATCTGCGCGCGGAGACTTCGTAAAGTCCGTTCTGCCAGTTCTCTAGACCAATATCAGAATCCGATGCACATGAGCTGTCGCATCGCCAACTAATGTTCCCTTCTGCGGTTGGATTGATGTAGTCGCTCTGGTTCGCAGTCACCTGGTAGAGACTATCCATGTTATGTGCTTCGTCCTCAGCTCGAATAGGTTCAATGTATCTAGGACCTTGGTGAGGATCCAATGGTGCAATGACCCGGATCTGCGCATCCTCAAAGGTCATTTGTCTTCTCTTTAGGTCGATGACAGCCTTGCTACCAATCGCCCAATCGATACTTAATAGTTCTGGATACGGTCGACTATCTCCAATGATTTCTATAACTTCGAAGTCTACAAAAGTACGAACTCCGTCAATGTCAACTGGCACCTGTGGTAGTCGACCTAATGGTGATACTCGTTGCTGATTAGCTAGTCTCAAGTGGATAGGCTAGATGGCTAACTGAGGGCTACCCATCTGTTCCCATGTCTGCTTAGTTAGAACATTCACCTCTGATCCCAAATCTAAGACGACTTCATCCATTTCGAACTCTCCAATCTGTGCTGTGAGTTTCATCTCCCTTCCGGTCCTTGTATGTCCTGTAATATTATGAACAGCGCGGTGTGCACTGCCCAAGAGAGAAGGTTGCTGACACTGATCTATGATGCATTGTAGCTCACTGATAGCTTTTTCGTTTCTCAAGAGATTCAAACAACTGTGCAGGAAGGATTGTATACTTCCTGTCGATTCATCCTTGTCGCATCTTCCCGATGTGGTAGCCTGCGGTATCTGTTCTGGGCTATCACCACAAGGTGCTTGCTGCGGTACGCACCTACACGGCGGTACCTGCGATCCTGATTGTGTAGGTTCATCAAAGGAAGCCTTGGCTTCATGAAATGTTTCTTTATTCTTCTGTAGGTCTAGTGCTGTTTCTTTACCAGGAGCTCTGCGCACCCATTCCTGCCCTATGTTCTTTCCGGTCTCCTGTGATGTCCCACTAGTGGAAGCACCGCTACGAGTCAAAATATTGACTCTTGGTTCTGGCTCTGCCTGCTCAGCACAATAAGTTGGATGTTCTGGTGTACCGCTGGCTTAGTATCTTTGATCTTAGCTATCAAGGTAGGGCACTCTTCTATGGTATGATCATAAGATTTGCAGTAATTACAAGTAGTAGTGGGGTTCTGACAGTCCCTAGCATAGTGTCCTACAACTCCGCAGTTATAATAAGTGATTGGTCCACGACCACGGCCAAAACCCTCTTCTCTGCCGAAGCCTTCTCCTCTTGCAAAGCCTCCTCCACAGCCTCGTCCTCTGAATCCTCCTCCTCGGCCACCATAAGTCGAATCAGGCTGTGGTCCTGCTGCGGGACCCTATGTTTCTGAATGGACTCTGTATACGTCATGTTTTCTATCTAACATGAGATCATAAGCTCGACAATTATGTTCATCATGTCTGACAGAACTGCAGAAGACACAGTATAGGTTCTTAGGTGTCTGTACATACTTCTAAAGCAAAGGGCATTGCTGAGGTGGGTGTCCTTGTGTTTTGCATATTTCACACCATGGCCCTTGCATTCGTGGTAAGGGGTTAGGAGCCCCTAACGCTAGATATTCTGCAAAGACTGGACAGTTATCTTTGGTATGACCCTGTGCTCTACATCGTAAGCACCATATGTCCTGCATAACGTCTTTTCCTTTCTTAAGTTCGTGTATCTGTAACGTGAGGTTGGCCAACTGGTTCTGTAGAGTCGTCATGCCTGCACTGGTTTCAGCTAAGGGTGAAGCTTCTAGCTTCATCACCATATCCAACGCGTCATCCTGCGTCTGGAGCTTCTGCTGCATTAATGGCACTCTGATGTGAGTTAGCAATGCTGCGATAAACCATTCCTTATGCTGCTCTGGCACAAACTCAAAACTTACTTGGTCTATAAGAGCTTTGAATTTCTGGTCAAAATCCCATACTAATTCTGATGGTAGCTGCTTAATATCCTTGAGCTCTGTGATGCACTGAGATTCAGACTTAGGTTTCTTGAACTCTTTAATCATGGCATTCTTGACTTGGGCAAGTGTCCTGGGTACTGTGGTATACTTTATATACCATGTTAACCTAAGGGAGTTTGCCCAGAAAGAAAATCAAAGTTACGTCCACAGAACTGTGTTTCTCTAATATAGATCACGGAAGGGTAAAACACAGTTCTGCTGCACCGCATATGCAGCTTAAGATCTCCTCTCTTAGATCTCTTTTATCTTCTATATTACTCTTTTACAATACACTCTTCCCTCTCTGTCGATCCCTGCGGATCATTACATGCATATTCTATAAGCCGGCTACTGGTTACCATAAGATTGCTATCGCTGATAACAGAACCAGAGCTAGGATTTTACAACAGTCTAATAGTCTGCAAAACACTACTAACAAAATGACTAGCTAGATCTTCAACCTGTTAATCAACTAACCAATCAACCAACCAACCAACCAACCCTTTTACAATACAAAATACATTCTTATATAGGCAGCCCAAAGGTCGTGCCATTACAACACTGTGGGCCTGTCCCAACAGTAACCCAAAACCTAACTAGTGACAGTTGGTCATATTTGTACTTGAGGTAGTCGCTTTTTGTCACACCACAGCTCTCTACAGTCTTCCATGCTTCCCGGCACTAATCGTGGGTACTATGCACCGCTTCGCTTTTCTGTCCTTTGCCTTCAATGCTTCAGCCTCGTTGCTCCTTCTCCTTTATGAGGGTCGCTGAGCCCTCCTATCTTCCGCTGCTGCCTTCAATGCAGTGGTTGAGCTCTCTCTTCTCAACCGCTTAGGTACCGTTGCCTTCTTGACTTTTCTATCTTAAAAGTCATGGTTTCCGGCTCTGCTCTCCAGCTGGAAACATGCTAGGACGTCGTAGCTCTGTCTTAACTTCTTTCCGCCAAAACTAGCAGCTTCTTCTGTAGCTGCGGGACCCTACTCCAACAGCTGCTATTTGAGCTTCTTCTTGTGAACATTCTTCCCATTGTCTACTGAACTTGATTAGCTTCTTCCTAGCACAGATTCCTTGGATGAAAGAATCCCATGACCTAGGGAGACCATTCAAGGTTGTCATCACAATTTTTGCATTCTCCACTTATTCATCTACTACTTCAATTTGTTCTTGCTCTGGGAGACGTTTTTGAAGTATTACTAGATGTTCTCCTCATTCTGGATCTTTACATTCTTCAACTGGTTCCTTAGAGTCGTCTTCTGGTTTATGTTCTTCCCTTCAAACAGTTTGGTTAGGGCATCAAACATAGCTTTAGGTGTCTTTAGGGAGAACACTTGTGGTATGAGGTGATCCTTGATTGAATCAACAATAATCCTCTTTTCCATAGCCAACTTCTTCTTATCTAAGGCCTTAGCCTCATCTTCCTCTGGAACTAGAACCTCCTCAATGATGTAGGAGTCCAACTGATTTTCTTCCAAGACCAGGGAGATCCTATACTTCCAGGCTTGGAAGTTATCAATTCCCTCAAGCTTTTCATCAAGCTTGGTATGATGAGACATCTTAATTGAGAACCTCAAATGGAAATACAAAATATTTAGATCTTAGCATGTCAAGATGTCGGATCTGGATTTGGAGCTGAATTTCTGTAGTGTTGGTTTAGGAGCAGATTAGGGTTTGACTTTCCCGGAGTTCTGTCCAACCAAATGCTTTGATATTGATCTCTAAACTTTGATTTTGGGGAGGAGATAAATCCAGGCCCGGGCTCACTCAAAAATTCCACTTCTATGGAAATCCCTAATTTTCGGCAGCAATGTCAGGTCCAAAACTAAAAAAGCTCAGAATCAGATTCTGTTTCAATAGAAAGATGCGCCCTAGGGAGGAGAGTCAACCCAACCTTCTTTTGCTGAAAATCTATGGAGAGAGATCCAAAAAGTAGGAAGCCCTAGGTCCCGTAGCTGCACAATGTCTTCTTCTCAGGTTAGCTATGATTCCATGTTAGATTTTAAACATTAAGCTAGCATTATATTAGGATCTTTTAATTGAGAGAATAACAAGCACAACAATCAAACACAAGAGACAATGAACACAGTGTTTTTTATTAGGGAAACAATAAATGGAGAAAACCCTGTAGCTTCCTCAGAGATAGAATCAACACCAAAAGTAAAGCCCAAAACAGTAAGATGATCTCTCGACAGCAGTAGCCTCTTTCTTTCTAGCCCCAACAACTTCTTCTCCCTCAGCTATGTGCTACAACTGAGTGTGAGTGAGTGTGTGATAAATAGAGAGGCTCACTCTCTATTTATACTAATTCGTGACTTGACAATAACTCACTAGGGCCGACTTCACTAGGTGAGTCTAAAAACCTTAGGGCCCCGGAGCTGCGGGGACTTTAACCCTTGAACAATAGGAGGTTACCCACATTGACTTGAAATGACTTGTTTATATTATAGAAACTCCTGATCGGAACATCGGGGCATGACATGACTCAATTACATTACAAATACTTCCTGGAATAAACATCAGGGTACAATACATAAGAAATACAAGTGAATACATTCCGAAGTTACAATTACATCAACACATAATTGCAAAGGGATATTGGATGGAAATACCCCCGGTCAACTGTAACTGACTTATTAGGGATTAAGGCCACGAAGGTAGAGTTCATAGCCCCTATTACCACTCCCCTGATTCTTGAATCTTCCACAGCCCGCAGAATATCTGGACCCATGAGCTCAAAACAGTCCGAGAAAAGTTCCATGGTCCAGCTGTCTGGGATTGAGGTTCTTGATCTAGCCGATGCTTGGATTGTCGCTTTTAATTATGCCATTTAGACAGGTTTGAACAACTCATCACCATCCTCCTCGCCAAAAGGTCAAGGATATTCCTTCACCACTTTCAATTGCTCTAAAACAAAAAAGTTACCTTCTGCACAGTAATAAGACTTGAAGTATGAATGAGCCTCCTTAACTATACCATCTTGATCCTTAACTTCTCGTCCATCCTTGGACTTCAAAGACCATATCGATTAATGTTTCGTCGATGATCACTAAACCTATGAAAAAATTTAGAGTTCATATCCCCTACTTCTAGCCAAATCATACGGCTTGCTAATCTAACCTTTTCGTATGATATTTGGAGGATTGTCGCTTTCTCCGATTCTAATTTTATCAAAAGTTGTTTATCATTTTGGTCCCAATCCTTCGAGAATGGAAAAGAGAGTAAGCTCCCTATCTTGTCTTCTAGTTCTTGCAAATTCATCTTTTCAGCGGCAGCTCGAGCCTTGTCCCACACCCTTACTTCCATTTTCAGTATGCTTAGTTTCCCGTTAAAATATCCATAGGAGACAGAGACTATGGATAAACAACATCATTCCACACCTTATTAATTAATTCTTTGAACCATGCCACCTTCAGCCACCCTTGAGTGAATTTGAAAGGACATCTTGGGAACTTACCACCCATTTCGAATTCAAGGTAAATGGGGTGATGATCAGAGAATCACTCCATGTCTACCCAAGTCCTGTATTTGCCCAAATTTTGCAGTAATGACTCACAGACCATGAATTTGTCAAGGCGCTTAGCCACCCTAGCTGAACCATTTCGCCCATTGCTCCAAGTTGGTACCATTGGGGCTGGCACCATGTCCACCAAGTTTACAGCCCCCATCATTTCCCCAAAATAGTTACCCAAAGGATCCATTTTAGTTTTTGCTCCCTAGATCTTGCATGTAGACCATGTGAAGTTCATATCACCCGCAATCACTAGATTAGGAATATATAGTGATCCATGTACGACCAATCTATCCCAAAAGAGCTCTTTGGAGCCATATGGCTCATAGAGATTTAGCAGATTTATTTCCTCAAGATAATCCATAATGTAGCTGGATAAAAGTATCCCTACAGACACAACAAATGCTTTAAAGTTTTCTTTTCCAGGATCCTATGCCACCAAGAGACCCCCAGACAAACCCAAGGCTCCTACTGAAACCACTTCCCAGTCAGGTTTAAAATTTAGAAAAAATGCACATGCTTGTTTTGACAAAACCATCATTTCTTGTAGAAAAACAAGATATAGTTTATTCTTCTCCAAAATCCTCTGGAGGGGAAGTTTCTTATGGAACCCCCCCACTCCATGAATATTTATAGATGTAAATATAATTTTGGAACTTTGGCAAGGGCTTTCAAACCTCTAAGCACCCTAGAGTTAGCAGAAATTTTGGACGGAGAAATAGCCTTATCTACTACAAAGCTCGTATTTTGAGAACCCATCTTCCCCTTTCGCGTACTTCTAGTCTTTATCGGAGAGAAATCGATTTTTAAGCCCCCTTGAATGGCCCCCCTACGGCAGGAAAGTGAGGATATTTCGACGGGCAGCTTAGTGGAATTTTTTCATCCTCAGTCTGATCCAGCGAAGGGATGGGAAGCCCCTTATTAATGGGACCTGAGAAAATAGTGAGGGGTTGGTTTTTAAGATTTCCCACAATCGACTTGTGTTTTTTTGGACCGCATGACTTCCCCATGGAGATTGAAGAGGCGACGGAGAGGGCTCCTCAACATCAACAATGTTGACTTGTACTAGTGTCTAGAACTCCAATCCCAATGATCTCATGTAGTTTGGAGCACATTCCCACATGGGACTTGAGACCACCCCCACTTGCATTGTTATTATCCATGGAGATTCCACCCACCTCCCACCTATCATTTGGGGACAAGGCAGGAGATTTGTTCGGTAATCCTGTGTTGCTGATAGCACCCATAACTGGCCTTACCGGAGTTGTCACCCCTCTGTAGAAGAACAAGCTGCCTGCTAATGCCACCTCCCCCACCGCTTCACCCTTTTCCTCCAATGATCTAATAAAAGCATTATCTTTGGCATCTAAAGTGGACACGAAACTTGGATTAAGGGAGTCTATTTTTCTAATGAAAGGTTGGCCCGTCCACTGAGCCAAGTCGGATGAAAGTAGTGATTGTTGGCGAGACTCCGCAATATCCAGAATGTCTTCCCTAGAGACATTAGACATCCATGACTCAACATCTGACGATCCCGGATCTGAGTCGAAACCAGATGAGTTACATCGTTTCCAAAGGTGGTCGATTTCCCGACACTTCGAGCATCAGAATGGGATGCCCCAATAGTCCAAAGTTTGTGTGAAGGAACGGTCCCGCCAATCCATGACCACCTTCTCCCAGAAACCTTTATTCATGTCCATTTCCACCAGAATCTTGCCAACCCTCCTGTCAATTCCAAACAACATCCCTTCTTCCAGATGGATAAAGCTGCCTAAATGGTTCCAAATAGCCTTTAAGGCTTCACGGTTCCAGAAATAGATTGGTAGATCCGACAGTAGTACCCAAATGTGTCTAAATCTAAGCCTATCTATTACCAGATCAATTTCGTAATGCCATCTTCGAAGCATGAAGCTTCCTTGACCCCACATCCAGGTTGAATCCAGCACAAAGGTGGAATGTTCTTCTGTTCTAAAGATAAAACCATACCATCCCTTCTGTATAACAAAAATAGTAGGGCTGTAACCCAACATTCCCCCCCAGACACTTGCTTCCCAAGACTCAATCTCAGAGCTATTCATGGCTTTGTAGCTGAACTTCCCAACTAGGCCCCTAAGGATCATGCACACCATCTCCTCCAGTCCCACGCCCCTACCCAGTGACCTCTTGTCCTCATCTTGGATCAGCTTCCATTTCTTGTAACGACCTTTGTTTCTACTTTGATAAGGTTTACTAACAATAGCCCTAGATTCCCCCACACTCAACCCATGATTTGAATTCACTGAAGGTGGGATTCCCAGGCGATTTTGTCCCGTAGAACCATCAGCTACACCTTGTGATTGATCATTCTTCTTTATCCCACCAATACCTGTCAAACCTTTTCCTTGTGCTTCCATTCCCAACACCGAATCTGGTTCCACTGGAAAATCCGAAACACCTTTAGTAGTGGGATCTTGTTCCCCCCCCCTCCGACCCAGCATCCCTGCAAGGGTTGCAAACTCAGTGTCTCCATCCGGCCCCACTACCTTTTGTAAATGGTTGTGCGAGAAAACAGACCCTAGATACTGGATTCAAGGAGAACCTCCACCAGTAATCAATGCATATCGACACCCCTGGGCTAGACAAAATGATGACCCATTCCCCATAATAATGGAAACATCTCAGCTTTACCTATCAATGGCCCCACTACTAATTCCAAATGTACCCCCTCTGTGTTCTCGGGTTTCTGCTTTGATACCCTTAATATTCTTTTGTCACCACAGTCATCCCATGAACCTAATTACAACACCCCAACCAAACCCCAGTGAATCGGTACACCCATGACTAAGCTGACAACATCCCAACCTGCCAAGGAATCAATCCATGCTTTTACCTAGGCCCCAGGAAACCAGGCTGGACATCATCTCGTAAACCACCAGTTCTCCACTAATTTCCAAATGACCACCCCTGCAGCTATCCTGACACCAACACTCTGAATCTAAACCCAACAGTCTTTTGTTTCCCAAAAACTAAATCGAAACTACAGAGATAATGTAACTTACCCTAGATGAATTTTGACTTTCTAGTCTGCACTCTTAGGTAGAAGAGATGATGGAAGGTTCCTATTCTGAATATATCATAACCATATTTAATCCTGCCTTCAAAGTCAACACCCTGAACATCTCGCCGCATAGTTTAGAGGTCATCGAGGAACGAGGGTTTTTGAGCTCGCCGCCATGAAATTACTCAATTCCCAATTAAATGGTTGCATCCACTTATCAATAAATCCAAGTGAAATCATCTTCAAATATATATACTCGACATAATATAGTGTAATAACTTTTGCATCAATTTTTCAGTCGAAAAAAATACATTCCTTGGTATTCAATGAATCAAAGGAACTTTTTACATCTTCAAGTAAATCAGCCATATTCTGTACAATAACAGCAGTAGTAAATACAGTCCTAACCTGGACAGTACATCAAATACAGTCCTATCTGACAGTAAAACAGCATGATAATACATGAGAATACAAATAAATATCCACAGTATCTCTTACTCAAAGCACTTTGTGTTCACTATATGAGAACCCTCTCATAGGAATACTATCAAGTACAGTCATCTATGTTCCTAAAGAACATAACAGGAACCCAGAAATCTGATCCAAGGAGGGAATGAATATCAAGAAATTAGTAATAGATGCTCAACAAAACCTGAAAGTATCTCAATGAGTCTGGAGAGATCATCTGAAATAGAATGAGCATATTCTAAAAGAGTTGTGATGAGCTTTCCCCAATAATCTCATTCCCGAAATATTTAGTAAGTAATAGATGTCCCGGTGCCATGTGCAATCCCTCCTTTGATAAGATGTCTGCCCTCCTGTTATGTTCCCTATAAACATGACTGAGATCCACCCACATGAAGGAGGACATGAGAATCCTAGTGTTGAGGCACCAGGCTTCAAGATTCACCATATCCAGGGTAGATTCCATTTTAGCCCACTTTATAATCATAGAGGAGTCGCCAAAGATATGTAGGTAAGGTAACCCAATATCCTTTGTGACCCGTAGTGATGCCCAAAGTGCTAAGAGCTCAGCTCTAGTGTTGGTACATCTGCCACATCCGAGCTTGAAGGCAAGAAGGTGAAATTCATTCAGCTAGAGACAAAATCCCGCACCCCCCAAATCTTTTCCAGCCACACCATCAAAAAATATCAAAGGATACACCAGAGTAGGAGACTTCCCAATGTTCCCAATTCTATGCTTATGTATCAGAGGAGGCTTAAAGGTCAAAAAATCATCATAAATGATATATAACAGTTTGTTCAAGATGGGCTCCTGATCTTCAAAATATAAGCGGTTCCTAGCCTTCCAAATATTCCAAATGATGAAAAAAGGCATATACAGTAAATTCCCCTTTTGAGAAATCCAGCAGGTTAAATTTTCCTGTAAAGTAGGGCCACTCCAATCCAAGTTCAATTTTAAAATACAGCTAAGGCCTTCAATTACCTCCTTTAGAAACCTACAGCTGATAAAAAGATGTTCAACCGACTCTGCCTCCACTTTGCAGAGACAACATCTATTAGGTCCATACCATCCTTTCTTGCTTAAAGTATCCCAAGTATTAATTTTTTTATTGCACGAGAGCCACACAAAACATTTGATCTTAAGCGGGAGGTTAAAGAGCCAAATCTTCATCATAATGTCATTTTCCAACACAGATTTGTGATTGGAGACAATTAAATCATAGGATTTCCTAGCTGTGACCATACCCCTCTGTTCATCATACATCCATAACAGTCTGTCCTCCGAAGAACCAATCCTTATACCCCCATGAGATAGTCCAGTAACATATGAGTTCCACTGATCAGCCCAAATCCCACCCAATAACAGGTCCGAGGCAGAGTACCATACAGTCCCATCCAACCTACAACCTTCTAGATTTAGTGCATGTGCCAGATGAGTGATACCCAGATCAGTGAGATAATCCCTAAGCTCCTCGGATAGAATATAATGTGATTTGAGCCCAGCAATGGGATCAATACCCACTCTGATTTTTAATCCATTTCCCACCTTCCATCCTAGCTGACTAGTAATCCACTCAATAATTCTGATAAACCCATTCCAAAAATAAGAGGTACCAATAATACTAAAGGACCAGCCACGAATCCAGACATCCAAAGGTCTGTTCTTTAAGTATTTATGGGCAATGATTCTGCTCCAGGTTCCAGTACCAGTAAGAAGAAGCCACAAGCTCTTTAGTCTGAGAGAGATACCAAACCATTCCAGGTTCTTGATGTCCCAGCCACCAAATTCAATAGGAAGAGCAAGAGTTTCCCAGTTGACCAGATGTGATAGACTGTGGCCTATAGTGGATCCCCAAAGAAAGTTATAAATGAGTTTGCGCAAAGTATTAAGAATGGATTTGGGACATCGAGCCAAAGCAAACCAATAGACAGCCAAACCAATAAGTACAGCTCTGATAAGGACCACTCTACCGCCAAGAGATAGATACCTGTAAGTCCAATTTTTAATCTTTCTTTCAAATAAAAGGACAAGCCAGATCCAATTAGAAGTATGGTATCCCAATGGTTTAAGATTGAAACCCAAGTACTTAAAACCCACCGTGATAGGATCCATCTTAAAAGGAAAGAGTGCAGCGAGTTCCTCCCTGAACTCAGAGTCTACATTCTGGTAGAGAAAGGAAGACTTTATAGGACTAATCACCATCCCAGATACCCCACAGAACAAATCCAGAGCTTCTTTATAGGCCCTCCATTCACCAATAGTTCCTGCCCCAATAAGAATAACATCATCTACAAAAAACAGGTGCGTTAAAGACAGGTTGGGCGAATACTGAAACCCCATGATCTTCCCAAGATGTTGTGCATCCAAGATGATTCGGCTGAGTCCCTCCATAATCAAGATAAATAAGTGAGGGGATAGGGGACAGCCTTGTCTCAGCCCTCCGGATACAGAAAAGAAATCAGAGGGAGTCCCATTAACCAAAACAGCAAGACAGGAGCCTGTAACACATCCCATAATCCAATTTACACCCATTAGAGGAATACCAATCTGAATGAGCAGCAGCCTGATGAAAGTCCAGTTTGTTCTGTCAAAAGCTTTTACCAGGTCCAATTTTAGTACCAAGGAATCAGAGTTTTTTGTCTTGATCGAGTGCAAAAGTTCCTGGGTAATACCCACCGGTTCAGTAATCTGTCTATCCTTGAGAAAACCAAATTGATTGGCTAACAGAGAGCGGTTCAATATAGGCTTGAGTCTGATAGCCGCAATCTTTGAAATAATCTTGTAGACCAGATTAAATAAGGAGATCGGCCAGAAATCGTCAAAAGTTAATGGCTTTTCACATTTTGGAATCAGGGTAAAAAAGGTAGAGTTCCAAGCACCGATGACTCTACCAAAAAGTCTGGCTTGATCCACTGCTTTAACTAGTTCCTCCCCCACCAGGTCAAAAAAGGCCAGAAAAAATTCCACAGGCCATCCATCCGGGCCTGGACTCTTGTCCTTTTTAAACCCCCTGAGCACAGCTTCAACCTCCGGGCCAGAAATGGGCTGAATAAAGCAATTTATATCATCATTCGTAGTCATCTGAGGAAAAAGTCTGACCACCTTCAGTTGTTCAGAAATATCTGAGCACTTATCATCATGAAAAAGATTACTGAAGTGTTTTACGCCAAGAGCCTTCAGATCCGAGTCCTCCGATATAGTAATACCATCCTGGCCATTAAGTGACCAGATGGTGTTGGTGTTCCTTTTGGAAGAGGCAAAATGGTGAAAAAAATTTGTATTAGTATCCCCCTCATTTACCCACAGCGCTCTACTTTTCAGCCTCAGAGTCGTGAACTCGTGGGCCCAGTACTTATTATTTTTCTCCTAAAGAGCATCCCATTTTAGTTTGTTAGATACCGATAAAATACCAGATCCCTCCAAAAGTAGGTCTGATATGCCTTTATTGATATCCAAAATCTGCTGCCTCCTTTCAATATTCTTAGTTTTTTCCCATTTCTTCACTGAAGCTTTAAGTCTACTTAAATTGTGGGTAAATAAATCCATGTGGCTGCGATCTGTAGAATCCAATGCATCATTCTAGGAGGACCAAACCAATTGCTTGAAATCCTCCTCCATCAGCCAAGCTCTATTAAATTTGAAAGGCCTGCAGGGGGCATATCTGAAGGGGCCCCATTCCAAACATATAGGATAATGATCAGATACATCTGATGGGTAAGCCCAGGATCGGTAAGAGGAGAAATAAGGTAGGAGAGACTTTGAAACCAAGAATTTGTCCAGTCTCTTGCATATGCCCTCATCCCCCGATCGTCCGTTCCTCCAAGTTGGGGTACATGGGTCCATCGTAAGATCCACCAGCAGATTACCAGAGATAAGCTGGGTAAAAAAGAAAGCCAAAGGATCCAACCTAGCTTTAATCCCCCAAACTTCAGAGGATGATAAGGTGAAATTGAGATCCCCAGCCAGGATCAAGTTAGGCAATCCTAGCAACCCACCAGAGACCAGGCTGTTCCAATAGCTAGTCCGGTTTACATAAGGGCCATAACAGTTAATGATGATAAAAGGCTCAGCCATGCCTTTAAAAGAAGCTTTAAGTACAATACCAGCCAGTGATGAAAAAGCTTTACATCAAACCA
Source organism: Pseudotsuga menziesii (assembly GCA_001517045.1). Lineage (NCBI taxonomy): Eukaryota > Viridiplantae > Streptophyta > Pinopsida > Pinales > Pinaceae > Pseudotsuga > Pseudotsuga menziesii. Next base: position 548,775 of record LPNX010052756.1, read on the forward strand.
AGTGAGGGTCCCAACCCGCAAGAAGACCTCCAGAGAGACCACAAGCATCAGATGCACAAAATTCCCAGCCAGGATTGAGTTTGGAGAACATGAAAAGTGCATGTGCATGACTGCACATAGTTTCCTGGAACAGAATCAGATCAGGTCTAAGAGCAGATAATAACAGACCAAGGGATTTTTTTTTGGAAACCCCCCCAAAACCACGAATATTCATAGATAAAATCTTCATGGGGAAGTGGGTTCCATAGGTGTACATGCTCTAAGTACCTGAGGGGGGACTGGTGAGGAAGAGGAAAGTCGGGCAGCCTGCTTTAAACAAGTTGAGAGAGGAGTGCAGACTTTTGTATCCCCAGTTCCCTCCCTTTGGGCCTTCCTGGACTTTCTGATGGTCACATCCTTAAATCTGATAGACTCCAAGGGTAAAGTGGAGGGAGATAGAGGAGTCTTGTCCGAGAAAATAGAAAGAGCAGATAGGAGGGAAGGATCCTGGAAAGCAGGTGCTTCAGGAGGACTGGGAGAAGAGGGTACATGAGAAGGTTCCGGGGGGTTTGCAAGAGAAGGGTGGGAAGGAGGGGAGGTTGAGTCAGAAGAAATCAGAGGGAGAGATGGATAGTGTTCCAAATTCAAGGGAGGGGGACCACTAACAACAGAGCTAGTCAAGTTCACCACCAGAGTAATACAAGAGTTTTTAGTAGCAGCTTCCATGTCTTCCATATACATTAGCTGAGCTTTCGTGATGTCATCGAAGATGGAGGGAGACGACGAGTGATAGATATGATCAGTAGAGTCCTCCAGAGTATCAACACATCGGGAACGTGAATCAAGAGCAGAGGGTATCGAAGAATCCTCCAAGGGCATGGTAAGCAGGGTATTAGAATCAGGCGAAGAAGAGACCACAGGTTCAGTAGATTCCTCCAGTGTGGCCGTAGGCAGGAAAGTAGATTCAGGGCAAGGCAAATCAGATACATGTGCGTGATTAAACCCCTTTTTAATAGGCTAACCAGCGCGGAAGCTAGGACAAGAGTGTCAGATATGTCCTGTTTCATGACAGAAAAAGCACCTGAAAGGCATGTTCAAGTAGTCCAATCTCTGAGTAATGATTTTCTCCCCACACATAATCTCAATTTCAGGAATCAGTCCCTTGGACATGTCCACCTCAACCAGTATTTTAGCAACTCTTTTATCATAAATAAGGTGGAAATCCTTCTCCAATGCAACAAAACGACCAAGAATATTTTCCAAGTTAATAAGTACATCCTTATTCCAGAGTGGAAAGGGCAAAGCAGGTAGTAAGACCCAGAGATGTCTAACAGCCACCCTCTCAGTCAAAGGGTCAAACCCTGAGTGCCAATTTTTCAGAATAACCGAACCCTCATGTACCGGCTAAAGTTTTTCCAAAATGAGTGAGGCATTGGACTCCTTTAAGAAGACAAAGACCAACCAGTTGTTTGCCAGTAGGCTGATCGAGGGAACATATTGTATAATAGGCTTCCAGTGAATGGTTGCCCAGTCAACCCATCCTTCTTTTGACAATGAGATATATTCCAATCTACCTATCAATGCCCGCTGACATAGGCTCTCCACTTTGTCCATGAATATTTCAAACCCCAAAGCAAAACGGGGCTTAAGGGCAGATGCCTTGAGGGCCTTTGCCTTGCGCCTTGACGCATGATTAACCCGGCCCAACCTAAGGTAAGTGGATTGGCTACCCACTGACGGTCCTCCCATGACCAAGAGAAGTGTAACCAAGGACCCAAGGGACCCCCAAGCCCAGACAAGTGAATATAACAGCCTCAAGTATAAACAGGCCGACCGAGTAGGCCCCAGCCAGATACCCACCCAAGAAGACAGTCAAAAAATACCCCAACCCCACATTCTTCAGGTAAATAAAACAGTAAAGAATAGATGATAACCTTCACAGTTCAAGAGTCTCCCACCTCAATACCACAAAACAATATACATAATCCCCAACCCCACCACAAGTACTTCATCAAACAACAGAAGTACTATACACAGTGTATAAAAGTTATCCAGGGTAAATATATACAGTAACAATAGAATATAACCTGCACAGCAAATAGGAGTCTCCCACCTCAATACCACTGACATATACACATAGATCACCAAATCCCACCACATATACCCCAACAGTCAACAGAGGAACAAATACAGAGCAACAGAAAATAAATAAGTCAAAATTCCCACTTTTTAATGGTTGGTACTAACCCTCTGGAGAGGGTGAACTCCATAAGACAAGTAAAGAAAATAAACAATAAGTACCTCAGCCATCACAGCCACAATAGATATAACCCCCCCCGGGATGACAGTACAAGATATAAAAATAACCTACACAGCATACAAGAGTCTCCCACCACAATACCACAGAGAGGTATACAAAAATCCCTATCCCCACCACATTCACCAACAGTTAACATATATACAACAGAAAGTAGAGAAGACCGAGATATAAAAGACAAAATGTGGCATCCACAATAAAAATGGATAGAGCTACCTGGTGTCAGGTCAACCTGACCGCAGAGCAGAGAGCAGCCAAATGGATAGCAACTACAATCGTAAGGAGCATATCCACTCACCAGTCCACGAGGCGCACAGTTCCAATGGCGCCCACCACACTCCGTCCAACCTCCACGCAGGCTAGCAGTCCCCCACTCAATGCCTCACACCCGACAAACCCCACAGTGCCCAGATATCCCACCACGAACAGCACATGCAATCATAACACCCCCACAGAGATCACCGTCCCAAGATACCGGCCACAATACCAGCTAATACCAAAGGTTCCCTACTGCAGTGACCACCTCCAACCGTACCTTAATTATACGCATCAAAGGTACCAGGTGGCAGATAATAAGATACACCAGTCATGTTCACCCACAGCCCCAGAAAGGGTTCCAGTGCTGTCGTGGGTAGCCGATAACGATAATGGTTCAGGCACCCAACCCGCACATGGCGGTTCCACCACCCTCACTTGTATCCCGTAAAACCCTTCCAGGGCATACCCTTGAGCCACTGATAACCACAAGAACTGGTACTAATGCCTGGGGATCCCTCATCCAAGGAGGCCGCCAGCCCGTCCCCCAAAGCCCCCCACTAGGTCACAGTCTCAGGTAGAGTGTGCAGACCACGCCAAAACGCCAACGAAATCCCGGCATAACCCTATTACTCCGTAAAACTTCACAGCAAGACGTGGGTTCCGTTACCAAAAACCGGCCCAAGTTCGTAAAGCCTGCTACCGACAGCGACTGAGCACGCGAGGGTTTTATGTGACTACCGACAGCCCAAGCACGAGCACAAATACAATGGTCACGTGATTCCTGAGCGGACCCATATAACAGTGGCCCCAGTGCACTATTAAACTTTCGTTCTGCCCTCCTTCGACACTTGAACCCACTGTCACCGGAGCAAAAAGTATAAAAAACCCTCGACCATAGGGCGCCTCGGGACCGGCCCCCCCACCACCTTCATGACCTCCAGCACCTTCAGGCCCCAGCACAGATTCAGGTGAGCTCAAAACGCCCACGGACCCCGGTGCGCTCTCCTCTGAAACCCTAGTTCACCATCGCCCTCCGGGTGCGCTCTCCACTACTTTTGCATCAATTTAATAGAGTGGGGTAACTTTTACTAAGTCAATATGCCATAATATATGCTATAGCATGTATTATACCATAATATATACTATGACATAATATAGTGTAATAACTTTTACATCAATTCAATAGAATGGCGTAACTTTTATTCAAGTCCAATATTCTCTCACATGTGGAGAAATATTTGGAGTAAAAATCTTAGTATAGGAGGAATAATGAAGTCGTAGGTCCCATTACATTCCCACTTCCTTCGGAGTGTTCACACCAATCAAGGTATCATTTGGTTCTGATTGCTAGTTTGAATATATAGAGTATAATTTCAATATATATATATATATATGTTGTCATATATATATAATTAATGAGTAATAAAATATAAATATTATTATATTTATTTAAGTGTAGGTTTAAGATTTTTTTATTATCTTTATTGAATATTAAGAATTTGTATATTTTAAATAAAACTAAAATATTAATATTATTGTTATTGAAAATAATATCAATTATAGACTAAAATAAATAAATAAAAAATAAAAATAAAATATATTAACAACTGAATATTTATAAAATTTTAATCTACTCTCATAAAACATTAGCAAGCATTTTAAATGAAATTGTTTTCCTTAAACAAAGTTGCTCTAAAACATTCTACTTTCTTATGTCATTTCAAAAGACCTTACTTAGTTTTCCTTCTGGTCTTAAAAACTATGCTACCAAAGATAGATCGACATCACTTGATAAAAAGCGTAAATGTCATCAATATATTTATAAAACGTAAATGTCATTTCAAATGATATTACATAGTTTGCTTAAATAACTCTACCTTTAATAACTATGCTACTGAAGATAGATCGATTTCACTTGACTATGATCATCAATATATTTAAGTTTAAATAGGGTACTTTTTTACCTTTATTTCTTGCTGGTTTTTATCAATTTTTTGCCATGAATCTTTATGGAATTTTCAAAACGTCCAAAAGCACTGATAGATTTTACAAGTGGCAGCACTAGCATTCACTTTAGGCCAGCTAGAAAGTGAAGGCATGCTCTTGATGCACAACTTCCGCCCAGGTATCGAGTGTTGAGGCCTTCCTTCTCCTCAAATTTTCAGACCAAATTCCAAAAACTAGGGAATCATAAACAACACATGATGTGAAACAGGAATTTAGATGACAATTAACATATTTTCATGGTCTACTGAAATTTGAAGAAAAGGGAGGAGGCCTTTCCCGTTTGATAGGCATGCTCCGATACAGACGAAACTCACGAGGAAGTTGCCCTACCATTATTTTATTTTATATTAGAAAAAACGAGAAAAAGAATAAGGTGGTCCAATGGTCACGCCCTCTTATGAAAAGATCTCTCAACCATCACAATCAATCTATGTTTGAAAAGATCTTATGAGCCATCTTTTCAAACATAGATTGATTGCGATGGTTGAGAGATCTTTTCACAAGAGAGCGTGACCATGATCCTAGGCTGCATTAAATGGCCTGCAATAGGCTGAGTATTTCTGGTCATCACCATCTATGTTTTGTAGAGAATTGGATACGTGGCACATTGGGGCCTCTATTTTGCTTTATGAACGATGCATGTCCAAAATTTTGAGTAGTTGTGAATTAGATTTAGTGGCATACACTTTGGACTGGAGTGTGAATTAGATAAACTGCATTTTTACCCATCGTCGTCCATATTGTGTAAAATATTTGAGCCCTCTATTTGCTTTTGTGCTTTTGTGATTGGTGGGTGTTCATACTTAGACTTAGAGCACTTGTGAATGAAATTTAGTCTATTTTGAATTTTGAATCCATTTTTGTATTGAAGAGGATTATTCTATAGTTTAGTAGAGAGAGATGTGTAACTCCTTCTGTGCTCATCCTAAAATTGGCACACGTTATTTTTAAAACATGATAAAAAATTATAGCGTAATAAAATATTATAAAAAATAACATGTCGACTCAAATTAAAATGAAAACATTTACAACAACATATCTATAAAACTACACAAATTAGACACTTTCACAATATTTACACTCTAAAAAGGGTTTGCACTTCTAGAAATTTGATCCCTCTGAACCTTAACTTTTACACTCCAAAAAGGGGTTTACACCTCAAGAGATTTTTATAATTTTGAAGTTAAATTTTTTAATGATTTTGAAGTTAATATACTTAATTCACTTGTTGTAACTTGGGTGGTTGGGAAGAATAATTGTTATGCTACCCACCCACTTTCAATTATTATAAGTGACATGTTTGCTCTTCTTGAGCCCCTTCATAATAAATGAGTGGATTATGTAATGGCCATACCTTGATTCTCATGTTGAAATAACAAATATGATAAACCACCTTCGAAATTTTTTTTTAAAACATTCTCCTACATTTTCTTGTAAGTGAGAAGCATCTATAAAGTTTTGAACTGGTAACCTCACACAACATTTTACTATAAAGTTTTGAACTGGTAACCTCACACAAGGAGTGCCTTAACATTAGACTCATTCACCATCTATTCTACACTTCATGAGATTATATTCACTGATTCTTAAATATATAAAAAAAAAATCTAATTATTCTAATTCTATGTTTTTTTAATTTTTTATTTAGTTTCAACTTCTTTGTTTATGCATTGAATTTGGATACACCTAAACCTAATAAACACATATGTATTCATATTAGTGATATCGTACGTATCTTCCCTATTTTATCTATACGAGTTAAATCTTACATATTACCATGATACCTAGTTACCCTTATTCACTCAAAGGAAAATATGCATCTCATAAACAATAGACAATGATGACTAATCGTAGTTTCTATCCCATAAGATTGCTAAAATATATAAGGCCTTGTTATGGGTTATATTAATAAAAAGGGCAAGGTTCCATCAAACAATTTGTGATATAAAACAATTCAAAATTTTCTTAAAAAAAATGAGTCCTATTCAAAATGTTGTCATTTAGTTAATACTTTTATAGGATTTATACTATCATTGGCGTATAGTCTTACATAATGATTTAATAAAAAACGATTTTTTTACATAATGATTTAATAAATAAGAGCTACGAAGTGGCAATGTTATCGCATTTGGAAATAAATGCATTGATAATGATAAAGTTTAAGAGAGAGTGATTTAATCTAGTATAAAACCAAGTGTACATTAAATATGTTTATTAAAGTTTTTCATAGTTATTATATAAATCTTTATCTAATATTATAATTAAAAATTAAATAAAACTCGTCAATATTCTAAAAAAAAATGATGCAAAATAAAACATTAGTATTATAAAAAACACAATGAGGTTTCGTTATAATAATATTTGAGATTGCTTTACAGCTAAGGGAAAAGACAAAACTGTACGAGTAGACAAGATAGAGCTAAAAATGCAGCTCAACTCAGCTGTTATGTATGTAAGAACATCAGATTCAATAACATAATAATAAATAATAAATACAAAATAAACAATACATATACAATATATCTTATTTTTAATAATAAAATAAATTATGTACATAAATTAATAGATAAAAAATAATAAATAAATAATACATATAGTCAATATCATAAGATGCATATCAATTTCCTTAAAGCTATTGATACTATTAATAAAATTGACCATATTATTAAAAGCCTTATTAAATTTGGAGTAAATTTACATTATAATACACCAGTAATATAACAAGTGCTACATAGTAGTTAGTCCATGTCGCTTTGTATTGGGATAGTTGAATTGCATTTGAAGAGAACTGAAACATTATAATATAGATAACCTGGACTAAAGAAAATACAATTAACATTAACCATCGATCCAACTTGGTTATGGGGAAATGAATATAATGTCAAAATAATGTTGTGTTTTCATTATTGGTAGCTTTCAATAGTCTAGACCAAGGGCATGGAGGGTATGTAGTGAATATGAAGAAACCTTACATTAGCTTTCAAGGTTGGAAAATAAGTGCACTAGAATAACAATCTCTAATTTTTGTTACTCTTAGTTTTTGTTTTGAGTACTTCAAGACTTGTAGTAGGAAGTCATTTCTTAAACAATACTCGTCATACTTAATAAGAGACACTAAAATGCCTTCATAAGTAATCAGTAACATGAAAGAAACAAAATAGGTTCATGGGCTTACTCAATAACATGACATAAAAAAAATGCATCCATGAACAATCAAAATGAAAAGATGTTGTATGAACCACATTAATTTGCAATTATCATTTCAATTTTAGTAATCATATTTGAACAATAATCATATTTGACGAAATATTAACCAATTAGTTTTTTTGTTTCGAGTACTTCAAGACTTGCAGTAGGAAGTCATTTCTCAAACAGTACTCTTCATACTTAATAAGAGAAGCTAAAATGCCTTCATAAGTAATCAATAACATAAAAGAAACAAAAAAAGTTCATGGGCTTACTCAATAGCATGACCGAAACAAAATGCATCCATGAACAATCAAAATGAAAAGATATTGTATAAACCACATTAATTTGCAATTGTCATTTCAATTTAGTAATCATATTTGACGAAATATTAACCAAAATAATATTTAACGATGAATTTGATTGTGGTATTTGATGTTAAATTAATTATATTTATATTTGACATCTCACAATAATAATCATGTGACCATTTAATAATTATATATGGCCATTTAGATATTTATAATTTTTTATATAAAATTTAATAATAAGTTTTGCAAAAATGTATTTAAAATTATTTTTAATAAATAAATTAAAATTTTAGATGAAAAAATTATACATAAATATCTAAACTAAACTCAATCTAATTATAAATATCTAAACTAAACTCAATCTAATTAACAAAATTCAAATCGGTTGTATTAACCAACAAAAAAAAATTAAACAAAACCTAAAAAAAAAATTCACATAAATTCAAATCATTTGTATTAACCAACACAAAAAAAATTAAAAGTAAAAAAAAAATTCACATAAATTTTTATAATTTTTAAAATTATAAAAATGTATTCACAAAAATTTAAAGTAAAATGATCTACAAAGGATAATGAAAATCATTTTAAACTTTTATTTAGAATAGCTTTTGAGATAAATTACAGTAAAATCCATAGTTCCATATTTACCAATTTCCAACCCATATTTTATGGATTTAGATAAATGGAATGTAGTACTCTTGATAATTTAAGACAGTCATCACAATAACTTATTGTGAGGACATAATAAGATGTATAAGTGTGATATAATCTACTTAAAAAATTATAAGTTTATCCACCAATTTCATAATTTTAATAATTGTAAATTTAAAATAAAATAAAAAGATATATTGTTTTAGCCAACATTATTAACTTTACAAAGTTCTGGCAGATCTCAATTCCCAATGTAAAAGGGATAAGTTTTATTTTTTGGGGCAGAGATTTAAAGTTTAGTTTTTTTTTTTTTAAATTTAAATTTTTTTTTACAGTTGAAAAAAGCATTCCTTGCTATTCATTAGAATCAAAGGAATTTGTTACATCATCAAGTCATCAAGACAACCACCCAAACAAAGCTCGGCCCATCAAAAAATATATACAACAGTAGTAAGAACAAGCAAAACAGTCAAAAGAGACTAAATGATCAGAATCTGGGCATCATATACAATAAAGTACCTCTCATAAATGATATATAGTCATCTATCATCTCAGTCCCTAGAGAAAATATGAAGAGCCCAGAGACACTATCCAAGCAAAGCAAGTAATACTCACCAAATCCAGAGACATAAAAATCATCTCAACCAAAAACCTCTCAGCAGGAGTCAAGAGACTAATAACATCAAAGAACTAGAGCAAAGCTCTCAAAAAATCTGAAGTGTGACCTCCTTGTACATTTTTTCTTCACAAGTTTCTATGGGAGTAAGCCTGCCCATAGTCATCGAAAGCCCCTCCTTGGATAGTGTATCTGCCCTCTTGTTATGTTCTCTATAAACATGACAAAAATCCACATGTGTGAACCCAGATATAAGATTCCTAGCGTGTAAGAACCAGGCATCTAGGTTCACCAAGGAAAGAGTGGATTCATATTTTTCCTAGTTTATAATCACAGAGGAATCGCCAAAGACATGAAGGTATGGTAACCCAATGTATTTAGCAATGTATAGTGATGACCAGAGAGCCAACAGTTCAGCCCTAGTATTGGTACTGTGGCCACAACCCAACTTAATGGAGAGAAAGTGATGTTCACTGATCCAAATACAGGCTCCAGCTCCCCCCATTTGCTCAGCAGCAGCACCATAAAAAAAACCATCGAGAATATACACTCAGGAGGATCACCAATCAATCTAACATTGGGTTTGTTAGATAGGCGCACCAGATAGGAGTCAACTTCAGACATGATTCTATAACGGAGTCTAAGAGTATTAGGGGTAATGTTCTCGAAAATGAGATAGTTCTTGGTCTTCCAAAGGTTCCAAATGAAAAATAAAGGCAGGTAAAGATGCCTTCCCTTCCTCTTAATACAACTACTGATATTATCCACTAGAGAAGTATCATACCAGACCAGATGAACATCAAAAATATGTCTTAAGCAGTGTATAACCTCAAGGGCGAAGGCACAGCCAATGAAAAGGTGGTCCACAGTTTCAGCATGAGAGTTGTAGAGGAAACATCTATTGGGGCTAGACCAGCCCCTATTACAAATATTATCCCAAGTATTAATCTTTTTGTTTACAGCCATCCAAGTTAAGCATTTGATTTTGAGAGGAATATTGAAATTCCAAATCAAGGGCATTAGGCAATCTGTCCGAAGGGGCATATGTGCAACAACAATAAGCTCATAGGATTTTTTGGCTGTGACCATCCCCAAGTTCTTATCATATAACCAAAGTAAGGAGTCCTCCTAATTTCCTATCCTTATTCCACCGTGAACTAAACCTTTAATATAGGAAGTCCATTGATTAGCCCAATCTCCACCAAGCTCAAGATCAGACGCCGAGTACCATCCATTAAAACCTCCCAAGTGACCATACAAGTGCTGAGCCTGTGCAAGATAAGTAATCCCATAATCAGCAAGATAATCCCTGAGGTCTTCGGTGAGTAAATAAGGCGAGTTCATACCGGCAATTGGATCAATACCCAATCTAATATTCCGACCGTTGCCAACCTTCTAGCCCAGATGCTCAGTTATCCAATACAAGACTCTAATAAAACCATTCCAGAAGAAAGATGTTCCAGAAGTAATGTATTTTCGGTCACGTATCCATACCTCCCAGGGTTTATGCTTTAAGTATTTATGTGAAATGATCCTATTCTAGATACCATGCCCGTTTAAGAGAAACCACAAGTTTTTCAACCTCAATGAAATGCAAAACCATTCCAAGTGTTTAATATTTCAGCCTCCATACTCCATAGGTATCGAAACCGACTCCCAGCTAGTAAGATGGAGCTTATGGTGTCCATTAGAAGATCCCCATAAGAACAAAAAGATGTTTTTTCTCAACTTATTCAGGATAGATTTAGGGCATTACACAGCCAGACCAGAAAGTAGTCACTTAATAAGAATAACTCTGCCACCCAAGGAGAGTAATTTGAAAGACCAATGATTTATCTTCATTTCAAATCTCTCCACCAACCAGTTCCAGTCAGAAGATCTATACCCCAAGGGTTTTAAGCGAAAACCCAGGTATTTAAAACCCTCGCTGATATGTACCATGATGTAGGGCAGGATATCAACAATTTGATTTCTGATATCCAGGTCCACAAACTAAAAGAGAAAGGATGATTTTTTAATACTGACCGCCATCCCAGTAGCTGAACAAAACAAATCAAGGGCCTCTTTGTAAGCCTTCCATTCACCAACAGTTCCAATACCAAATATAAGGACATCATCCACAAATAATAGATGTGTGGTAGACAGATCGGGAGTATACTGATAACCGGTGATATGTCCCACCAGATGGGTTTTCAGGATAATCCTATTGAGGCTTTCAATAATTAGGATGAATAACAAGGGGGAAAGGGGACAACCCTGTCTAATGCCCCTTGAAGCCTTGAAGAAATTAGAAGGAGGGCCATTGACCAGTACAGCAAAGCAAGCACTCGAAACACACCAAATAATCCAGTTCACACCAATCAGTGGCATGCCAATATGTATAAGTAATAATATGAGGAAAGTCCAATTTACCCTATCAAAGGCCTTTACCAGATCCAGTTTTAAAACCAAAACACTTAAATTATTGGTCTTGATTGAGTGAATAACTTCCTAAGTAATACCAATAGGTTCAGTAATTTGTCTATCCTTCAGGAAACCAAATTGTTGGCTAGAAATAGTCTTATTGAGGAGCGGTTTCAGGCAATTTGTAGCAATCTTTGAAATCACTTTGTAGACCAAGTTGCATAAGGAGATGGATAGAAAATACGCAAAGGAAGAAGGATTATCACACTTGGGTATCAGGGTTAGAAAGGTAGATTTGAGTGAGCCAGGGATTCTCCCACCAAGATGAGCCTGTTCAGCAACCAACACCAGCTCTTCCCCAACAAGATCAAAAAAAGTCAGAAAGAATTCAACAGGCCAACCATCTGGGCCAGGAATTTTGTCCTTTTTGAAGCCTTTGAGAACTGCTTCAATTTCCTGAGAGGTAATAGGGTCTAAGAATCTATCCACATCCTCCTCCACCCTTAAAGTAGGAAAAAGACTGCTCACTTTAAGCTAATCCTCAAGGTTTGTAGATTCGTCATCCTTAAACAACCCCCCAAAGTGTTGTTCCCCCAACAATTTAAGTGCCGGGTCCTCAGCCACCAAGTCACCCTCCTCATCCAACAAAGACCAGATGGTATTAGTATTTCTACGAGCTGAAGCATAGGAATAAAAAAATTTAGTATTAGCATCCCCTTCCTTAATCCACAACATTCTACTCTTAAGTCTTTGAGTGGTAACCTCATGAGCCCAATATTTCTCCTGCCTATCAAGGAGGATCCTGAGTTTTCTAGAGTTCTCAGCAGATAAAATCTCAGAGTCCAATAGTAGTAGAGAGGATATTTCTTCATTAATCTCAATAATCAATTGTTTCCTTTCACTTTTCTTCCTCCTTTTCCATCTTTTTACCATACCCTTGAGTCTACCCAATTTATGGGAGAAAGAGTCCATGTGACTCAGTGTGCCAGAAGAAATAGGAGCTTGCCAAGAATCAGTAACCAACGAGGTAAAATCATCCTCCAAGAGCCAAGCACTATTAAACTTAAAGGGATAACATCTAGAGGTGAGGCTCAAGCCCCATTCTAGACAGATAGGGTAGTGATCAGATATGGCTGAAGGAGTGGTCCAAGTTCTATAGCTACCCAAACAAGGAAGGAGATAGTTTGATATCAGGAAACGGTCCAATCTTTTGCAAATGCTAGCCTCCCCTGACCTGCCATTTCTCCAAGTAGGACTAGGGTGGTGAGATGAGGGGTCAATCAGATAGATGCTAACAATAAGCTGGGTGAAGTAGGGAGCCAAGGGGTCAGATCTAGCATTTTTACCCCAAACCTCAGATGAAGAGATGGTGAAATTAAGATCACCCACCAATATAATGTTCTGCAGGGTGAGCAAACCATCAGCCACAATGTTATCAAAGAAGTCAATACGCTGAGTATAAGGACCGTAGTAGTTGATAACGGATAGGGTCTCCTCAATACCATTAATAGTGACTCTGAGGATAATCCTAGCCAAATAAGAGAAAGCTTTGACCCAAACCAGAAGAGGATTCCAACCAGCAAGAAGACCACCAGAAAGGCCATCAACATCAAGAGCACGGTATTCCCACCCAGGCTTAATTTTTGAAAACAGTATCAGAGACTGAGAGAAAGCACACATAGTGTCTTGTAAAAGAATCGTGTCTGGACACAAGTCAAAGAACAGTGAAACCAGGGCTTTTTGTTTGGGAAGCCCTCCGAAACCACGGATATTCATGGATAGAATTTTCATGGGGAACCAGTATCATCAGGTGTGCTTGCTCTAAGTAACTATGAAGTAGATGGTACAGAACGGGACTACCTAGCAGCATTCTTAAGTCTGTTAGAGAGAGGGATAGCTTGAACCACATTCCCAAAAGAATCCGAGGCAGTTTTATTAGCCTTGCGAATAGTGACATTCTGGAATCGAATAGAGTCCAGTGGGAGAATGGATGGAGAAATAGGAGACTTATCCGAGAAAATGGAGAGGGAGCTCAGAAGAGTAGGATATTTAAAAGCAGGGGTTTCACAGGGACTAGAGGGTAGGGTGGAAATCGATGGTTCAGGAGAGGTGGGTAAGGGAGAGGGAGGGGGAGAAGCAGAGGAGGAGGGAAGGGAAGGATAGTGTTCAAGAGTATAGGGAGGGGGGAGTTCCGGTAGAGGGAGATCAACCATAGGAAGGGGCAACGAACCAGTAGCCTTCGAATGCAGATCTAAGGATACAGGGCGAGAGAGGCTAGCACATATTTCAGAATCCTCTATAAACAAAATCTCCCCATTTGACAGACCATCATAGGGTGATGGCGAGGAGGAGGTATAGATATCCTCAGGAGTAGGGACAAAGGGTGCCACCACAGGACGGATAGGGGAGGCAGCAGAAGAAAGGTGCTCAAACTCCTTGACAACAATACCTCCTTTACGGAGAAGAGAACAAGTATTAGGAAGATGCCCAGTATTGTGGAAAAAGTTACAGCGAAAGGGTAATTTCAGGTAATCAATTCGTTGGGAGATGACAGTAGCCCCACACACAATCTCAATCTTTGGTAATAAACCACAAGATATATCAATCTCAACCAGAACCCATGCTATTCTCTTATCAAATAATGAGTGGAAGTCTTTTTCAAGGGTAACAAAACGACCTATAGTATTAGCCAGACCAATAAGGATGTCCTTATTCCATAGGGGAAGAGGTAGAGCAGGAAAGAGAACCCACAGGTGGCAGAGGGTGACATGCTCAGTGAGTGGATCAAACCCCGAATGCCAACGCTTCAAGATGATGGAACCCCTCCGAATGGTCTAGAGTTTATCTAAGATATTGGACGCATCAATATCTTCCAGGAAAATGAAAACCAACCAACCATTAGCAAGGAGACTGACAGTAGGAACATAATGGATGATAGGCTTCCAGTGTATGGTTTCCCATTTGATCCAGGCATCCTTGGACAGGGAGCAATACTCCTGTCTCCCAATGAGAGCCCAACGACAGAGAGAACCAACTTTTTCCATATAAATATCATGACCCAAAACAAACTGACGCTTCAGATCCAGCGTCTTCGAAGCTTTACCCTTTCTATGACAACAACTGGGGCAAGGGAGAGGGCCCATCCCACCACCCTTTATAGAAACCGAGGGCGCGTCAAAGTGATGAGAGGATGACATAAGGGGACCCAGGGCCAAGAATACCCTCAGGGTGCCCAAAAATAAGTAGGAATACAAAAAGCTGATTCAAGTCAAGTTCACAGAACAAGACCGACAGAAATAAAGCAAAACCAAGGTTAAACCTAAAGCTAGAGGGCCAAAAATAACAAGCGCAAAGAGACCAAAGGATTCAGGACAGAGAAAGGGTCAATTCCCACTTTTTGAGCATGGTTGGTACTAACCCTCTTTGTAAGAGGGTGAACTTCATGTTCCAAAGTAGACCATAGACCCTAGAGTATGTAGGACAGTAAATCCATACCCCAAAATAAATAACAAGTATATAAAAAAATAAAAAGGCAAGGTGTGATAAACCAAAAGTACCTGGAAACACAGAGCCCAGTAAGTGCATCAGGGAGAGAGAAACCGTTGACCGAACAGTTCAACCAAAGGTCGTCAACCCCGTCCAATGCTAGGAACCGCAATGAGTACCAAGGTCGCATCCGATAAACCCAAGTACCAACAGGTATAACCAATCATACCAACCAATACCCCTCGTTCTCTAAGAAATGGATTGCATCAGAGAGACGGATGGATGGAAACTCTAAACCACAACCGATCAACTGATGTGAAACTGCCAAACCAAACCGGGAAAACAATCTTAGGCACCTTGAAAGTGGCCAATGCTAGATATCAGAAAAGGTCCACCGAGAGCAAAAAACCACCTAGAAATGTCGAAAACTGAAAGCAGAAGAAAACCCAGGGTTAGACTAGCAAACCCTAGTACCAGCTGGTGCATCCGGCCAAGCAGCGAAAGTCAGAACCTTCCAGAACCCCAGGTCAACCAAATAAGTCACCACCCATCAAACCCGACAAAGAAAACATTAAAAAATGATGAGACCCCGGGCTCCAACCCAAGTCGTCTCGAGAAAAAGCGTGCATCAGGAAACAAGCATGCGGTCACGGGTGAGCAAATGATGAGTCCCAAAAGGTGTCCGACCAGCACATTCTGAAAGAGACAAAAACCCAATACAATACACCTGAAGTAAGTACCAGTGTCGCTAAGTGTATGACCAGAAGTTATATAAGGTGGTAGCCAGAAACCCACCACCGAAATGTAGGAAAACCCACAAGACCACCAGTAAATGTACCCAGGAGCAGTGAAAAAGTGGGGATCGAGCCGAAGAAGGTAACAGGAGGAGCCCAGATACTGCCAAAACAAACCAGCGTCCACATATGCTCACAGTACACAAGGACCACCTTCACCCAAAAAAATGTGCAGGGACAAAGAGGAATCCCAAAGCCAGCACCACTGTCAGAAACCAAGAGATACCACCAGCCAAAGTAGTGAAGACCGCATCGATGCCGAAAAACAGGTGGAGCCCAGCAAATGCCAGCGAAAAGCCAAAAGAAAACACAGACATCGGCGGCACTTTCCCAGGCCAAGTGCACACAGCGCTCACTGCGCACAAGGGTTTACAGAAAATGCAGAAACGTGGACCTAGGGTTTCTCTGCTCCGCTTACCACTCACGAGTAATGCAAAGTTTTGGTAGACGAGGATTCCCAAGGTAAAAAGGATACGTTTTATTTTTGTTGACAGATGTTTGAAGTTACCACGCACGAATAATTCAGTACGATGGCATTCACTCATCCTACAACAATAGGATGCATTGATTGTGGCCTATCATTACTTTAATAGAACAATACAGAGAATTTAAACCAGATTGATTAGTTTGTAATGATTACATAATAAGAAAGTTATTGTATAACCAATTATATATGCTTTAACCATAATATAAATATGTTTTAAAAATATTAATTTATATGTTATAAAGTTTAACATTATAAAACAATTCATAAATTTTTGGTCAACGGTTAACTAATATAGAGTCAAGCATATATCGATTACAATATTACCTACCTGCGGCAGGTATAATAATATGATTTATATGATAAAATTTAGACTTATGATACATTAAATTTACAATATAATGATTATTTTATATAATAAAACTATAATAATATAGTTTAGATATATGTATGGGACTGTCATCTGCTGTGCAATCATAAATTTCTGTTCAGGTTCCATATTTCATATGATTTCTAAATGGAGGTGTTGTTGTGATTTCCCAATGCTGACAGTCACATGTTGGCCTCACTTCCAGAACTTGCCGAATCAGCTTGGAAGGGATCGCGTTTCCATGCAGCGCTTAATATAAACTAGTCTAATGGTATGTCAATGGATTTGTAGAGAAGATGAAAGCCCTACAAATTATATACTATACTAATATATTTAAAAAATCAATAAATTTCTTATATAAAAACAAGAATAAACAATCATTGAATACATTTCTTATATAAAGAAAGAACATTGAATTTTTATTAATGTAATTATTTTAGTGAAGAAGACAGGCGTCGTCCATGTTTGAACATCTATCCAACAATTTTCCTTAAATTTTTAGATGACAACTACCAATGTATTCCCTCTATTGATCCATGTTCCTTTTCCCTGCCTGTTGCTTCTTCTCTGTTCGATCTAATTTTATGTTTGTATACGTGCCATGATCCGAAATTAATCAGGTGGATATCAAATTGACATTTATACCTCACATTTTATTTGCTTTCTTGCCCCTGCCATGTAATGCTATACTGATGGTAGTAGCATGTTTGTTGCTCAGAAATTCATTTGCGATGGATGATATTCTGGTGGGAAGGGGGGCGGTACCGCATTTAATTGTGTGGCATCAATAGTAGTGGAATTTATAGAGATTCGACCATGAATTTTGATAGAGTTCATAGTTCTCTCAGAGAAGGTATAAAAGGGAAATCCCAACAGATGCTAGAATGAGCAAATTGAAGGAAGCAGAGAGCCTTGAGAATGGGAACATATCCCCTGCAGTACTAACACGACATACGTAATCTCTATGATATGTATGCTATAATCACTATGAACCTGATGATTTAAATCTCCCTCGAATACCAAATAAGGGCTAGTGAAACAATCCATTCCCGATAAATTGTTCCAGAAGGATTCCCTAGCCAAATAAGGCCCATACAGATTTATAAAAGTTAAATCCAACTGTAGTTCTATAGAATCCATCACAACACAGAGACCAGAGGGCATAGCCCAAGCATTCAACAAAAGAAAGTTCCGAGACCTCCACCCTAGAAGAAGCCCCCTAGATCTGCCCCTAGAATCAACAAATACAAATAGCCATCCCTTTAACATTAATTCCATATCTTTCATCAGTAAACCTCCATCACCCATAGTTTCTTGTAAATAAATAACATCTAAAGACTGTTGTTCAATCAACTTTTGACCACTAGTTTTTTAGATAAACTAGTCAAACCTCTGCAATTAAGGGTCATAGGAATCATTAGGGATACCTCGGAGAGGCATTCAAAGCTTTAAACGCCCCAATTCCAACGTTCCCAGTATGATTGACTTTAACCAGAGCCCCAACCCGACCCTTATCAAAAGGAATCCTGGAAGGATCACGATCTGTTCCATCCCCACCAATAAAATACTTCGAGATAGATCGAAGAAAATAACCCTTACGCACAACAGGAGAGGCCTTAGGAGGGGAAACAAACCCAAGGTTTCTGAAAGCACCATTCTGTATAGAATCATAATATGTTTCCAAAATAGGTGCCATAACATTTTTATCCCAACCCATACCTTCAGACAATGTATTAAGACTCAGAGGTTTAAGTAGAGATAAAGAAGATTGTGCGCCACTAATCTCACCCTCAAGAGGCTCTTTTGACAAGTTCAAATCCTCCAATGTCTTCTCAGGAATAAAACCTCCCTTATCACCCAAATTTGACTCACAATTCTTAGCCTTCCAAATTTTTTGAAGAGAAAAGGATTTTTTATTAAAGGGTAGAGAACAATCATTCGCTAAGTGACCATGAACATGACATCTAAAACACCTAAAAGGAATACCCAAGTAATCCAAAGGCTGACAAAGTTCAGAATGTTCCTTTTTAATGACCAATTCGGTGGGCAACCCATTCCGAAAATATAACAAAACTAAAACCCTGCCCATACAGCATACTCCATATTGCAAATAGGAGAAATCAGTTTCTAAATGAGTACCCAAGGTATTCCCCACCAGCTCAAAAAAATCAGCAGACCAATATTCGAAAGGCAAATAAGGGAGTTTAACCCATATCAGAAGTTGGTCATACCTTTCAATTCGAGGATCAAAAAGAGGTGTCCATCTTTTGATCAAGAGCCCTGCATTGTCCCATCTCCAGGTACCCGCCAGGACCAGTGTAACATCTTCCCCATTAATGAATTTGAAAGCAATCCATCCTCTTGGAAGGATAAATACTGCAGGTGTCTCTTTAATGAGATCTTTCCATACCAATGCAGCCCAGCCTTTTAGACTATCAGAATTAAATTTACGGCCTCTGAACCTTCCAACCAATGTCGTCGCATTAGTAAGAACAATCTCATTAAGGCCCACATCCTCTCCCACTGTCAACAAGACAGGCTTTACAAGTTTCCTTATGGGTTTGTGTGGTTTCTTCTTAACATTCTCCAAAACCACCGGGTTCTCAATAACCAACTGCGAAGCCAACCCAAGATCCTGAAGAGTGTACCCCAATGGAACAGAAGGATTATCCGCTGCAATAGAGGCATTGCAATCCAAAACACCAGCCAATCCACAATTAATACCCTCTTCCATCATAGAGTCCGCAGGAGAAGACAAATTACCATGAATCGCTGAATCAACCAAACCTTCAACCTCAAGACTCGGGATCCTAACAACATCACCCTTGGTTCCAGCTGATACATTAGTAGGATAAACGACTATTGGTTCATAATCACCCAAATGAAAACCAAAGTCCTTAAAATTCCTCAGAGCGCCAGATAAACTAGAACCAACCTCTAAACGAACCTTAGAAGAATGAACCACCTGAACAGTATCATCCATAGCAATAGAAGCAAAACCCTCGAACTTCAAAGATGATTCAGTATAAATCTCATAACCAACATTATGAATCGGAACCTTCAAAACCCTATGCCGAACCAAAGTTTGATCCTCATAAACATCAAATTGAACAGGTCCCATATTTCCTTGAAAGTCTTTCTCAGCGTTAAGACTCAAAACATTCGTAGGGCAAATGTTGTTCCTCCTACCTTCCTTAGCACCACCACCTACAACAAGATTCACAGGAGCAGTACTACTATCCTCCTTACTCAGATATGGGTTATCCATGTCGCCCAACAGGTACTCCGCGGAAGGATTAGTCAAAGAATCCTTAAAAACTCCTCCAGTACCTAAGCTCTTCAAAACCCCCACCAATGAGTGATCAGAGACCGATGAAACCTGCTCAGAAACCACGCCCTAGTCCTGACCTCACAAACCTCCTTCCATTGTAGCAACAGTATGCCCATGCACATAATCCGAAGGACAGAATATAGCGTTGGGTCTCCGACTATCCCCAGTATCCCTGACCATACAAATGTTCATAGGATTGGAACCAGCAATGTCCTCGTGCATCACAGGAACCCCCATGGCTCCCGTCAATAACCTCGCTCCAGAATGAATCACTGAAAACGTTACTACATCCTGCTTATCCTCATTAATAGACTTTAGCAACCCAGGTGGCATACGTGCTAATGATTTTGTTTTACGAAAAGACATTAAACAAGAATCAATGTGTCCATGGATGAGGATCGTCCCTCAAAACAACAATCAATAAGTACTTAATGATATCCACCTAGAAAGCAAAAGGGAGGATCTGCCGGATAGTCGCATGCCAACAAGTTAATGGATGATCACAGTACATGATCTCCCAACCAGGTGAAGTTGCCAAGCGTCTACCGTATCTGTCACCCTGATAGCGGATTGTACTATCGAAGATCTGAATGCATTAAACCATTGACGCCAGCAATTAATCTGAACACATCACGCATCAATTGCATCCAGACATCAACTCATTCAGTGTGAAGCATCACCCAAACGACACCTCAAGGCATGGATTACCCATAGACTAAACAAGATTAACGATAATCTCAATATAAAGAGCCCTAAGAACCGACAAACACGAAATACCTAAGGCAAATCAAGGATAATGAGATCCAAACATTAAGATCCTAAGTATAATACCACCATGAGAATTACATTCTGAAGATTAGCTCCAGGTTCACCGCCAAAAAGTATGCTAAATCAAGAAGTTGCTCCAAGATTGTTCCCTCCCTACTACAATCTTGTTATACAATATAGATCATATTAATGAATAAATTGTATTTGTTTTTAGTAAAATAAAATCCACATATATTTCATTATTATTCATAAAAATATTATTACAATTTTTGAAAGATCACTTTAATTCAACTACAACAACTTGGTTTAATAATATAATTTTTCTTTTTCTTTTTAATTACATCCCAATCAAGTAACATTTTTTTTAATTACATCCCAATCAAGTAACAAATTTTTTAATTACATCCCAATCTCTAAAGCTAGTGACAAATGGAGACTAATTTTGTATTAAATTTGATTTAAAAGAACGTCCTTAAACTTATATTCGTTACGCATAGTTCATGCCATCAACTTTCACCGGGTATCTTATATTTGCATGGGTAAAAATGTTGGTACTAGTTAGATCTTAAAAATACAATACAATATAAATATATAAATATCTATTCTAATGGCAGTATTCATATCTAAAAGATACTTCCACTTAAGTGATTATTGACCACAAAATTTATGTATAGTTAGGATCTTAAAAATACAATATATTATAAATATTTAAAAATACAATATAATATTTAAAATTACAATATTTATGTGTAGTTAGGATCTTAAAAATACAATATATTATAAATATCTAAAAATACAATATATTATAAATATTTAAAAATACAATATAATATAAATATCTAAAAATGTAATACTATATAAATATTTATTTTATTAGCATTATGCATATATGAAAGATACTTCCACTTAAAGCTACTACCACTTAAGTGATTATTGACCACAAAATTTATATCAATGAATAAAAGGATGAAAGAAATAGAAACATTTAATACTGTATTATGATAAATTATTATAAAATTATATGGTTTGCAGGTTATTTAGTAAAGTTTTATGTGAAAATAAATTTAAAGACAAATGGAAAAAAATTGGTGAAATTTATTAATTTTAAATTTTTAATGCTTAAATGTTTCTATATATTTTGTAAAATATTTAAAATTTCAAGGATATTGTATAATTTTTTAACAATGTTTAAAGTACAATTTTATTTTATTTTATGGAATTTGGACTAATCATTAAATAATTACAAATTGATAAATCTTTTTTTAGAAAAAAACATGGAAAATTAATTCATGTAGTAAATTTCTCCCTAGAAATTGGCCATGTACAAGTTTTGACAAATTAGAATGCAGATGCCAAATTCACTTAAACTCCTAAGTGCATATTTGTGAGAGGTTAATATTTCCCTAAACAAAGACAAATAAAGGTTATAAGTGTATATATCTAATAGAGAACTCCATGCTTCATGACACTCAATTAAAAATAAATGGTGTGAATGGTTTTTTCCAAACATATTATATATAAGGCAATGCCACATGTCCTTATTTTGGATGTTCTAAACAATCAAGGTTTCTTCATATAATCTCATCTCATGTCAACAATCAAGGTTTCTTCATATCATCTCATCTCATGTCAACGAGGTGCAATTTCATGTCCTTATTTCAACCATGGGTGTTTACTTAAAAAATTTATAGTATAACATGTACATTTATGTAATATTAAATAATGTCTCTAGTTTCATTCGATATTAAAGAATATTTCCCATAATCTTATGGTTGAAATCCCACTTCCATTAAACATTCCATTTTTCAAAACTGTTTTTTCACTAAAAAATGTTATCCCGAGAAAAAAAATCGTAGTATTGTATTAAGAAGACCACAATTGCCATGACCAAAGGCCTTATAGTACATAGTCATTATATGTTTTTTCCATATCTACTTCTTCTCCATCATCTCGATAGTGAAAACAATACTAACAACTCATGTTTACATATGCCAAGTATATGTTTGTAGAGAGAAATAATTGTATCTTAAAAGAAAGACATTCTTTCAATATTGAGTACTCAACCATAACAAATGATCTGTCTTTTGTTGCTAGAGCTAAATCCTGCTTGGGTAAGGTCTAGGATCATATTCCTCAATATGATCTCTAGTTTGCTCCCACTTGTGCCAAAGTCCTTCTCTTGTGTGCAATCCAACATTTGATAATTTGTCAGCTTCCATGTTTCTATCTCTATAGATGTGCTCGAAGATAATTTGCTCAAAGGAACCAAGTAGGCTTAAAACTTGTTCATGTAGGGGTTTGAGATCAATATTTGTTGGGAGGCTCCTTTGCTTTATATATTCAATGAGTATCTTCAAATCGCCCATCACTTGAATCTTTGGACCCTTTTTGATGCAGCCAGTGCCAGAAGAATTTTGAGAGTAAACAACTCTGCTATATTGTTGGTACTATGACCTATACTAGCATTAAATTTGACCCAATGGTTCTCATCCATGTACAAGATACCTCCATCACCACCCACATATGGTAGGCATTGGGATGCTCCATCAAAATATTCCCATGCAGCAGTGTTATCTATAACTTCCACCATATTCCTTCTTTGATTAATATTATCATCCCACTGAGGAAAAGCTTTGAAGATGGCCACACCTTAGTTGTGAATATAAAAGGTGGAAAGAGGTAGTCATTAAAAATAATATTATTTTTCTCTAACCATACTCCCCATACTAAGATTGCGGGTAGAGCCCTGGAATCTTTTTATCCTGAATTGTTGAACCAATTCATCAGAGCATCTTCAACATCATTTCTAATCCATAGAAATTGAAATCCAAGTAACTGCGAAACATTATCAATAGCATGTACCATGTAAGAACATTTAACAAAAAATATGATCCACATTTTCTGCATTAGCTTTGCACAATGGACATCTACTAGGACCAAACCAAAACTTGCTCACTAGATACTCCCATGTACGGACTTTCTTGTTTAGAGACAACTAGAAAAAAATATTGTTTTTAAGAGGACATTGAAGCTTCCATATAACTTTGAACCACCATTGTATCTCTGGTTGGTATTCTTCTTCCCTTAGTACTTTGTACCCAAGTTTTGGTAGATAGATGCCTTTGTCGAGGTTCCTAGTCCATCAAAGAGCCCCCGTTTTATCAGTGAATCCAACACGACTGTTTTGTAATGCAAGAGCATATCACCACGGTTGTACACAGTTTTTATATTTAGTTTAAAGTGGTGATATTGTTCTGGCACGACTGTTTAGTTTATTTTCTACCCATAAGGAGCACATAGACGATTTTTTATATTTAGTTTAAAGTGGTGATATCGTTTTGGAACGACTGTTTAGTTTTTTTTTTCCCATACATTTTTGTATATGTGGCGTCAAATTGCTAGTCACACTGGAGTCCCTTTTGTTTGGAGTGATATTGGCATTTAGGAAGCATGGCATGCATGGTCAAATAACATAACATTTTACAATTTATTGTGCTCGCGGTCTTCATCATTTGGGGTGTATGGCTTGTTAGAAACAATGCCATCTTTGAAGATGCACTCATTCCCTCACAAATTTATGCCCACAATTGTGTTAGCGTCTTCAAATCTTGCCTACAAGGTGACCCTATCAAGACTCTAAGGGTCATCTCGAAAGAATTTATCGACAAATGACTCTTGTGGGCATATGTGGATGGAGCTACTCAAGGTCAGCCGAGGATTGGTGGTGCTGGTGGGCTCATTTTTACTGCGGATGATCACCGCTTCCAATTTGTTGCGTGTTTTGGAGAAGCTTCTAATAATTATGTCGAATTTGCTTCAATCAAACTCTTATTGACATTTGCACACTCACTAGGGATCTTCGACATTAAGATCTATGGCGACTCCAAACTTGTCTATGGCTGTCTAAAGTTCAGTAAGCGTCCTTTGAACATTTTCTTATTACCTCTTTACGAGATATTATTAGGATCAATGTACTTTTTGAGCGGATCACCTACATGCACATTTATTGTGAACACAATCAAGAGGCGAATCTGCTCTCCAAACAAGGTCTTCTTTTACCTGTTGGTTCCATAGAGAAATGGGTAAAATACCTCGGTGTAATCACCTCACTCGACAGGTGTTGGTTTTGATCTTTTTCTTATACTAATGTGTTATTTTATCTAGCAAATATATCTCCTCCATGTAAACTGAGTTTATATCTTTGAATATTTTGCCATCGAATGGACAGTCATATGAATGGACAGTCATATGATCTGTAAAATAACATATCTATCCCACATATTTTGTTGATATTAGTTGAACACATACTTATTTAATTTTATACAACCTATGGTTTTATATCAATAAAGTTGTGATAATTTTTCTATAGAAAAAAAAGTTGATAATATCATGGCATATAGTACCTTTTCCTCGAGTCCAATATTCTATCAAGCGTGTGCAGAAATCTTTGGAGTAAAAATATTAACATTCGAAGGAATATTAAGGTTGTAGGTCCCACTACATTTCCGCCTTCTCAACACTATTAATGTAAATCAAGGCAATTAACATTGGGTTCTCATGGCTATTTTGAAAATCTTTATATATATAAATTTTATGTACAACTTTTATATTTCAACAATTACAATAATGGGAGTGAATAAAATTGGGACTCAATTTGGGAGTCCTACATTATCATTTATTATTATTATTGTTCATCCGTGACCTCTGAGAGACACATAATCACATAAATGTTTCAATTAAATTTCATTGCTTTCTTGAGAATGAAGAGTTACATAATTGCGGAGCAGGATAAGCGTTCACCAGATCGCCCCCGACTCGCCGGAATCCGGCAGATCAATTTTGCTGTAAATCATACTTTCGAGGAATTAAATCGTAATTTTAATCATTTGGGTAGTTTTAAAATGCCCGATTTAGTATAGATAGAGCTAATAAAATTAGTAGAATTCAAAAATAATGAAATAAACAATTTCACAGCAAACATTTGACGGATTTTAATAAAAAATCGGCCGGAAAAACGGGGCGATTTGGTGAACGCTTATCCCACGCGCATAATTGCTGTGGATGCCACGTAAAGTACCCGAAAATACTGAAGGCGCCAATACTGAAGTTGCCTTTAACAGCTGACACGGCGATTTTATAAAAATAAAAAACCATTTTGATTGACAGTTTTGCAGAGTATATACGGTACAGATATAACACCCCTTGAATCCTCGAGAATCTCAACTCTCCCTCTACATTTAGTTGCGTAGGCTACTTTTACCTATCTATGTTGGATAAATCATAGCTATCTAATTTAGAAACATCTCTAATTGAAGGTCTGCCTCAGCTGCTTTTAGCGATCCACGTCGAGAATATCATACCTATCTAAATTTAAAAACTTCTCTAAACTGAAAGATGCCAAAATCCCGCGGCTTTCAAGAGGATTTTCTAAATTTAGAAAGTAAGATGACGATATAATAAAGGCAATAAATTGCAACGGAGAAATTCTTTAGTTTCAATCGATCGTGTGTTCGATCCCGATCCCTATCTGTGAGCAGTCACCAGAGTTTCAATAAATCGTAACCCGTCGAACCTCGGCGGGAAAGTCTGCTCAAAGCTCTGAGAATTCGAACTCTGAGAAGCAACCGCGTCATCATTCATCGGTTTGGCCTGTAAATTTCAACGGAAAACCACTAAATTCAACACAAAATCCAAAAGTCTCTCCCTGACTAGACAGTGTTGGAATGAAAATGAAGCAAATAAAGAAAGAACGGATCTTTAAAATATAGCGTTAGAATGAAGAATTGGCTGACCGCGGTAGAGGACGCTGTGACTCGTATCTCCTGGTCGCTGAGAGCAGTGAACGCTGCAGAAGTGGCCGCTGCAGCTGCAGATATGAGTGCGACGGAGCGACTCATTCTTCAATTGTTGTGAGAAAAACACTTGGAGGAATCGAATCCCTCAACTGACAGAAGAAACCCTCGCTTTACAATAGTTAAAGAAGAGCTGTTTAAATTCGGGGAACAAACACCTGAATATCAGATGTAATGTAGAGACTGAGACAGAGAGTGGTGGCCCTTTCAAAGCCTTCGAAGTCGATCCTGCAAGGCAATTTCGCTTATAACGATCGTCTCGAGTCAAGATGTCCTCCAGAGCAGAAGAGCAGGAAGCGTGCTCCGGATGCGCAGCTTCCGCCCAGGTTTCGAATCTTGAGGCCTTCCTTCTCCTCAAATTTTCAGACCAAACTCCGAAAACTAGAGAATCGTAAACAGCAGATGACGGGAAACAGGAATTTAGACGGCAATTAACGGCATTTTATGGTCTACCGAAAATTGAAGAAAAGTGAGGAGGCCTTTCCCGTTTTATAAGCGTGCTACGCTACCGACGAAACTCACCAGGAAGTTGCCCTACCATTATTTTATTTTATATTATATTAAAAAAAGGAGAAAAGAATAAGGTGGTCCAATGGTTACGCTCTCTTGTGAAAAGATCTCCTGAGCCATCGTAATCAATCTGTGTTTGAAAAGGAGATCTCCCGAGCCATCGCCATCAATGTTTTTGTAGAGAATTGGATACGTAGAACATTGGGGACCTCTATTTGGCCTTATGAGGAGTTGTGAATTAGACTTAGTGGCATACACTCTGGATTGCAGCGTGGACCAGATATACTGCATTTATTGTGTAAAATATTTGAGCCCTCTATTTGCTTTTGTGATTGGTGGGTGTTCATACTTAGACTTAGAGCATAGAGCATAGAGCAATTGTGAATGAAACTTAGGAAATATTTGAGCCATTTGAGAATCCATCTTTTATTAATTAAAGATAACATTTCTGAATGAGATCTAGACACGTAAAGTTGGAAGGATAAAGATATTTTGCATACTTGGTAGATTTTAGTATATGGATAGGAATTTTTAAAATAGGGAAGAATTAAATCATTAACAAAAATAGTATGGCTAAAATATCTATATAAAAATAAAAAAACATGTATTTTAGAAATTTTAATAATTATAAAATTTTAAAATAGCATTTATTCAATTAAAAAAATTAAATTGAATTTATATTTTAAATAGGTTTTTTTTACTTTGTTTTAAAAATGACTATTTTTATGTTATTTGATTTAATAATTTTTTTCTATGAAAGAGTATCTGAGTGAAAGTGCATGAAGATGAAGATGGTTGTTGTTTTATAATGGTAAAGTTATGAATAGTCTGCATTTATTATTAACTATATTATTATTATACTTTTGTTTAAATATTAATAATAATTATTGAATAATTGAATTGTTAAAAATTATTATTATTATTATACTTCTATTTTATATTGATTATTATTGAAAAGTTAAATTGTTACTACTCATGCTTCTTTAACTGCTGCTCTTGGTGCTACTGATGCTTGTGCTGGATCTACTTTTGCTTCATCGACTAGATAAACGGGTGAAACAACTACTGTCGTCTCCCCCACTTTTGCCTCTATGTAATCCATTACTGGTCTTGAATTAGTTGTTTATCTAGTTCGTTATAGATCAATAAGATCATTCACTGGTACTTACTCTACAAAATAACCAAAATTGACATAAGGTTGTTCACAGTAAACAAGTGCTTCAATTGGAGAAATAACTGGCTTTCAAACTGCAATGGGCTATGCCTTCGATACTAGCTTTGGATCTAGAGGCAAACGACAAAGTGTAAGTCAAAAAAAAAACTGTAAGTACTAAACCTAGCCTCATCAAATTATACATGAAATTGATAATGCTAGGAGACTGAAAACGTGCACAAATAAAACGATGATTGGGGACGAATCCACTAGGGGGGCGAAGGGTGTTCAGGCAAGTAAAGCCTTGGGAACTCGATGAAAGATGAATATGTGTCATCATGGTACTTGTGAATGTTAAGGGAATGAAGAGTTGTGTTTCTACTAACAAAACACTCTCGAGTTAATTAAAAATCAATGATCTAAGAAAACAAAGAGACCATGCATTTGATAGAGTATGACGAGTTAACCCTCCTATTAAAATCTACTATACCAATTCCACTATGCTAAGAGGGTTAGTATTGGTATACTAGATGTATCAAAATATGGAAAAGAGGCTCTTACATGTAAATATAGATGAATCGTAATAATATATAGGACTTGAAGTAAAAAAGAAGAAATAAAGGTTTAGAGGGCGTATGCCTTCTATAAGACCTTTTTTAATATAGAGGAAAAATGTTATTATTAAAAGATAAATGCTTTTATAGCATAAGGACAAATGTTATATCAAATTATGCATAGATATATTTAAAAGAAATTTGTATTAAACATAAAGGATATAATATTAAAGGGGCTATATATATATTAATATTAATCCCACATGCGCCAGAAGAAAAAGGAAGGAGAGAACTCTGACAATATAAAAGGAGAGAAATGAAAAGGAAGGGATCTGCCTCTCGCCATTTGCTTTTAGAAGAGCTCCATGTTGTATCGCGGTTACGAAGAATAAAGGAGCACATTAGTCCATTTTGGGAAGGGGCATTATCTTCCAGCTATCTCTCTGTTCCATATACTCTTTTGGTTCTGTGATCATGACTGTGAACTGTATTTTTATTTTGCGTTTTGTTTTTTCGAAAGCTCAGCATTACATGCATTTCAGTGTTGCTTGGAGAACCATATGCTCAGTATATTTGTTATATGTATTCCTTTTAGCTATGCAATTTCCGAATCCAAAGTTGTTTTTGCATTTTCGTTTGGGAAATGATCTCTTTACGCTTTTAGCTAGGTAATTGCCAGATCCGATGTTGTTTTTCATTTTGCGGTTGGGGAAATGATATCTGTACACATTTTATGTATGAAAGGGAAGATCTGAATCCTATCTGCACTAATGTTTTGGGGATCAATCTATGTACAAATCACGGATTTGATAAAATTATGAAACGATAACAAATTGTATCTGCAAACATAAAACGTTATTCATTTCCAATTGCTAACGATATCCAAGATAGATCTGGTATTTAGGAAAAGTTAACCATTTCAATGGAAAACGATATCCATGAATTTTCATTAGATCTGGTATTTAGAAAACGTTAGTCGTTTTCCAGTTTGATAGATTTTAGATCCGAGCGTTTCATATTCATTGTGATCTGAATGTTTAATTTGAGCCTACGATTTTCCATTTTGATAGATTCTGGATCCAATCACTTCATTGGGATCTGAATCTATTTAATTTAAGCCTACGATTTTCCAGTTTGATAGACTTTAGATCAGAGCGTTTCATATTCATTGTGATTTGAATGTTTAATTTGAGCCTGTGATTTTCCGGTTTCATAGATTCTAGATCCAATCGTTTCATTGGGATCTGAATGTATTTAATTTAATCCTGCTATTTACAGTTTGATAGATTCTAGATCTAAGCATCTTTGTGTATAATTCTTGCGTCTTCATTTGGTTGTGGATCTGAATGTAAGTTTTCCAGATCTAAATGGCAAACATTGGTTTTATTTTCTTACAGTTTGCGTTGTTAAAATCTCCATCGTTGTTTAGATATAGATCCATCACGGTGTAAGTGCTTTTCCAACGCAGGTTTGGTTACGAACCTATTGTTAACCCAATGTTGTGTAAACTCCATCGCTGGTTTAGACCTGAAGTATTTGGATGCCTAAGATTTGGATTATATCCAATAGATTAGTTTACTTATAATTACACTGTGATCTGGAGATCCTTGCCTTAGATCAGATTACATGTTTATACTTGTGATTTCTTTTGACCCCATTGTCTTTGTTTTAAATTGGTTTACTTATGACTCAGATTATATCCAAAGTTTTCAGTTCACATGTCAGATGTATCAACGATCTGGGTTGAAATCCAAGGTCCTTGTTTTAATTCATTTTACCTTCACATCCACACACACATATAATCTTTGTAAAGTTTCCATTTTCTTTAAAAATGCACATTTTCTATATGTTCCATTATATATTTGAGAACTTACATATTAGGTTTTTGTAAATCATATGCGAGAAGATTATCATTTATTTACCCAATTATAATCAACTCATGATTATAGTAAATGATAAACATTATGATACTTCCAATAGAATGGAAATAATTTGATTAAAGAATTGAAAAGAAACAAGATGGACTTTGGGGTTAGATGAAAGGATACCAATGCAAGTTATTATAGTGGTGAACCTTTTGTATTAAATTACCTTCTTATGTTTATTGTAAGGATTTTACTAAGTTATTATAGTGGTGAACCTTTTGTATTAAATTACCTTCTTATGTTTATCGTAAGGATTTTATTTATGGGTTCATATCTTAACATATTGAGGAAACATGAATAAATATATATTTGGGTATGATGGAATTAATGGAATAATAACAAGGATTGTGATCTACCTCGTGTTGAAAAGAGTCTCATGCTTGTAACCTTAGCTTAGTGGATTCGTTGCCCAGCTCGAAGGTGGTTTTACATGGATAAACATACATCAAATGAATCCTATGGTTGGGAGGAAAGTTGTAGACACGCTTTCAGTCACCCAAGTTAAAGTCAGATTAAAGAAGTATCTATAATGGTTAGCTTTGTTTATAGGTTTTAATTTATCTTGAAGCTTATGTTCTTGGATTTATAGGCCGATACATAGTTCTAATGTGTATGTTGAGTTACAAGACTTCAAGTGTTGGCTGCAAAGGTTGTGGAATGCATTGTGATAACTCTCGGAAGACAGTGTAGAGTAAATCAGTTGTATAGGTGCTTACTTTTTAGTTAGCTTATTTTATCATCTAAAGTATATCTAATCTCGTTGTTTGCTCTACTCAGGAGACTCATGTGTCATCTCTGATGGTTGCACCCAGGAGAACAAGTACAAGTATAGTACCTTGTTATAAAGGGTGTTAACTATGATTAAAATGCAGGGTTAATGTGTAATCACTATCTCATTCAAAGGATAGTCTCGCGACTAATGTAACAGTTGTATCTTATTATAATTTTCAATAAGAATTGCTTGTGTAGAATTAGTATTTGAAATTATTATATTTTGAAGATGCTTAATCTTGAAAGAATGGTTATGGTTCAGTAAAAAGTTTTAATTTTTTTGGTGTGATTAAATATATTTGATTATCCAAAAAATTTATGCTGCCACCTGGAGAATTTATACAGGTATTTGGGGTATGTTACATGTGGTATGAGAGCACATGTTACAAACACTCAGGCTTATTTGGGCTTAGTCGAAGGAAACAAATATAAGTTAGTTGAACAAGCAAATGGACTCCATCTATAAGACGCAAGCATAAAATTTCATTTCTAAGGATCAACAAGAGGTAACCGACAAGTCGTCTTTGAATTACAAGTAAGTATGTTCCATTTATTGAAACAGTATAATGGCATAGCATTGTCTATATGTGAGCATTGTATATGTTTCATTATATATCTGAATGATCTTTTATGGATGAATACTAGTCAATGAATATCTCCTCATACTCTACAATTAGTTTTATTGAAGGACAAGAAAGTAATCGTTAAAATGATTGAAATAGTTAGACTATTGGAGTTAAGGATTTATGAAATAGGTTCTTGTAAGATGGAGTAAAAGAGTATATGGAAAGTCATCCTAGTTGTGAATGTTTAAAGGTAAAGTTTATATGTTAAATTGAGGAACTCTCATAAAACTGTTGACTTGGTAGTTAGATTTAAAAATTTTATTACCTTTCTCTACGTTCCTTGTTATTCTTGAATTGGATACATTTCAGTTTCAACAATCATTTTGTTCGAGTGAGTATGGTTGATACATTTTGTTGACTTCGAATTTGATTGACCCAATCGTCAGAATTGCAAAAGATGAGATTCAAATGGATAATCTAAGCAATTATTTGGATCAGTTAGAAGATCCATTAAGTTTTGATTAAAAGATGAGTCAACATGAATACGGATCTAACTGATGTATTTAATATTCTTTTAGTTATGAAGGAAGCATAGCTATGTTGATATTAGTATTTTTTGTTAATACAAATTCTATTACATTATAGGGGTATCAACTAGGAATTATAGGTTTGTTACATCGAAAAAACTAATATTCCACAAGAAGTATAGCCTTGCTACACTAAGGTATCTGGATTCTTTTTAAACAAAGGAATTAACTTTAATTGGTTTACTTGGGCATTCTATTGGTGTGAGGTTTTCTATGATTGCGAAATTGTCAAGTTATAAAGGAGAATATTTGGTAGGAGTCTCCTTGTTTTGTTCTGGTATGTGATGGTATAGGATAAGTGATTATAAAAACTAACGCGTGACATTGGAATACGTTTGTACCTTTGTTTCTTAATTCAACAAAAGGATAACGGTTATAATTACTATAAAGGTATACATGTGTATTCTAAGTAGTTCATAGGATGCTTATGATGAAAATGCATGATTTTGTTTTATATATTTCATATTCCAATGATCTTTACTATGGATGTTAGGATACTTTGAGTGGTTTTTATAAAAGATATACTTTAATGTGATCGACATTTATGAGATAGAGGTATACTTTATATGCATAGATACCTTGACCATCTATTTCATTTTGATACATGGATTTCATGAGATATTGAGTGTAATACTAATATGTGTTATTACAAGTAAACTTGTACCTTGGCATATGAACGTCATATAAAATGGAGATATGTGGTCACCCTTGTAAAGGTATGTGGTTATCTTTATAAAGGTATGTAAGTATATTTGTTGTTACTTACATAGTGTTAGTGTGGACAAAGAAAATAGGTTCTCCTAAATTTTTAAGTGGTCAAGAAATCTTTTGTAGTTCTTTTTTGTAAACAATGCATGCATATATTTCTCTGGGAATTAATGTGCCAAGAAAATTACTTTTTATCTTGCTTTTGGTGAACCATGTCATAGGGATGAAAATAAGGAACCGAAAGAGGATGTTTATTTTAGATGATCATGTAGTAAGAAAGATGATTTCTTATTATTATGCTTAGGGAAAAAGAAAAAAAAGAAAAAAAATTCTTACAAAATTTGATTTTTGTTATACAAAGTGGTACTAACAAGTGAATTTGAAAGATGGTCAATATTATTTGGAACTTGTTGAAAGACAAGACCATAATATATTATGCATGGTAAGCATATGGTAAGAATTTGAATAAAGATCAAGGACTCATGAATAGATATATTAAAACATGAGTAAGAAAATAGGTGAACCTATTTGATGTTATTTTGTTGCATGTTGTAATTATCAAATATGCAAGAAAACAATAAATGATTGATGTTTAAAATAAATTTAACTGGACTCAAGCATGAAGGCTTGAGGGGAAAATAACCTCTTCTCTGAGTGAACACCAAGTGAAAAAATTAAGGATCCAACTCTACTTTGCTAAAGTAACTTTTCCTGGACTCAGAGAAGACCTAGGCACAAAGTTTGACATCTAGAAGACGAGACATTGTTTGATGTTTTTGAGGGGAAACTTTTTGGCTAGCAATCAAAAGGGACAGTAACCTCGAGGTTTAGCCTGTAAGTCCAATCGATGACAGAACTCGAGAGAGAGTTTTGTGTTCAACATAGAGGTTTTGAACATGAAAAACTCAAGGGAGAGTGTGTTTATCAACAAAAGTTTTCTTGAAAGTTTTTTTTTCATCTTCGTGATATAACAATAAAACACTAACTAGACTATTAAATGTCTTAATGTGTAAATGTTATGAATACTTGAGTAGGAAAAATTCCCTCAAGGAAAAGGATGAATTATACATTTTAAAAGGTTACTGCTTGAAATTATGTGAAATAAATGATGCTATCTTGTGAATGAAAGAGATGTCTATCTCAAGTTGAGGACCAGTTAAAGCATCCAAGTACTGCAGGTAAAAGACGTCCTCCAAAAAGATAAGTAAATATGAATTACTTATGAATTCTTTTGAGGGTAATCCCATATTAGGTCTTCTTATGATGATAAAAGAACAAACAAAGGCTAAAATAATATGTTCCGTGAATTGCAAATGTTGTGTTGCAGAAAGGAATTAATGTTTATGTTTTGTGTTGGATTATTGAATTATGCCTAAAACTGTTGATTTTGATCATAGTAAACATACATTGGTATGTTTCATATTTCAGGTTGGTGGCCTAAAAACACATGATGTAATCCTGTTAATCTAAAGGGTTAAAGAATGAATGGCAAGTCTAGTTAAGAAGAATTCCGCATGAATAATTTCCATAAAAGTGACACTCTAGAAGAGGTCGAGTAAAACATGTTTTTACTTATGCAATATTATGTTGACATTAGAAGTATGTATGAATATGATGATATTCTGGATAGACAGTGTGATGCCGTACATAGAATAGGTTAGAGGACAACAAAGCTGGAAGACAATCACGAATGATGCAGAAGCAAGCAATAAGAACCTAAAGGGAAATGAACACAAATCTTTGACGAATATGTAACACTGAGGACGATGTTAACTCTAAGGGGAAAGAATGGAACATCCCCTCAGTACGCGGCTGGAAACGACAAAGTGTAAGTAAAAAAAAACATTGTAAGTACTAAATCTAGAATCATCAAATTATAGATGAAATTGATAATGCTAGGAGACTGAAAATGTGCACAACTGTAACATCCCCTCAAAACACGGTTGAAAAATGTGAAACATAAGTAAAAGGAGCTGTAAGTATGAAAACTAGCTCATCAAAATTATAGATGAAATTTAATAATGCTAGGAGATTGAAAGCATGTGCGACTAAAACGATGATTGGGGACGAAATCCACTAGGGGGAAGGATAATGGCTACCAAATCTTTGGGGGTCTAGTAAAGTTTAAACTGGTGTCGTCATGATGACAGTGAGGTAGAAAAAAGAAACTAATAACCATAAGTAAATGTTATATTTTTTTACACCCTCATTGAATTATGGATGAAAACGACAGTTAGTAAACAAAAATTAAGTTTATGTACATACAAGGTATCGATGTAGAAAAAACATTGTCATATTAACAAAACCATGGATTAGTTTAAAGAAATATAGAGTTGGGTTAAGGTACTATAGTTGAACTAACTAGCTATGCTAGTCAAAACCTTGAGCTTGTTGTTATGAAAAAATAACAACACACCTAGCTGGGAGAGTGAAGCGCTATACACCTGTAATACTACTCTTATGTTTAAAAGTTATTAAGCTAAGAATAATTTCATTTTTATTTTTTAAGACGACATGTCTAGTGCTCTTGTATATGTGTGTGTGTGTGTGTGTATTTAAAAAATGGAAGAATGTAATTTTTAAATCGTTATTTTATAAATGAACAAGCGCATATATATATATATATATGTATATATATATATATATATATATATATATATATA
>LPNX010052756.1:585621-736056 GCA_001517045.1 Pseudotsuga menziesii
ATTCTAATAGAAAATAACTTGAATGTTATTATTTTTAAGAGCTAAACCAAAGTAATTATTTGAGGCGAATAAGAAGGGCCTCTTGGAAATAAATTATGACATGGGGAACATTTAATAAATGTTGAGTGGGTGGCACCATCTTTCCTGGAGAGGATTGATGGAATGGTTCCCTTGTTGGAAAAGAAAGATGACATTTGTCCCTTGATGGAGAGCAAACACTAACACATGGAAGCTCATTTGCACTACTT
Source organism: Pseudotsuga menziesii (assembly GCA_001517045.1). NCBI lineage: Eukaryota > Viridiplantae > Streptophyta > Pinopsida > Pinales > Pinaceae > Pseudotsuga > Pseudotsuga menziesii. The sequence continues at coordinate 585,870 of LPNX010052756.1, forward strand.
GGCCTCTTCAAGAGGGGCTATTGTTATTAAGATTGGGGGCTATGGAGTAGGGAAAATGCCTGGGGAAAGGAGGAGACACCTTTGTAATATTGCTGCAAATGTTTCCACATGCCTCCATTAATGTATCATCAGATCTCTGCCTGCGTATGGAATTGGAAATAGGTCTGTAATGTGTGGATCGTTCCATATGTTTTAGACTCTTCATTCTTATGTTTTCCATTGCCTGCATTAGCATACCATCAAACCTTTAATAGCGTGTTAGTTAAGGGTTGACACTCCATTAGCATGTGTTTTGGTTTGTTTACATATGATTTTCCTTGCCAATACATGCCAGAGATCTTAGTAAAGATATGGATCTGCTATAGTCTGTGTTTTGGTTTGTTTACATATGATTTTCGTTGCCAATACAGGCCAAATATTTTAGTAAAGATCTGGATCTATGATAGCCTGCATTTTGGTTTGTTTACATATGATTTTCCTTGCCAATACATGCCAGAGATTTTAGTAAAGATCTGGATCTGCGATAGCCTACGTTTTGGTTTGTTTACATATGATTTTTATTTCCAATACATGCCATATATTTTAGTAAGATCTGGATCTATGATAGCCTACGTTTTGGTTTGTTTACATATGATTTTTATTTCCAATACATGCCATATATTTTAGTAAAGATCTGGATCTGCGATAGCCTATGTTTTGGTTTGTTTACATATGATTTTCCTTGCCAATGCATGCCAAATATTTTAGTAAGGATATGTATCAGTGATAGCTTTCGTTCTGTTTTGTTTACATATGATTCTCCTTGCCAGTACATTGCCAAATATTTTAGTAAAGATCTGGATCTGCGATAGCCTGCATTTTGGTTTGTTTACCTATGATTTTCCTTGCCAATACATGCCAGATATTTTAGTAAAGATTTGGATCAGCGATAGTCTACGTTGTGGTTTGTTTACATATGATTTTCCTTACCAATACATGCCAAAGATTTTAGTAAAGATATGGATCAGTGATAGCCTGCGTTCTGGTTTGTTTACATATGGTTTTACTTTCCAGTACATTGCCAAAGTTTTTGTCACATCCCCATGCCTCCGACCACCGTAGAGGACACGACCCAAACTTTAATCACAGCAGGCTAAGAGCCCCATGAACATGTACAGGCATAAAAATTGCTAAAACAGAATGCTTAAACATACACACATGAACATTTACCATGCACATATGCAATCATCTATCAGACACAGCAGAAACATCATACATTTAAACATGCATTCATTGTAACATGTTCATCGTTTTCATATCATTGACAGAAAATATGGTTGCAGAAGTAAAAATGGGCAAGATTACTTATCTTATGAAGAAGTCATTCCGCAACCAGCTACGTCGCTACAACGTTCCACCCAACCATAGGCCAGCGTGCTCCTTAATCTCTCAGCAATGCTGCCACCCCCGAGTTGGGCATGATTCTCCAAGGAATAAGGGAACAGGCAGGCTTACACATAGCCACAGATATACAAAACACATAGCCAAGCCAACACAGTTGGGTTTATCAGGCCATTAAGGAGTTGGGAAAGGCTCAATGCTAAGATGGTGAGCTCATTACAGAGCCAAGAACACCCACACCAGAACTAGCCTGACCTCTAAGACACCCAAACACACCCAACACAAGGAATCAATCCCTTCTCTGCTACACAGTCCCTCAGGCCCTGTATTCCCTTCTAGTGCTATTCAGGGGTGATGGAGAAGAAGGCCAACCCTCTAGCTCTGTCTGTGTGGTTTCCCGCCACCAGGTTTATCAAGCAAATCTAATCCAACATCCCTGCTCCTCTCATAGTCCGAAGACCAACCATTGCACTCAGGCAATTAATTAGCTATCACAGCTTAAACGGGGAAAAGACTCCCCAGCAAATTACACAGTCCCAAACACAGTAGCAAACACAATTCCAACAGGGGGAAACACCACAGCCCCAAAACACAGCAACAAACACAATTCCAACAGGGGGAAACACCACAGCCCCAAAACACATCAGCATACATATTACCAATGATGTGGGGAACAACGACCCATTTTTCACAACCAATGCTGCTGGGAAAAACGTACACAGACCACAATGGGGACGAATTTACAGTCTCACGACCGGTGCGTGCACAACCACAATGCAGAATCCACGAATCAGCCCGTGAGTAAAGGATACAGCCACACTATTCACAAATCCGCAGAAGAAAACTACTGCGTGGGTAAATCCAGCAAAATCCTGTGCATGAAGATGAAAAATGGGAAAGAATCCCTCTGCGTGAGAATGCACAGCAATGGAGGACGCGAAATTGCAGTGCGTTGGTGTTTAGCAACTCGTCCAGAGGAAGAAGTGTCTACGTGAGGGGATGAACAGCAAAATCGCGGGTAGAGTGTGCGTGTGGGTGAGGACTGACAGTCCTGCCACCCCACTCCCCAAAACACTTAACTGCCTCAACCACCAGCAGTCTTTCTTAATGAAAGTGGTTGGGTAAAGTAAAGAAAGAAGACACATGGGTATTTTACCCCATTGGCCAAGGTTTGACAAATTCCCCCACATCCTTATCCTTGTGAAAATCATGCCCCTTTCTCATTTTAGTTGCCGCGATCGTAGCTGGTCCGGTTCATTTTTAATTATAGATGCATATTTACATGATGACCATCATAATATATGCCGCATGCCCTGATATACCATTGGTGACAAATTTTAAATCCAAAACATAGCATAACCGATCAATGGTGGGGCCTTGGCCTTTAGCTCCACACCATGATCATTTAATATATACATCATGTACATCGAATGCAATGGGGTCAAAACCAGGGCATTACAGTTTTTAATAAAGATCTGTATTTGCGATATCCTTCATTTTGGTTTGTTTACATATTATTTCCTTGCCAATACATGGCCAAAGATTTTAGTATAGATATGGATCTGCGATAGCCTGCGTTTTTGGTTTTGTAGATCTGGAATTTGATATATACTAACACAATTTTGCCATAAGTACTTTACTGAATAAAGCCACGCAACTCAACTCGCCAAGGATAATGGTTATAATTTTTAGCGAAAAGTGGAACCAAGTTCTGTTAATAGAAAAATGGACGATTGAGTTATTATTTATGTTTTTGTATAAGTTGTTGTTTGGAGCATAATTATGTAAAGAGTTAAAATGAAAGTTTATGAAGATGTAAGTATTAAAATATGCAAATGTATATCACTATGTTAGCATGGATGTATCTTTTAAAGAAAGTGAATATAAGTATTAAAATATGTAAAGATATATCACTATGTTAGTGTGGATATATCCTGAAAGGGAAGTGAATATAATTATTAGAATATGTAAAGGTATATCACTATGTTAGCATGGATGTATCTTGAAAGGATAGTGAATATAATTATTAAAATATGTAAAGGTATATCACTATGGTGGAAGGAGTGGTTTATAATAAGAAGACCACTACATGATACATATATGGATATAGTTTATAAAATGGATTGGTTCTACTAAGGAAATGAACATCTTTCATCTCCTATAATAAAGCCTAATTGAGCTTTGTTGTTAAAAGGGTGTACCTCCATGTTTAGGTATCCAGTAGTTTTAGAGAATTGAATAGTACCTTGCCTATTTCTCAATAAGAATAATGTTTCTCTAATTTTGAATAGAACTTATATGCAAATGATAAATTATGATATGTGTACTAGACGATCGAACTGCCCTGATGAGGAAACATTGAATAAGGTTCTATTGTCCTCCATCCTAGTGGATTCGTCGCCGAGCTCGGGGGTGGCTTTAGACGGGAAGACATACGTTGAATGAAGCCTATGGTTGGGTGGAAAGTCATAGACACATTTTCAGTCTCCCAAGATTAAGTAGCATTAAAGAAGTACCCATAATGTTTAATTTTCTTTATAGAAATTATCATGCAGCTTACATGTTTTATAATACTAATATGTATATTGAGTGTTGGATGCCGAGTCTATGACTCCTTGATGGAGGGGCATTATGATGGCTCTAAAAAGAAGGTGTAGAGTAATTTAGTTGTTATGAGTGTACCTATTTAATTAGTTCTTTAACAGTTAACCTTGTTATATGGATTCAATTTATCTTGTTCTAATATTTATGTTGAGGTTGCATGACTACAAGTGGTGGGTGCAGAAACTGTGTCCCAAGGCTGCAAAAGACATCGAGGTAATAAGAGAAAGGGGTATTGTGTAATCGCTATCCCATTCCAGGGACAGTCTAGCGACTAATGTAATGGTTATATCTATTTTAAATAAGATTCGCTTATGTAGAATTGTATTAGAGTGATTGTAGTTTGAGGGTTCTTAATTGTAAACAAAATGTGATTTTATAATTGAGGTATAAATTCTTATCATTATTCTTGTACTAGTATGGTTATTAATATAGCCCTCTTGTCAACTACTCAGTGGAACTTACAATTTGTTTATAGGAATAGATGCAAATGATAGTAGAGTTTACATTAATGTGATTACACACTCTCAAGAGACTAACATGGTTGACTTGTTGGACATAGAAAAAAACAAAAAAATTACCCCATTTTCTCAGAATTTACATTGAGGAATTTTGGCTATGTTAGAACAACTAAAACAATGATTGGGGATGAATCCACTAGGGGGGGGAAGGGTGTTCAAGCAAGTAAAGCCTTGGGAACTCGATGAAAGATGATTATGTGTCATCATGGTACTTGTGAATGCTAAGGGAATGGAGAGTTGTGTTTCTACTTGTTGAGTGAGTGTATATATTAAATAGAAGGTCTCACTCTCTATTTATACTTAATTTCCACTTGAAAATTACTCTACAGGGACGAATTCTCTAGAAGAGTCTAATAACCCTAATATGACTCAACCGTGGGGCTTATTTGCTTGACTTACAATGGAGGGTTAACCTCAATGACTTTACATGACTTAATTATATTAATGACTTCTCCCGATCGGAGGAACACACATCTTCGTCTAGGTATAATGAAGTACAATAAGAAATATACAATTGAATACATTTCAAAGTTACAAATACATCAACACTCCCTCTTAACTAGGAATTTATTCACTTGACACAATTCATCAGCACAAGTCTTCGTCATTGGATCATCATCAAAGCTGTTGCTGCTATCTCGAGCAAATGGTGCTATCTCTCAAATCTACTCGTCATAGGAAGTTCTATGGAGCCAACCCTTTTTCATGCTGGATGTAGGCCTAGCCTCCATGTAGGTCTTCATCATCTATGCGAGAAAGCCATCAAGTAGGTACATACCAGGACTTATTATATGCCTCTTGCAAAACCTGCAAATTCTCCTAGGACTGATTATATATGCCATTGCAAAAACTGAAGGAGCATCTCGGGACTAATTACATGCCTTGCAATATCGGTGTACCCTACTATTACCACATCGTCTTCATATCATCTCATCGTCATACGGAGCACAACCCATATACACATAACACAACACTCACATTCACCGACATGGTAGGACAAACCTACTACCATCCGAAAAAAGGTTTCCAGCATTTACATCCACTGGCATGGTAGGACACACCTACTACCATCTAGGAAAGGCTCCCAACACTTACATCCATCGGCATGGTAGGACACACCTACTACCATCCAGGGAAAGGATCTGCACTTGCATCCACCGGCATGGTAGGACACACCTACTGCCATTTGAGGAAAGGCTCTGCACTTACATCCACCGGCATGGTAGGACACACCTACTACCATCTAGGGAAAGGATCTACACTTTCATCCATCGGCATTGTAGGACACACCTACTACCATCCGTGGAAATGCTCATGTGTATTTGCGTCTTCTAGACTCATCACTTCCCTTTGGAGGGAACTTCGATCTAAAGAACACCAAGCTTTTCTCTGAAGTACTCGAACTTCACTCAGTCTAACGACTTGGTCAATAAATCGGCTACATGCTCGTCCGTCGCAACATACTAGAGCTTCACTGCTCCTCTCTACACCATATCCCTAATATAGTGATACTTGATCTCGATATGCTTCGACTTGTTATGGAAGACCAAGTTCTCTGACAGCTTCACACAACTCTGGTTGTTGCAATATATATAAGTAGCATCCAACTGGAGATCAAACAAATCAGACAGTAGCTTAATTATCCACACTTCCTCACAACTAGCCGAATAATATGCAACATACTTTGCTTCGACTGTACCCAGTGCCATGTAGGACTTCTTCCTTCTAAACCAAGAAATCACACCTCATCCCATACTGAAGGAGCACCCCTAAGTTCTCTTCCTATCAATGGCAATGCCTACCCAATCTGAATCCACATAACCCTCTAGGTTAATCTTTTGATTCGTCTCATACTTGAGTCATAATCAACTCTACCTTTCATGTACCTTAGAATATGCTTTGTAGCAATTAGGTGAACATGTCTCAGATTTGTCAGGAACTGGCTCAATGTGTTCACTGCAAAGCAAATATCTGGTCTTGTATTCGTCAGGTACATCAAGGATCCAATCATTTGATGATACATCGTGGCATCAACTGACTCTGATGAAGCATCACTCAATAGCTTCAGGTTCGATGCCATAGGTGTGGCCATACCCTTACAGTCCATCATCCTGAACCTCTTCAGTGTTTCCACTACATACTTCCCTTGTCCAAGGGAGATTTCATTCGCACTCTGCCATGCCTCCATGCCTAGAAAGTAGTGCATCATCCCCAAGTCCTTCATCTCGAACTCAACAGCAAGCTTCCTCTTCATGTCAGCAATCAACCCATCCTCAGCTGTCACAAACTAGTCATCTACATATAGTAGGAGTATCACTGGGCTCCCTTCCTCAACCTTGTAGTAAAGGTTGGAATCCCCTTTACTCTTAGTAAATCCCAAACTAGTCAGGAAGTTGTCAATCATGTCGTACCACATCTTGGGTTCCTGTTTCAAACTGTACAGGGCCTTCTTCAATTTGCACACATGGCTCTCCCTATCATGTGTATCGAATCCGAGTGGTTGCTCCACATACACTTCCTCTTCCACTACACCATTCAAGAACGCGATCTTGACTTCCATATGGTGTATCTTCCATTTCACCATTGTATCCAGAGCAAGTACTAATCTAATCGAAGTGTATCTCGATACAAGTGCAAAAGTTTCTTCATAATCTATCCCTTCCTTTTGGGAGAAGCCACGTGCCACAAATCTCGCTTTATATTTCTCTATGTTTTCATCTAGATCATGCTCATCTTGTAGATCCACTTGGAAGTCACAACAGACTTCCCTTTTGGTCTCGAGACCACATCCTAGACATCATTCTTCATGATCGACTAGTACTCCTTGAATATCGCATCTATCCATTCTTTCTTTTCTGTCGCTTCTTCATAGTTAGAAGGTTCTTTATCAATGATGTCACATAGAAGGGCTACATAACTAGAGTAGGACCCAGTTCTCTTCCTTTCTCTGTTCATTTCTTCTAGAACGGCATATCTCTCTGCACCTTGGATAGCCTCATGTACCAATGTTGGTTTCCTCTTGTAATAATTCTTCTCATGGGGTGGATCTATAGGTTCCCAAGGTTCTTCCATTTCTTGATCTTCTTCTGGACTTGCTTCATTCATTGTTGTATCTCGGATCTTGGGTACTTATGTTTCTTCAAGGTCTCTTTTTGGATTTGTTGTAAGGCGAATCTTCGTCAAATGCCACATCCCCGCTAATGTCGATCTACTTGAATCCTGGGAAATATATTATGTAAGCCTTCAAGCTTTCACTATATCCCACAAATATACCCTTATTTCCTGAAGGATATAACTTTGTTCTCTTTTCTTTCAGAATGTGTATGTACACCGGGCAGCTAAATATTCAAAGATGGATGAATTCTGGTTTCTTGCCATAGAATACTTCTTTCGGTGTCTTGTTCTCAAGTTCTCTATGTGGAGTGCGATTTTGTACATACACAGATGCCCTAGCAACTTCTACCCATAGATGCATAGGAAGATCCTGATCATGAAGCATTTCCTTTGATGCTTCCATAATCATTCTATTCTTCCTTTCTACAGCTCCATTATGTTGTGGATTATATGGAGTGGTCAACTCCCTCTTAATCCCTGACTCTCTGCATAATTCCTTGAATTCATGTGATGTGAATTCTCTGTCATTGTCTGATCGGAAGGTCTTGATTTTCTTTTCTATGTTGTTCTTGATCAAGGATTTGAATTCCTTAAACTCACTGAATACTTCATCCTTTGCAAACACCTTCATGTTTTTCCTGTATTTTTGGAAGACCTTCAACATCTTTGCTTACAAGTGGTAGTGCCCTATAGTGCACATGTGCAAGCCTTCTATGCCAAATTTCACTTGGCTCTATTGAGTCATGGACCAAATCTTGTTTTGGTTGGCACTTTAATATGTATAAGCCTCCCTCTTGCTCTCCAATCACTATTGCATCATTTAAGGTCTTTCCCTTTGACCACATAAGGACTTGGCCATCTACAAATTCAACCCTCAAACCTTCTGCATCCAATGCAGATATGGAGAGAAGATTCTTCTTTAGTCCTGGTATGAACAAGACATCCTTTATCTTCATATATTTTCCGGAGTCTAGCTTATAGGAAGCTTCACCACTTCCTTTTGTAGGATACTGGTAATCATCCCTAAGTTTCACTTTGTGGGGTGACTCATGTTCAGATAGATTCACAAAGGATTCTTTGAATCCGGTCATATGCTTGGAAGCCCCACTATCTATGATCCAATCATTGCTTCCATGTGTAATAGTTCCCGTGAGGGCAGAAATCAAAACGTACTCTTCATCGCTTGAAGAATATTCACTTTCTTCTTTGACTCTCTTCCTGGGAGGTTCATCATCCTTTGCAGTGTGAGCATGACGTCTTCTTTTATTGTCCTTCTTCTTGTGAGATCCACCTTAATTTCTAGGACAATCTCTGGTGAAGTATCCTTTCTCATCACATGTATAGCATCTGATACTAGATAGATGTATGCTACATATTCTAGGGTTATCTTTTTTATTCTGGTGTGGATGCTTACCTTTCTTGAGATGACAGTGCTCCTTTCTGATTTTCTTAGTGTGTGTTGTGAGAGCTTGATCTTCATTTCACATATTTTCTTCTCGAGCTACTATTCAAGCTTCTTCTTTTGAGCATTCCTCCCACAACCTACTGAAGGTGATTAACTTTCTTCTAGAACGAATCCCTTGAATGAAGGAGTCCCATGACCTAGGGAGACCATTCAAGGTGGTCATCACAATTTCTCCATTCTCTACTTCTTATTCTATGCTTCAAGTTGTTCTTTGATTTGAGAGACCTTGTAAAGTATGACTGTATGGTCTCTGCATTCTGGATCTTTACATTCTTCAACTAATTTTTCAAAGTCATCTTCTGATTTATGTTCTTCCCTTCAAATAGCTTGGTCAATGAATCAAACATCTATTTAGGTGTCTTTAGGTAAGACACATGTGGTATAAGGTGATCCTTGATAGAATCAACAATATTTCTCTTGGCCTTGACCAAGTTCTTCTTGTGTAAGTCTTTAGCCTCATCTCCCTCTGGAATTGGAACCTCTCCACTTATGTATGTGTCCAATTCATTTTCTTCAAGAACAAGTGAAATCCTATACTTCCATCCTCGAAAGTTATCAACTCCTTCAAGATTTTCATCAAGCTTGGTGTGATGAGACATCTTTAATGAGAACCTCAAATGGAAATACAAGAGATTTAGATCTTACCAATTTGAGATGCCCGAACTGGATATGGAGCTGATATTTTGCAGTGCTAATTTTGGGTTCAGGATCAAATTAGGGTTTGATGTTCCCGAAGTTCTACCCAACCAAAAAATTCGATCTTGGTCTCTAAATTTTGATTTTGAGGAGGAGAGCAATCCTATGCTGGGCTCACTCAAAAATATTCTTATGTGAAAATCCCTAATTTCTCGCAGTAGTGATAGATCAAAAATTGAAAATGCCTGAAATCAGATTATGCTTCGAAAAAAATATGCGCCCTTCAATGGAGAGTTAGCCTAGCCTCCTTTTGCTAACGATCTGTGGCGAGAAGCCCAAAAATTAAGAAGCCCTAGATTCTGTAGCTACACAATGTCTTCTTCTCAGGTTAGCTTTGATACCATGTTAGATTTTTATGGTTAATCAATATCATCTAGGATCTTATCTAAGAGAATAACATGCACAACAATAATCACAAGAGCCAAGAGACACAAAGATTTTTCATTGGGGAAACCATAAAGGAGAAAACCCCGCAACTTCCTCAAAGATAGAATGACCACCAATAGAAAAAGTAAAAATCAAAAGTACAAAGATGACCTTCGACAGTTGTTCTCTCTCTCAATTGTGCAAGCTACTCCTCTCTCACTCATGCATTATTGTTGAGCGAGTGTATATTTTAAATAGAGAGTCTCACTCTCTATTTATACTTAATTTCCACTTGAAAATTACTCTACAGGGCCGACTTCACTAAGAGAGTCTAATAACCCTAATATAACTCAATTGTAGGGTCTATTTCCCCGACTTACAATGGAGGGTTAAGCTCAATGATTTTACATGGTTTAATTATATTAATGAATTCTCCCGGTTGGAGGAACAAACATCTCCGTCCGGGTACAATGAAATACAATAAGAAATATACAAGTGAATACATTCCGAAGTTATAAATGCATCAACACTACTAACAAAACACTCTTTTGGTATATAGTCTCGAGTTTATTAAGAATCAATGATCTAAGAAAACAATGGGACCATGCATTTGCTAGAGTATGATGAGTTAACTCTCCTATTAAAATCTACTTTACCAATTCCATTATGCTAAGAGGGTTAGTATTGGTATACGAGATATACCAAAATATAGAAAAGAGACTCTTACATGTAAATATAGATGAACCATAATAATATATAGACCTTGAAGTAAAAAAAAAAAGGAAAGGTTTAGCTGGCGTATGACTTCTATAAGACCTTTTTTTAGTCTTGATATATTAAAATACCTTTAATATAGAGGACAAATGTTATTATTAAAAGAGAAATGCTTTTAGCATAAAGACAAATGTTATATCAAATTATGCATAGATATATTTTAAAAAAATGTATTAAACATAAAGGATATAATACTAAAGAGGATATACTTATATATTGATATTAATCCCACATGTGCGGGAAGAGAAGGAGAGAACTATGACAATATAAAAGGAGAGAAATGAAAAGGAAGGGATCCGCCTCTCACCATTTGCTTTTAGAAGAGCCCCATGTTGTATCGTGGGCCAAGTCCATTTCGGGAAGGGGCATGATCTTCCATCTCTCTCTCTGTTCCATATACTCTTTTGGTTCTGTGATCATGTGAGTTGTATTTTTATTTTGCGTTTTGTTTTTCCGAAAGCTCAGCATTACATGCATTTCAGTCTTGTTTGGAGAACCATATGCTCAGTATTTTTGTTATATGTATTGAGTAATGTAAGCCATTATGCATCACACGTTTTGTTAGCTTGCGTTTGGGAAATGATCTATGTATTCCTTTTAGCCATGTAATTGTCAGATCCAATGTTGTTTTTGCATTTTCGTTTGGAAAATGATCTCTTTACACTTTTAGCTAGGCAATTGCCAGATCCGATGTTGTTTTGAATTTTGCGGTTGGGGAAATGATATCTGTACATGTTTTATGTATGAAAGGGAAGATCTGAATTCTATTTGCACTGACATTTTGGGGATTGATCTCTGTATAGATCGCAGATTTGATAAAAGTTTGAAACGATAACAAATTGTATCTGGAAACATAAAACGTTAGCCATTTCCAATTGCAAACGATATCCATGATAGATATGGTATTTACGAAAATTTAACCATTTCAATGGAAAACGGTATCCATGAATTTTCATTAAATCGGGTATTTAGAAAATAGTAGCCATTTTCCAATTTGATATATTTTAGATCCGAGCATTTCATATTCATTGTGATATGAATGTTTAATTTGAGCCTGCGATTTTCCAGTTTGACAGATTCTAGATCTGATCGTTTCATTGGGATCTGAATGTATTTAATTTAAGCATGTGATTCCAGTTTGATAGACTTTAGATTCTAGCGTTTCATATTCATTGTGATCTGAATGTTTAATTTGAGCCTGCAATTTTTCCAGTTTGATAGACTCTAGATCCTATCGTTTCATTGGTATCTAAATGTATTTAATTTAAGCCTGCAATTTTACAGTTTAATAGACTTTAGATCCGAGTGTTTCATATTCATTATGATCTAAATATTTAATTTGAGCCTGCGATTTTCCAGTTTGATAGATTCTAGATCCGATCGTTTCATTGGGATCTGAATGAGTTTAATTTAAGCCTGTGATTTCCAGTTTGATAGATTCTAGATTTAAGCGTCTTTGTGTATAATGTTTGCGTCTTCATTTGGTTGTGGATTTGAATGCAAGTTTTCTAGATCTGAATGGAAAATGTTGGTTTTATTTTCTTACAGTTTTCATTGTTAAAACCACCATCGTTGTTTGGATATAGATCCATCACGGTGTAAGTGCTTTTCCATCGCATGTTTGGTTACGAACCTATTGTTAACCCAATGCTGTGTAAACTCCATCGCTGGTTTAGATCTGAAGTATTTGTATGCCTACAATTTGTATTATATCTAATAGATCAGTTTACTTTCTAATTACACCATGATCTCGAGATCCTTTCCGTAGATCAGATTACTTGTGTATACCTGCCATTTCTTTTGATCCCATTTTCTTTGTTTTAAATTGATTTACTTATGACTCAAATTATATCCAAATATTTCAGTTCACATGTCATATGTACCGATGATCTGGGTTGAAATCCAAGGTCCTTGTTTTAACTCATTTTACCTTCAGATCCACATATTGAATATATATATGTGTGTGTTTAATATTTATAAAGTATATACATATAAAGTGTCCCTTTTCTTTAAAAATGCACATTTGCTATATGTTCCATTATATATTTGAGAACTTACATATTAGGTTTTTGTAAATCATATACGAGATATGCTAGTCTAGATTCAATAGTATTCAATTCAAAATAAAAAGCAACTGCATATGAAGAATCACTGATAGAAACACAATCACAAGATAGACACAACATTTATCTTGGGAAACCCTCAAGGGGAAGAAAACCCAACAAAAACTTCCTATGTATAAGATGTATGAAAGGAAACCCCAAAAAACAGGTGTTCTCTCATGCTTCTGTTCTGTCTCTCTTTCTCTCCTATGCGCTACACAAGTGAGTGAGTCTATGTTCAAATAAGAAAAACAACTCTATTTATACTCTGTTTTGTCTCTGTCTCTCTTTCTCTCCTATGCGCTACACAAGTGAGTGAGTCTATGTTCAAATAAGAAAAACAACTCTATTTATACACAATGTGTCAACTGACTTTTGCACTAGACAAGTCGGCCCCACTAAACTGTCTTTGATGAATTCACCTAGGAATACTCAAAACAATATATTATATTATTTATTAGGGTACTAAAGACCCGATACAAGTGGAGGCTTTACCTCATGACTCTATGATGACCAAATACAATAGTAACACCCCATAGGAGGAATAATAATATCTCCCTTGGGTTACATCAATAAAATACATTTAGAATATCCTTTGAAGTTACAATATTTCAACACTCCCCTTTAATTAGAAGGTTATTCTACTAACAACATCATCACAGACTATAGGAGAACATAGAGACAATTACAACAGTACATCAAGGTAATACATCTATATGTCACAGGAAGTTTTTCACAATCAATAACTGGAACAATTAAAGTTTATATTTTGCATCACATGATCACTTGATCCTTTCTTTGCAGCAACTCTTCGATATTTCGATCCTTCGTAGCAGCACTTCGATCTTCTAGATCCTTTGCAGTACTTTGATCCTTTACAACAACACTTCGATCTTCTTGATCCTTTGTAGCAACACTTCGATCTTCTCGATCCTTTGCAGTAGCACTTCGAACTTCTCGATCCTTTGCAGCAAGACTTCAATCTTCTTGATCCTTTGCAACAACACTTTGATATTCTGCAGTAGTCTTTCAATCTTCTAGATCCCTTGTAGTAGCACTTCGATCCTTTCAATCCTTTAGTAACAATGCTTCAATCCTTTCGGTCCTTTGCAACAACACTTCGATCCTTCTTGATCCTTTGTAGCCGCACTTTGATCTACTACCTGTTTCTGTTGTACTTCGATCTACTTGATCCTTCGTCACCACGCTACCTGCAGTACACATGATCTTTTTGAGAGATGATCAATCCCGATCACTTTGGGACATAATTCCAAGGATGATGCAATCCTCCATTAGCATGATCCATGAAATCGATCAGCTGAATCATCTACAACTAAATGTAGATCTCAACCGCACCCAGTGCCAGACCTATCATCCGTGAGGACTCATCGTAGACCATCCATACAACACAGGTTAGGACCACTCCCAAGTGAGTGTTATACTATGGTATCTACACTTTCATGTAGGCATACTCTTCCAAGCAAGAGTTTGTCTACAAAGTAGATCTCGACTGCATACACAATGTCAGCTCATCGTAGAACATCCATACCACATAGGTTAGGGCCACTCCCAAGTGAGTTTTATACTACGACGTCCGTGAGGACTCATCATAGAGCATCCATACCACTGAGGTTAGGACCACTCCTGAGAGAGTGTTTAATATATGGTATTCACAATTGAATATGAGTATTCTCTATGCGAGAGTAACATCTTGCAGGGCCATCCTTTGGCTAGTATGGACCACTCTCATACACAGAGTGTTATACCTGCCATCCTCAAGAGAGGATACTATCGTCCACAAATAAATGTCAGACCATCATCACTATCATCCATCATCGATGTCAGTCTCATTATTACTCCCCCTTTCTTGGGAAGTTTCATATTATCAACCTACTCCCCCTTTGTCCGAGGAGGGTTCATGTCTTCGACTTGATCTTCATTTTCGAAGAAGGTCCATTCCTTCATCACTTGTAGTCCCATCACTTTTCCTAATTGCGAGGAAATTCCTTTCGAACTACACCAGGCTTGTCATGGAATTATTCAAACTTCACTCGAGATATTGGTCAGTACATTAACAACTTGCTCATCGATACTCACATACTGGAGTTTGATGGCTCACTTTTGTACCATATCCCTTATATAAAAATATCGGATTTCTATATGCTTCGATTTGTCATGGAACAACGGATTCTTTGTCATCTTTATACAAATCTGGTTGTCATAGAAAATTACTGTGGTGTCCAAATCCATGTCAAATATTCCTGACATCATCTTCCAAAGCCATATCGCTTCACAACAAGCGAATCAAGCTGCAATGTACTCTGCTTCTGCCGTACTGAGAGGAACACTAGACTGTTTCTTACTAAACCATGAGATCATGGAAGATCCCAGACAATAACATCCACCTGAGGTGCTCTTTCTATCTGCGACACTTCCTGCCCAATCTGAATCCATATACACATACAAATTGTAGTCATGATCTCTCCCATATTACAGTCCCAGATCAATCATACCTTTTAGGTACCTCATCACATGCTTTGCAGCTATCAAGTGAACCCATCTAGTTTTAACTAGATATTGACTCAAGGTGTTCACAACAAAGCATATAACTGGCCTTGTGTTCGTCAGATACATTAATGACCCAATAATCTGTCTATAGTGAGTCATGTCCACTAGCTCGAATGTCTCATCAGACAACAACTTCAAGTTGGTGTCCATGGGTGTGGCCATGGATTTACAATCCTACATATCAAATATTGTCAATATTTCTATTGCATACTTTCCCTGATTCAGAAAGATTCCTTATGGGATCTGCCACACTTCCATCCCTAGGAAAGAATACATCAATCCAAGATATTTCATCTCAAATTCTTTAGCTCGCTTCTTCTTGGAATCCTTGATCTGTTTCTCATTTCCAGTCAGAAATAGATCATCCACATACACCAATAATATGACTGGTTCATCATCCATAATCTTCATATAAAGATTAGGATCATCTTTACTCTTGGTAAATCCCATGCTTGTCAAGAAGCTATCTATTTTTCCATACCAAGCTCTAGGAGCTTTCTTTAGTCGATACAGAGCCTTTTTCAACTTGCATACATGAGTCATTATGTCTTCGACTTCAAATCCTTGTGGTTGTTCGATGTAAACCTCTTCCTCAATCACATCATTAAGGAAGGCTATCTTTACATCCATTTGGTGTAAGTCCCATTTCATCATGGAAGCAAGTGCCATGATAGTTCTGATGGAAGTGTACCTTGCTATTGGATCAAATGTTTCTTCATAATTGATCCCCTATTCCTGAGAGAATCCTCTAGCCACAAATATTTCTTTATACTTCTCAATACTTCCATCCGCAACATGCTTTATCTTGTAGATCCATTTCGAAGATACCACACTCTTATTTTCTGGTTTGGGAACAACATCCCAAACATCATTCTTCATGATCGACTGGTATTATTTCGTCATTACTTCAACCCATTCTTTATTCTATGCAGCTTCCTCATAGCTGGCGGGTTCTTGATCTACAAGGTCGCACATCAAATCTACATAACTATAATATGGCTTTAATCTCTTGTTGGTTCTTGTGGATCCTTTTGGTGCTCCATATCTTTTTGCTTTTTGTATGATTTCTCTTACCCAAGCATGTTTTCTCTTTCAAGAGATATCCATAGTGGGGGGATCCTAAGGCTCTAGCATGTCATGATCTTCTGATGCTACTATTTCAGGAGTTGGTTCAGCTTTTGTCCTTCTGGGAGGTACATCCTCTTCGTGTTTTTCTTCAAGCTGACACCTTCTAGAATTCTTAAGAGCTTCCTCTTCATCAAATGTTACATCCCTAATAATCACGATATGATGGAATCCTGAAATGTATATCCTAAAGGCTTTGGAGACTTCACAGTATCCTACAAATATTCCCTTATTACCATAAGGATCCAATTTGATTCTCTTCTCTTTCGGAATATGTACATATACTAGAAAACCAAATATCTTGAGATGGCTTACTTCAGGTTTCTTTCTGGTATACATCTCTTCAGGAGTCTTAAATCCAAGAGCACTACGAGATAATCTATTTTGCGCATATATGGTTGTTCTTGCAACTTCATCCCATAGGGGCATGGGGAGGTATTGGTCCTAAATCATGGTCTTTATTGCTTCCATGATAGTTATATTATTTCTTTCTACAACACCATTTTGTTGGGGATTATAGGGCATGGTTAGTTTCCTCTTGATTCCTGCCTCCTTACAGAATGCTTCAAATTCCTTTGAAGTGTATTCTCCACCATTATCTGATCTCAGTGTCTTGATTCTCTTTTTTGACTGGTTCTCTATCAAGGCTTTGAATTCCTTTAATTTCCAGAAAACTTCACTCTTATTCTTCAAGAAGGATATCCAAGTCTTCCTTGAATAATCATCAATAAATGTGACATAGTACTCATATCCACTCAAGGATATGGAGGGCATATGACCAAATACATCAGAATAGATTAGTTCCAACGTACCTTTAGTATTTGTGTCACTTTTCAGAAAGGGGTTCTTGATGTTCTTTCCCTGTGCACGTCCCTTGCAAGTTCCCTCATGTTCGATCTTCATATCTGGTATCCCTGTTACCACCTTTCTCACATAGGGCAATGATTTGTAGTTGATGTGAGCAAGTCTCCTATGCCACAGTTCACTTGAGCTAGTAGTCTCATGGACAAGGGATATCTCTGGATGTCCTTTGAGCTTGTACAATCCTCCTCCTTCTTCTCCAATGACTACAACATCTTCAAGTGTCTTTCCTTTGAACCACATAAGTACTTGTCCATCCATAAAATAAATTCTATATCCTTTATTATCTAGAGTTGAGATGGAGAGTATGTTCTTTTTCAAACCTGGTACATACAGTACTTCATTCATCTTCATGGAGGTCCCAGAGTCAAGCTTGTATCTTGATTCACCAATACCTTTGATGGGATATTGATAGTCATCTCCCAACGATACCTTCTGGGGAGAGTTCTCTTTAAGATTTGACAGAGTTATCTTCTTTCTTATCATGTGCTTTGAGGCACGTCACTATCAATAAGCCATTTATCTTCTCCAGGTGTTATAGGCCCAGAGAGTGCAGAGAATATCACATATTCTTCTACATCTTCACCTCTAGTTCTCTTTCGAGGTCTTTCTTCATCCTCATCTTCATCTAGATGAGCATGATTTCTTTTGTTGTTGTTGTTCTTTGATGATGGACATTTTCTAGCAAGATGTCCTATCTTATGACAGTTGTAGCATTGATACTTTGAATAATCCTTCTTCTTCTCCTTTTGGAATTTCTTCTTTGAAGGATTATGATTACTCCTATTGAAGTTTGATTGTTTTCTTTCTTTAGTGTGGGTAGCTAGACCCTGGTCATCTTCTTTGAGGAGAGCTTCTCTATTGGCTACTCTAGCTTCTTCTTGTATGCAATCTGCCCATACTATGCCAAACTTCATACTTTCTTTTCTGGCACACAAAGTTTGGATGAATGAGTCCCAAGGTCTAGTGAGGCCATTGAGAGTAGTCATAACCAATTCATCCTCATAAAGGGTATATCCAATAGCACTTAGCTTCTCTTTGATCTGGGATACCCTTGTGAAGTAATATTAAATAGATTCTCCTTTGCTCCTCTTGGTGCTCTTCAATTGAGCTCTCAAATTCATCTTTATGTTGATGTTCTTTCCTCCATACATTCTGGAAAGTGAATCATACATTTGCTTAGGCGTCTTCTTAGATGATACCTGAGGGATCGAGTGATCCATAATGGAATCAACAATGATCCCCATTTCCTTGTTTAGGGATTGTTCATGCTTCTCCTTAGCTTCAACTTCTTCTGGTTCTGCAATCTCATCCTTGATGTAATTATTAAGACCATTCTCTTTCAGAATGAGTCCAATCCTATAGTTCAAAGCCAAGAATTTTTCTAGGCCTTACAATTTGTCCTCAAGCTTAGTGCTTGGGGCCATATTGTCCAGTAAGTCACTCAAAAATGAAATTTATCAAAACAAGAGATTGAACTTACTGGTAGATGCACTTGGAGGAGGCGAGTTGGTTGATCCAATGCTTTATGAAGATCCCTAATCTTCAGTCTTCAAATCCTACTTGCGAGGTTGCAGAACTACATATTTTCTGGTTCTGTTTCACTATAGTTTTCTGGTTCACTGCCAACCTAGGGTTGGATTTCTCGAAGATCCAGCCACCAAAAACTTCGATCTAGGGATCAATAGATGTGCTCTAGGAGGGCACAAATTTTTATGCAAGCAAATATTCAAAACTCCAGCTTTTGCAGAAACCCTAATTTCTTCCAGAGAGGGAGGAGAGAGAATTTCACCTTGTGAAAGATGCTCTAATCAGGTTAGCTCTGATACCATGTTAAGATTTCATATGCTAGACTAGATTCAATGGTATTCAATTCAAAATCAAAAGAACAACATATCAAGAATCATTGATAGAAACACAATCACAAGATAGACACAATATTTATCCTAGGAAACCCTCAAGGGGAAGAAAACCCAGCAAAAACTTCCTCTGCATAATATGTATAAAAGACAACCCCAAAAATAGGTGTTCTCCTCCTTCTATTCTATCTCTTTCTCTCTCCTATGTGCTACACAAGTGAGTGATTATTTGTTCAAATAAGAACCACAACTCCTCTATTTATACATAATGTTTCAACTGACTTTTGCACTAGACAAGCCGACCCCACTAAACTGTCTAGGCCGACTTCACCTAGGAATACTCAAAACAATATATTATATTATTTATTAGGGAACTAAAGAAACGAAACAAGTGGAGGATTTACATCATGACTCTATGATGACCAAATACAATAGTAACACCCCGTCGGAGGAATAATAACATCTCCCTTAGGTTACATCAGTAAAATACATTTAGAATATGCTTTGAAGTTACAATATTTCAACAAACCTTTCGTATTAAATTACCTTCTTATGTTTATCGTAAGGATTTTACTTAAGGGTTCATATCTTAACATATTGAGGAAACATGAATAGATATATATTTGGGTATGGTGGAATTAATGGAATAATAATAAGGATTTTGGTCTACCCCGTGTTGAAAAGAGTCTCACGTTTGTAACCTTACCTTAGTGGATTCGTTGCCTAGCTTAGGGGTGGTTTTAAACGGACAAACATATGTCAAATGAAGCCTATCGTTGGGAGGAAAGTAGTAGAGATGCTTTCAGTCGCCCAAGCTAAAGTCAGATTAAAGAAGTATCTATAATGGTTAGCTTTGTTTATAGGTTTTAATTTATCTTGAAGCTTATGTTCTTGGATTTATAGGCTGATATATAGTAGTAATGTGTATGTTGAGTTACATGACTTCAAGTGTTGGTTGCAGAGGCCGTGGAAGGCATTGAGATAACTCTCGGAAGACAGTGTAGAGTAAATCAGTGGTATAGGTGCATTTTTGTTAGTTTCTTTTATCATCTAAAGTATATCCAACCTCGTTGTTTCCTCCACTCAAGAGACTCATGTGTCATCTCTGATGGTTGCAGCCAGGTCAACAAGTATAAGTATGGTACATTGTTATAAAGGGTGTTAACTACGATTAAAAGACAGGGTCAATGTGTAATCGCTATCTCATTCAAAGGATAGTCTCGCAACTAATGTAACGATTGTATCTTATTATAATTTTCAATAAGAATTGCTTGTGTAGAATTAGTATTTGAAATGATTGTATTATGAATATTCTTAATCTTGAAAGAATGGTTATGGTTAAGTAAAAAGTTTTAATTTTTTTGGTGTGATTAAATGTATATGATTATCAAGAAAATTTGCTGCCACCTGGAGAAGTTATACATGTATTTAGGGTATGTTACATATTTATTGTCTAAATTTATTAGATTAAAAAAATATTTTTTTTTTTTTAACTTTGGAATTAAAAAGAATTTCATACATTATTATCTTCCCAATAAACTTTGTTACCCACTTAACTTTAACTTTGTCATTTATTTAGCGTTCTTTAATGTTCTCAGTATCTCATCGAGAATACCAACACCTTTGGTATGTTTAGATTACAACTTTCCATATTAGAAAGGGAGTCGTGGGGAGATGACATTGGAGGTGTCAAGGGCACTTAGTGTTTACATAGTTCACTTCTGTTGGCCTTACGGGTTAGTGGTGTCCGACTATGACGTTGTATTTTAAAGGACGGTTTTATTTGTCACTATAGGTGTGTGGTCTTTTTTGGGTGGGTAGGTTTTTGGCTAGCAGTATTTATTTCTCTCTTCTTAGACTCTGGGTTCGACCAGGTTAGTGGGTTTGAGACTCTGGTACCTGGTTTTATCTTCTGTAGTGGTGGGTTTTACTCGGCTGGTTTCTGTGGCTGGTGTCTAAACACTTTCTGGTTTTTGGTGTGTGCATTTGTTGGGACGTGAACTGTTTCCATCAAGACTGTTTTTCCTTGGTTTCTGGTGACTGGGTTTGAATTGGGTAGTGGGGGTTTTGGGTCATTTTTTGCAAACTAGTGGGTGGTGGTTTTCGGGTGGGTTGAGTTCTTCTTTGGTCTGGGTTGGCCTGTTTCAGGTTTTTTTATGGTAGTTAGGTGGGTTTGTCATGGGCTCTTGGTGACAGGGGTTGAATTCAATGGGTTTCACGTGTTATCTTCCTGCACTCTCGGGTGCCCATGGATTATGGCCATGCAAGGAACTAAGGTGGATGTTGGGATGGGGGAGTTCCATGGTGGTGGAAAACATCCTCGATAGAAGATACAGGCTTATAAGACCTCGTTGGAGCACAAGTGTTTTGTGGTGGATAATGTGGGTATTATGGAAAGGTTTTCATCTCTCAGCTCGAGGGCTCTGGTTGGTAGACTCAAATATTTCCACTTAGACAATGCGGGTTGGAATGAGTGGATTGCGAAATCATGGAAGCCCTTGCTCGACTACGCTCCCACATTGAGCAAACTATCAAAAGGGTGGTTTATCTTTTTGTTCTTAGAGGATCGAGATGCGTTATGGGTGTTAGATGATTGATTGATTATTGGTGATAGTTCCTTGGTTTTATGCAAGTGGTGGGTGTATTTTGACCCTGAGTTTTCTAGGGTGCGTAAGCACCATCTGTGGGTGCTTCTGCCTAACTTAACGTTATCATTTTGGTCGAAGGAGGAACTTTGTGGTATTGTGAAAACCATTAGTCATTTCATTTATTTGGACCCCCTAGGGCTACACCTGTTCGACAAGCGGTTCGCTCGGGTGCTGGTGGAATTTGACACTACGGAGGTGGAGACTGTTTGGGGCTCCTCTTCGAGGGTTCAAAGAGATCAGGCATTTTCTTCCTTCCAGCTGCAATTTCTTCCTTTTGTTGTTTCTTCCATATTTGACCGTTTTCTGGAAGATTCATTTGGAGGTCGAACTGCATATGATCATTCCAACTCCAGAAACTGGACTTGTTTCTCTTGGATCATGCCAAGTTTCAAATCCTCAAACTTCTTGATATTAGTCAATGGCACTCCATCAAATTTCTTCCTAGCAACCTGTGGTATTCGACAGGGATGTCCACTATCCTCTCTCTTATTCATACTGGCTATTGAAAGTCTAAGTTTTCTCATTCTTGATGGACAAAAGAAAGGAAATATCAAAGGGATCAAAGTCTCTTCAAGTTTATCTATACTCACTTGCTCTTTGTTGATGATGTTATTTTGTATGGGTTGGGGATACTGGAAGAGTGGGAAGCTTATAAAGAAGTTCTTTATCTCTTCTATTCAACTATGGGTATGACCATTAGTGTAGAAAATTCCTCCTTCCTGTACAATGATGTGGATGGAGAGACTAGGGATCTCATTGCCTCCATCCTTCCCTACAAAATGTATCCGCTATCTACAGGTTTCAAATACCTCGGGTACCGTCTTAAACTGTTGGGTTATCGAACCAATGATTAGAGATGGATCATTAAACGTTTTGAAAAAAGAACCTGTAACTGGGCTTACAAAATGCTATCGGTTATCCCTAAAGTTGAACCTAGACTACTAAAGTTCAAGGTTAAAGAGATCTTAATGATAAATAGAATAAGACTGAAGATAAGGTTTATTAACAGTGCTGGTAGGTAATCAAAACAACATGGAAATCAATGAAATATATAATACATAAGACTGCAAAGCATATAATTTAAAATAAAATTCCATTACAAAAAAAATACATGAGTATGAATTTATAAAATAAACAAACAAATGCTGCAACAAGGTTTATAGGTAATTACATATGAAACATAAGAATTCTTACATGGATTAAAATGGCCACTCACATAATAAAATCATGAACACATGTAAATCATTATTAAAAAAAAACAGGCTCATTTGGTCACAATCATTCCAAAGTAGTTATTTATGTATTAAAGATACGAGTAAATATATGCCTTACAGTTCAAAACATAAGCTTGATCTCCATATGTGATTCCAACCCCTCCTACATCTCATTACTGTCTATTATATAAAAAATTCTTCAAAGCTTGAAACAGTTGTAAGATCCTATTTTCATGGATCAAACTTTTCAAAAATAGTAAAGTCTTTAAACCTTCACTTTCAAACTTAATACAAGTGTAATCAAATTAAAACCATACTATCTATTTGTTAAATTCTAATCATTTATGAACCAACTATCCTAAATCCTCGACAACTAAATACTTTTGGAAGCTTCTTCTATGACAGTCAAATCACTCAGAACCTGGGATCTCTTCTGCAACCTGGCATATTCAACATCCTTGTTCTCCACTCGATTTTGTGATTCTTTGTTCTGGATCTTCATATGTTCATACTGTTTCTGAATGGCCCTTTTCTCCTTTAAGATATCTTTGGATATGAGGAGAAGCTTTTGATAATCAGTCTCATTTTCTTCTAAATATTCTCGTAATCTTTTGTTGGCAGTCATCAGATTTTCATTTATGTTTTGAAGAAATTTAGTCTGCTCCTTGTAAGACTGCAAAGACTTTTTTATTTGATTTAATTTTGGGACTACCTCAGTTTCTTTTATATCCATAAAAACTTCATCTTCTTGAAAAGACTTCGAAATTGATCCATTTTCATTTTCTGAATAGGCTTGTTTATTTATACAAAATCTCTCAGGTATACATCCTTCATTCCCTTGAAGATCTATACATCCTGCATTCCCTTCAAGATCTATGAAATTCTCATTTTCTGAACAGTGCCAATCCTTTGATACCTGTATGTTTTCTTCACTAAAAGAATCATTCACAATAACGAGTTTGCCAAAATCTTCATTTCTGCTTCTAGGATTATGTATCAGGTTCATTTCTGCCTCCAATTTGCTCCTTAACCTAGTCCTTGGCTTTAAGTTAAAATATTTTGCTTTTAGGGTTTGAACTCATTCTTTTTCCTTCAAACTTGCATTTTTTATAACAATAATCAAACTGTTAGGGATCTTTAGATCTTCTTTTACTTTCTTAACCATTGTTTCGCCTGTAGTTGAAACTTCTGGAAATAAACCATTTGCAACATTAAGTTCTTCTGTGAGGTCTTTACCTTTATCTGCAACATGTTTGGTTTGCTCTACATACTTCTTTGTTTGATGATTCACATCCTCTGTCTTCTTGTATGAACTTTCTAACTTTTTTCCATTTTCTTTAAATCTCTCTTCAAACCCTAATTCAAGGAGAAAACTTTCCCAACTTTGTCCATCTTTATTCAAATGGGAAATTACCAGCAATTTAATCAAACCCTGATGATAAATGGAACGGGAAGTATGTTTTGGATGGGTCTGAACCCATGTAACCATTATTTGCAGACTTTTCAACAAATAAAATGGTAAATTAAGCTTTAAACTTCCATTAATATGCATTAACAATTGCAAATGACACTTAAGATTTCTATCATAACGACCCTCACAAGTTATGTAATTCTGCACCATTTCTAATGGAATCTGCCAATTTGGTTTGATCTTACTTACGCGAATACCATTTTTCCAACTTAACTTCTCAAACCCTGGCAACAAAAATTCACCGTAATTACCGTGAAACTCTTTCTATTTAAACCATTTTTCTCCCTGCGCTAGAACATCGATTGCTTCTGCAATAGATTCTTCATCAATCGTAACCTTTAAACTTTTAAAATCCACAACCCCATCTCTGTAATTCTTTATAAAATATCGAGTCACTTGAATGTTATAACCCTGCAATCTCTCACAGAAAGGAAACCATCCAACATTTCTCATTATTTGTGTTGATCTTGGAAACTGCATAATCCACTAAGTATTGTCTGGTTCGAGTCTGCAAATCAAATCTCCAGGCTTCTTCTTCGCCATGTTTTCTGAGTTGTCATCCATACTTACCCTAGACATTTCGATGATTTCATGCAATGCAGTCCAAAACAGAGTTAAGCAGGTTAAGGTAATGAGTGACAAGACATTACAGGGTAACATAAAAATTAATAATCTATGTCCATCATGTTTGATGATGTCGATGCCTATGGGTACGACCTTGAAATGATAAAAACACCTGTGAGAACTTGGAGACTTCCACGATTCAAATGGTTCATGCATATATTGTATATGCTTTTAAATAACAAGCATAATTTATTAAACCCATTGTACAAGATCTTGCCACCCGTATCCATCAATAATTACACACATCTTATCACTGGCAACTTTATTTTCATAATATTTTAATATATGCTTCCAGGCTACAATTCATCAATCAAATGAACCATACCAATGCTCTTAGCATGACATATTACTTATCATAACATTTGATCCAGAAATAAAACCCCTTTTTGAAATTCAATATGAACAACGCACCTTGTTTTATTTTTTTTTTAAATGAAATATTTAAACCAAAAAAACAAGCTAAGGTAAAAATTAAAAGAAAACAAACAAAAATTCTAAAGGAAAACTAAATTAGACAACAAGAAGTCACTATACAAGGTTTGACACTTAGAATTAAATCTAGAAAACAACTCTAGAGATAACATCTGGCTCTGATTGGGGATAAAGGTCTCCTTGTGAGGCTTTAAGAACATTTTGACCTGTGCCTTTTGAAATATGCTAGAATCATGCTTTCTGTCTTATTGGGCTGGAGTCTTATTCATAAAATTGAAATGATATATACACTGAATATGTACAGTGAACCCTTTGCAACTCAATATGTATGAAAATATTTAAAAAAACGTCCATTCACTAGACCTACAACTTCTTCACCATTCAAATTCTGCAAGACAAAGGTATTAAATCCCAAAACCTTAACCACTGTAAAAGGTCCTATCCATAAATTGTCAAATTTCCATGCTTACCTTTGTCTTCCTTTGGTGCATCCCACCTAAGAACAAGGTCACCAACTACAAAAATATCCTTTTTAATTTTCTTATCAAAAATTTCTTTTACCTTTTTTCTATTCATCTCAGCTGTACCCATAATGGCTTCTCTTTCTTGCTACAACTGGATTATCTGAAACATTCTTCTTCTTATATCATCAGCTTCCTCTTTTATTTCCTGTAAGAACTTAATTACTGGGGAAGCTAATTGAACATGAAACAAAGCATCAACTCCATATACTAACTGAAAAGGGGATGTGCCAATTGATTTATTTATAGTTACTTCATCAGCCCAAAGAGCAAATTTTAGTTTAGTATCCCAACTCTTTTTATTTTCAAATGCCATTTTCTTAATGCTGTTCACAATAATTTTATTGCTGGACTCTGATAATCCATTACCCTGGGTAATAAGGTGTGGACTGTTTCAAGCTAATGTTATTTTCTTCACAAAAATTCACCATCTTTTTTTACTTGAAAGATGGGGCATTATCAGTAATTAATTTCCTAGGGAATCCAAATCTGCTGAGAATATCATCTTGTAGGAAAATAATTATAACCTGTTCAGATGCTCTCCTTGTGGGAATTGCCTCCACCAACTTAGTGAAAAAATAAATAGCAGTTAAAATCCATTTGAGCTGACCACAAGAAGGAGGATGAATTTCTCCTATGAAATCTAAATCCCACTGTTGAAATGAAACATTTACTGCTATAGGTTTCAAGGGTAAAGACTAAAGTTTATGCTTACCTGCAAACTTTTGACACTCCACACAAGCTCTGACCTGATGATATACATTTGTAAAAAGGGTAGGCCAATAATATCCCTCCCTCAATATTTTGAATGCAGTTGCTTTCTAGTATTTATGTCCCCCAAATACCTCACTATGCAACTCAACAGTAACAATATCAACCACTGATTTATCCAAACATTTCAACAATATACCTCCGGGATATTTCCAGTAAAAAACTTGATCAATTAAAACATATTTCAGTGCTCTAAGTTTTAATGATCTACACTCATTTCTATTTAAATCTAGAGGGATTGTAAATGCAGAAGGAAATATAGAATTTCTTCATACCAAGGAGAATCACAATACCTGCTAGAAATCTGCTCCCTATTATGTTCTATTGCCGCATCTTGCTCTGAATTTTCTGCCATCAAATGAAGATCTAATACCTGACAATTTGATTCTGCTAGAAGCTTGGCTAAAACCTGGCCTTTCACCAACTTGGTTGGTTTAATATCCACGTCATATTCCATAACCTTTGCTATCCATCTACCTCTTTTCCCTTCGTTATCAGGCTGTATTAGAATTTCCTTAACTATTGAACTTAGAACATATGCCAGAATTTTGGAATGTAAAACATAAATTATGAAAAACTTGAGAGCTTTAACCAATGCATATGCTTGATTTTCCATAGTATTATATTTAAGCTCTGAATCTCTTAGTGTTTTACTAAAGAAAGAAATCGGTTGTTCCAAGCCATCTGAATTCTTTTGCAACAAAACAACAGCTATGGTATCTTCAGATGCAAATGAAAAAATTGCAAAATCCTTAGTATAATCTGGAGCTATCAACACTGGTGCTTCTATCAATGCATGATTTATCTTTTCAAATGATTGTCTATCCTGATATGACCATTTAACTTCCCTATCCTTCTTAAGCATCTCAGTGATATGTTTAATAATTTCTGCAAAATTAGGAATGAACCATCTTAAAAAATTAATTTTCCCAATGAAAGATTGAATTTCCTTTTTATTTCTAGGAAAAGTAATCTTTAAAATGGCTTTTACTCATTCTGGATCTATTTTAATTCCTTCAGCAGAAACAATGTGCCCCAACAACCTACCCTTTGTCATAGAAAAATTAGATTTCTTTGGGTTTAATGACAAACCAAAATTTTGGCACTTAATAAAAACCTGTCTTAGATGCTTCAGATGGTCATCATCGGACTTGGAGAAGACTGTGATATAATCTCGGTATATTACTACAAAATTTTCATTTTCCCCCACAAAGGCTATGTCCATAGCCCTCTGGAATGTAGCACCTGCATTCACAATCCCAAAAGGCATTTTATCGTACATAAATGTTCCCCAGGGGGTTGTGAATGTTGTTTTTTCTCTCTCCTCGGGATGTACTGCAATCTGGTTATAACCAGAAAATCCATCAATCATTGAAATTCTATGAGACCCTACAACTCTCTACAAAATCTGATCAATTTTAGGCAATGAATAATTGTCTTTCAAGCAAGATCTATTCAGGTTGCGGAAATCTACAAAGAGCCTTATTTCTCCATTTTTCTTACGCACAGGAACAAGGTTAGCAACCCAGGATGAATATCTAAGAGGTACAATAATTTTTGCATCCAACAAATTTTTTACCTCTTTTTCAATTACTAGCAGCAATGCTAGATTAAGCCTTCTAAGTTTCTATTCAAAAGGCTTAGTATTTGGCTTCAAAGGAATTTTATGCTGAATTATGCTATTGTCATAAGTTCTCAAATCTTCATATGACCGGGAGAAAATGTCCACAAACTCTTTTAACAAACTAATATATCTTTTCTTTTTCCCTTCTGATAATAATTTCGACATTATGATCATTTTAGGTTCAACATTAGAGCCAATATTACAACATACAACACTTTCTTCAGTGATCTGCAATGTGGGTTTCAACAAAGTATCATCTTTTGATAATAACCTCTCAAGTGGAACAAGTCCCTTGGGAATTAATTTTCCCTTTAATTCAACAATATTATGATCAGCAATTGAATCTTTTGTATAGGGCTCATTTTCCATCAACTCAACTTGTTGATCCTGATCAACTAAATCATTAGCAAATTCACCTGTTAACTCCAAAAATTCTTTTATCTCCTGATCATCATGAAATACTTTCCAGTGTTTGATGTCATTTGGGACAGATGGCCTATATCTTACATCAATTGGATATTTCAAATGTGTCAATTTTGGAACCTTAAAGTAAGCTGTTGCCAAAGCTAAGGAATCTGTTGTTTCATTATATTCTCTTGGAACAAAAGTTATGTTGAAAGCTAAAAAGAAATTATCTCTTAGATCCCACACCTCATTTCTATAAACTTTCAACAAATGTTGCTTTACCTGGTAAACATTCTTGACTTGCTGAATTACCAATTCAGAGTCGCCAAATACAGCAAGCTCTTGAATATCCAAATATTTTGCTGCTCTCAATCCAAGAATCAACGCTTTATATTCAGCAATATTATTGGTTGGTTTGAACTCAAACTTGTACAGGAGATAAATGATTTTACCTCCAACCGAAATAAGTACAACTCTTGCTCCTGCTCCCTCCTTACTTGATGAACCATCAAAATACATTTGCCATAACTCATCTGGTTTCTCTTTCTTTGTCTAAACTGGAATATCTTTGTGCACTTGTAAAACTCCTTCAACATCATCACTTAATTGCAGCATACAAGAACCCAAGTTCTCCTCTATTGAAAAAATTGGATGATTATTGGGATGTTTAATGTCACTTACCAAATAGGCCAACTGTACTTCTCTGTAAATTCTCCTGTATTCTCCTCCAAACACTGGAATTGTGGCATATGAAAGGTCCATTTGAAGAGTTCCTCCCACTACTTTTTCCCAAGATCTAGACAAAAGCATGCCAAATTTAGGAGAAATATCTGCTACAACTATATCCATCAGTACACTCTTCATAGGTATTTGTGTTCAATTCACAACAAGATCTTTGATAACCCCAATACACTTCACTTCCTTAGAATCAAATGCATACAAATCATGATAAGATTTAGTAACACTGAACCCTGAGGCTTCCATGACTGCTTTTGGCATGAGGTTATGTGAAGCTCCTGAATCAAGAAGACAATTATGTAATAATTTCTCATGAACTGTAAGAGTCACATAAAAAGGAGGAGGATATTCTGAATTATCATCAGGTTGATCAAAGGTTTTTGAACCCACAATGATGGTAGGGTTTTCATCTTGCAAATTAATTTCATCAGAAGGAAGAGAATTCACTGCATTTTTAAAAGTTTTAAAAGTTGCTTCTGTGCAAGACTTGTTTTTTATCAACTATGCCAAAGGAACGGGGATCTTGATCTTATTAAGCTCATGCTCCAAATTAAACCCACCTATACCTTTATTAAATTCCTCAGGAACTACCCCTTCATTTTTATTCTCCTTTACAACTTGTATATGTTTTGGAGGCAAATTTTATTTTGCAGGAACATTTTTCACCACCTTCTTATCTTGTACTGCATGTTTTACCCCTGATCTGAGACCATATGATTTTTGTGGAATTCTGGCATATGCATTTCTTGTTCAACATTATTTTCTTCATAATGGTCAAGCATTGTAGCATAATGATAATCAGCTTTAGTCAAAAAATGAAAAGAAGAATCGTCATCAAATTGACTAATGTTATGTTCTGGTTCTTCCAAATCCTCTAACTCTCCTTCATTTATTTCATATGATTCATCATCTCTCACATGATTATTTTGAAATGGAGGTTGAATTCTTTGCTATTCATTTTCTCTTCTCTCCCTCTGAATATCATTGTTTCTTCTTTCTCTTGGCAAAAATCTAGGAACAAAAGGTCTTCTGAATTGATTTTGATTTCTTTCTCCTTCAGGCATAGGTTTGTTCTGATTTTTATTTCCCAATTCCAACCTATCAATCTTCGCAGATAAATTTTTAGTAATTTTATTCATTTCATCCATTTTACTGTCTGAAGCTTTTCCTGTAGAACTGGATGGAATAATTTTCTTTTTACCCTTGTTATCTACCATTTGATAGTCTGTTTCCTCTTTAAGTTTATTTGAAGCCAATATGTTAGATTCAACCTCCAATGCAGCATCTTGCATATTTAAAAGAGATATAGACTTTCTTTCTCTTAACAATAAAGAAAATCCATGATCAAAAGAGTTTGCATAAGTTAACTTCGCTGATGTTTCAGAGGGTTTGATTTCAACCGGTATCTTGCTGTACATTTTATTGAACCTTTTAGAAAAGTCTCCCACAGCCTCATCTTTCTTTATTTTTAATGATCCAAACTCTGTAATGTAATATAGATAATCTTTAGTATCTCCCCATTGTCTCATGAACACTTCTTCTAAAGCATCTATACCATCTATCGATTTTGGTGGTAATTCCCTAAACCACTTTCTTACTTCACCATCTAAGCTCTGCACAAAAACTCTCATCCAAACATCTTCATTCTCAAAATTCTGATTATCTGCATAAATCAAATATGTATTCCAGTGCTCTTTTGCTGTAACATCTCCTTGACCATTGAATCTCGGAATATATTTCTGATAATCTCCACCCGGGAGAGAATTTAAAGGTTGAGGCAAAACTAGAGGAGCATATATGGCTGCTACCATGGCAGCCATCCTATTTGGGGGTTGAACAACCATTTTAGGACTGGAAATATTTGAACTTAAATTGGATTGGTTGGTACTCGAATGCTGTGATGGAGGAGGAATATTACTGGAAATAGGTTGATGCAATGGGACGTTACTTCCAAAAGGAATATGAAATGAAAATAAAGAAGAACCATCTGTCTGTAATGCTTCAACTTTAACTTCTTCAGGTAATAACGGATTTGTGAAAACTTGGAAGTTGTCTATTTGAGAAGGGGTAAACAACAGATCTAATTCTTCTTTCCCTTTTTCAGAATGTGGATCAAAAGAGGGAACAAGAAAAAATTAATATTCAAGAATCTCCAAGGTTGAAGGATGTTTAAACTTTCCTGACGAGGTAGAACTTAATCGTTGCCTAGCTTCTTTCAATATTTTTTCAGGGTCTGAGACTCCTAGATTTAGAGGTCATGAGGGATTTCCTCGAGTTACTATCCATTTTGAAGCCACTGTAACTTTATATAGGTGACTGATGTATTCTATAAATAAATTTTACTGATCTTGTTCACCTTCCAAAATCAAATGTAATGATGTAGAATACCCAGGTGTTGCAACTGCAACCTTTTTCCCAAATTTTCTAAAATTTTGGACCCTCCTTTCAATTTTATCTAGCCTGGGATTGTTTGGGTTCCTGAACTCTGTTTTTCCTCTGCTATAAATTTGGATTTTTTGATGTGGAAGTCGGATGACTAATTGACTATTTTTTCCTGTTGTTTCGGAGGTTAAATGAGCTAGTGTTACTGTCACCCAGCCGAAAGTCTTCCGAGCAATTAATGTTTTGATTTTTCGATGATTTGATTCTTCGCTGTAGGAAGTTAGTTGAAGTTTGAGTCAGGGCATTAGTTCTCTATGCCGCCGACGTTTCGAGAGGGAAACGACGAACAATTCTTATTTTCACCGATGCGCTTTACCTCTTGTTTGTTTTATTGTTAAACCTTTGACTGCCGATGATTTTTATTTTATCGCCATCAGAACGATGTTTGACTTTGATCGGAGGGCTTGTACTTTGCATTGCCGACACTACGACAATGTTGAAGTTTGATTCGCTGATACATAGTGATTAGAACTTTTGATCATTGACAGTTTTATGATCCGCGGAACCCACAGTTAGTTTGTTATCCACCGTTGCGGCTGTCGATCAAACTATCTCTCTGATGTTTAGTGTTTTGACATGCCGATGCATTTGTGAATCTGCCATTGTGGTTTCCGATCAAACTATCCTTTCAACAATTAGAGTTTTCAACTACCAATAGGGTTTTCCCACCGATTTTGTGTGCTTTTACTCTATTTTATGGGATGGTGAAGGTTTTCCGTGGGTTTTGGTCGAGTCAAGGATTTTTCCGATATGAAGAGCGCAGTTTAGGGTTCAGTGTTTTGAGGATTGGCGGTTACATTATTATGGTTCATGCTTTCATCGGAGGATTTTGAATTAGTCCAGATGCGGCCTGGATTGAGATGAAGAGTCTGTTCTGTCGGGCTTGTGATTCTAGTTTTGGACAGTGGACTTAGAGGATTTCAAGACACAAACTTGCAGGATTTATTTGCCTTGTCATTCTTTCTTTTCATGCACTAATACTGTGTATAGTTTATTTTACAAAATGCATATGGAGGAGGTAAATAGATTGATACTATTTTGTTATTTTGGTAAAAGCTTAATGGTATAAGAACATGTTGTGTTTATGACAGAGAGTTGGCTAAAGAATGAAGAAGAAGAAAGAAAGAGAGCTGTGGAGGAAGCAGCAATGAAGGAAGAGGAGGAGAGAAAGAGAAATGAGGAAGCATAGATAAAGAAAATAAAAGAAGAAAGTGAAATTCTGAGATTAACAGGATCTCAAAAATACCAACAGATTATTGAACAGATCGATAGCAGCAGAGGCCCAGGCTTTGAAAAATCTCATTAGCGACCAAGTTGGTCCCTCTTTATAAAGTGCTCTTAAATTTTAATTTAAAATATAACATGTTGTATAAATTACGGGCACATACTACAGGATAGAAAATTTAGAATTGAAAGGTTGGGGTAGCCCAAAGGTCATCGAGGGGCAGCCTAAAGGTTTTGCTTTTTTGTATAAATAAAGGATAGTTTAGATAGAGAAGGGGACTTCTTTCGCAGGCCATTTGTGAGAGTATATTGTAAGAATAACTACTTCCTTTTACAATAAAGAATTACAAGTTTCTGCTGGAGAAATTTTGGAGGAATGTTTCAAATGATTTGCTATGGATCAGTTGAATGTGAACTATTTCATTTTCAGCTTATGTCCATTAACTGTGAGATCGTTCTAACTCATTGAATTTCTGTTCATGTTATGAATGCACTCTAGTTTATTCTGTGAAATTTCCACTGTGAGTAATGAAGGTTGTCATAAACAATAAGCTATCTTGTTGTTCATATTTCTACTAATGTTCATGTGTTCTGAAATAAGTAACAACTATCTGTAATTTTTCTTAATGCATGCACATGAATACATTACTCATTGATAACTAATAAGTTTGCTCCCTAGGAATAGGTTAGTTAGTTGTAGTTAGTTTCTTGCTGTGTGTGATTTAGATGCGAGAGAGTTAAGATGAGAGGTAAGAACATGCACATCACATTGTGACACTCCTCGTTATCTCTATCAATTTGGATTTTTAGATAAGCACTTGCACATCATAACTTAAACACAAAAAACTAAAAATATACACGGTGGACCGAGCTGTAACCAGTAAAACATTTTAATTTGTTACTTGATCTACGGTAGCCAAACCATAAACCGAACGGATTCCCCATACCAAACAATAATGGGCTAGTTGGCAACGCTTATTAGGGAGAATCCTTAACTGTTGTTACCTGCGATTTTCTAGGCCTCAACAGTTTTTGGTGCTAGAAGGAGGGCCACCAGTGCATGGTTGGATGAGGAAACTCATTTCCTCGAAATTACTCCACCGGTGACAGTTCTGAAAGTAGTTTGTTTCACACATCCACTCCTGAATATAAAGGGAAAGGGTATCTGTATCTTGTTGATAACAAAGTGGTTGATGATCTGAGAAGAATTACTCGGGCATATGCAAAGAAGATCGGAGGATTACCTATCATTTCTGTCTTAAGCAGAAGATAATATCAGAAGAAAGATCACCCTAAATTAGAAGATTCAGTGTTGGTAGAAGACCTTGAAGAACTGGTAGAAGCAGCCCTACAGGAAGTTAACCAACCTTTGAATAAACTGGGTCCAGATTCACCTTACTGTTCACCTTGTCAGACCCTTGTTCAGTCACCACCTCATTCTCCAATCAAAATCATGGCTCATGTAAATGCAAACCAACCAAATCAACCGCCTGCTTGGAGGGCTAGGTCACCTTTAAACCTGACACCTCCCTTGCATGATTTGCCTCAAGCCTTTGACAAAATGTTGCCTAAGTTTGACCCAAGTGAAAAAATTCTGGTAGATGATCATTTGCAAAGTTTTTACTTGGATATAGAAGGACTACGAGTAGGAGAACATGAAGATGTAGTCTGTAGATTGTTTCCACACACCCTGAAAGGAACAGCAGCCGCATGGTATTTTTCCCTTCCTGCAAATTCAAGCACAGACTGGGACACATTTGAGAGAATATTTAGAAGTAAATATGTAGTTCAGAAAACTCATGCAACTTTAATGAAAGGTTTATGCGCTTTAAAGAAAGGAAGGAAGGAAAAGTGCATAATTTCACTAAAAGATTTGTTGCTTATCTAAAAAAAATACTGCAGCTGATAAGCCATCTGAAAAAGTTCTGATTGAATATTATACTTCAGCTCTAGGGCCTGACTTGGCCATGTTTGCTAAGATATCAGTCAAACCTACATTATCATAAAATTATGAAGAAGCTGAGAGGGTAGAAGCTGAAATGGAGAGCATAGAAAATTATCATGTGTAGTCAGAAGAAAAAACTTTTGGAGGTAAGAAACCTTTATTACTGACTAAGCCTAAGGATGAGTAGTCACAGGATTTTGAAGGGATGTTGAAGATGATGCAGAAGCTATCCATTAGAGTGATAGATCTAGAAAAGGAAGCTTATGAATAATATAAACCTTACTATAAAAAGAGGGAGGACAACAATCAACCTAAACCTCCTCCACACAGTCCTGCAACAATGAATTTAACTGATGTAGGCATGGATCATTTTTGCACCTTTCATCAGCAGCCTCATTCCGAGAAGAATTGCCCCCAATGGATAAATTCTATGACATTGGTAATGAATCAGTTATTGGACTCCAAACTAACAGAAACTGATATAGAGGAAGAAAAATATAATCAATGCACAAAAAAACAAGAGGAAGATGATTTAGTTTTATGGGATTGTGTCTCAATGTTTGATACATTAGAACAAGGTTCTCTGAAACAAGAGGAAATATCAGAAACCAATGTGACAACAAGAAGTCAGGGTTTGGTAAAAGAATACAAGTCAATACTTCCGAAGATCAAGAAACTTCAAGAAAATATGAAGAAGATACATAAGAACACTACAACTGATAAAATACTTGAATTTTCCATTACGAGTCAGGATCCGAAGAAAATTAGCATCCCTGTTAAGCCTATTGAAGATAGGATTGATAATATAAAAAAGAATCTCAAAGAACATGAGATGGGGTATGATATTGTGGAAGCTAAGGAAAATATCTCATTGTTTGAAATGTGTAATGTACCTTAGCAGAAAGAAAAATTGTTAAAATCACTTGAAGTACCTGAAGAAGAGCTTCCCACTGACAACCAACTTGAAGAAGAAATTGGTGAAGCAAGTGTGGGAGGTAAGTCTAAGTATAAAACCCCCACCATTTCTCCTAACTTTTGAGATTTTAAATTATAATGTGCACAACTGTTTAGTATACTCATGGGCATCAGTCAATGTTATGCCACTTTCAATCTGCAAGAAGATCAATGGACAACCTAAACCATCTACCTGGCAGGTTATTCAGTTAGATAGGACAGCTGTGAAAGTAATCGGGGAAATGGAAGATGTTCTGATTCACTTATCTGCAAATGAAAAGGTATGTCGGTACATTGATATTGTAGTAGCAAGCATTCCTGAT
The DNA here is from genome assembly GCA_001517045.1 of Pseudotsuga menziesii. Taxonomy (NCBI): domain Eukaryota; kingdom Viridiplantae; phylum Streptophyta; class Pinopsida; order Pinales; family Pinaceae; genus Pseudotsuga; species Pseudotsuga menziesii. Next base: position 622,638 of record LPNX010052756.1, read on the forward strand.
GCTTATGGACTGGTTTTGAGTCGAGATTGGTCAGCAAGGCTAGATGGATATTTTGCATTAGATTGGTCACATCTATGGTTGCCTCATAAGGAAAGTCCCAATCAGATAAAAGTATTAAGAGAACCTCAAATGGAATACAATGTCACTCGGTTGGAGGAAAATAATGAACCAGTGAATTCTGTGTTGGGAAATTACTTCATTAAACTAGAACTAGGAAATTACCAAGCTGAAGAAGCCATCAATTCACCTGACACCCATCCCGATCTCCTTCGATTTTCATGGGCTAATGAGATTGACTGTAAAATAGTAGATTTAGTTTCAGATGTAGTTTTTAATTCAAGTTCGGTAGAGCTAGATAATGGGTAGGCCTTTTCAAATCGCAGTCAATCCTAGCCCCTCAACTCACAAGTTGCAAGATTTACAGGGGTGGGAAGAGAACTTACCAGTTAGTGGTTTAGTTCTCCAACTTTATGTTTCTTGATTTTTATTTCTTGGTTGTCTTGTACATAAATAAACGGATTGCTTTGTTTTTTTTTATTTGCTTATTTTTGTTTATTTTAGTTAGGGTTTGATTGATTTTAATAAAGAAGCAAAATTTTGGTTTGCATGGAGTTCATCAGAATTTTGGATTAACTACAATCCTTGATTATAAGACTATGTACTATTGATTTATTTGAAAGAACTTCTAGTTTAGTAGTTTTCCTAAATGGCTATGAACACATTGAAGTCCTACTTAATCCTTGTAAAGTAAATCAAGATCAAAAGGTCTGGAATACTATTTTGAGGCTCCATCCATCTCACATTTAAAAAAAAATTTAGGGGGTGACAGCAAAAGACCCATGGAGAGGAAGCATGGTAAACAGTATATTATATTTAAATGATCCCATGCCAAGAATTGAAATCCAAAAGGAAAATAAGAGTCAAAATCTTGTATGAAAGCAATATGTATCAAGGAAAAGTACTGAACCATATGAGTACAAGATTGCCAAAGTTCTTCTCCGTCCGTGAGCTGAAAAAATCAATACATCTCTCACACAAAAGGACACTATGGATAGAGGATCCTGAATAAAAAATTTAGAAAGAAGGCATGCATGAGGACTCAGAAAGGACAAAAAGTCCAAAATCACAAAAGTGCAAAATGGCATGGGAATAAGGAACAAACAAATATTTCTGTTTACCATATGTTACAATCCTGTGGTGCCCAAGCTGGGAGCTACCCGAAGACAGAGGTAAAAAAATGAAATTCATATCCCTGGCCTCAAAAGAGTTATCTAGACTTTGAAATCTTGGTTCCCATTATCCCTAAATTGGACTATCATCAATCATTAAATTCCATACATCTGTCATTTGGGAAATCCATACATCTAGAAGAATTCAACATGTTGGTATTTATTGTCAAAACAGTCTGTTACTCAAAGAAGAAGTTGTCCAGAGATCTGTGTTCACCAGGTAGTCGCCAATTGTTGCAGCTACAACCTTTTTCCCAAATTTTCTAAAATTTTGGACCCTCCTTTCAATTTTATCTAGCCTGGGATTGTTTGCGTTGTTGAACTCTGTTTTTCCTCTACTATAAATTTGGATTTTTTGATGTGGAAGTCGGATGACTAATTGACTATTTTCTCCCGCTGTTTCGGAGGTTAAATGAGCTAGTGTTACTGTCACCCAGCCGAAAGTCTTTCGAGCACTTAATGTTTTGATTTTTTGATGATTTGATTCTTCGCTATTAGAAGTTAGTTGAAGTTTGAGTCGGGGCATTAGTTCTCTATGCTGCCGATGTTTTGGGAGGGAAACGACAAACAATTCTTATTTTCGCCGATGCACTTTACCTCTTGTTAGTTTTATTGTTAAACCTTTGACTATCGATGATTTTTATTTTATCGCTATCGGAACGATGTTTGACTTTGATCGAAGGGCTTGTCCTTTGCATTGCCGACACTACGACAGTTTTGAAGTTTGAGTCGCCGATACATAGTGATTAGAACTTCCGATCGTCGATGGTTTTATGATCCGCAGAACCCACAGTTAGTTTGTTATCCGTCGTTGCGGCTGTCGATCAGACTATCTCTCCGATGTTTAGTGTTTTGACCTACCGATGCATTTGTGAATCCATAGTTGCGGATGTCGATCAAAATATCCTTTCGACGATTAGAATTTTCAACTGCCGATAGGGTTTTCCCGCCGATTTTGTGTGCTTTTACTCTATTTTATGGGATGGCGGAGGTTTTCTGTGGGTTTTGGTCGAGTCAAGGTTTTTTCCGAGATGAAGAGCGCAGTTTAGGGTTCGGTGTTTTGAGGATTGGTGGTTACATTATTATGGTTCATGCTTTCATTGGAGGATTTCTAGTTAGTCCAGATGTGGCCTGGATTAAGATGAAGAGTCTGTTCTGTCGGGCTTGTGATTCTAGTTTTGGACAGTGGACTTGGAGGATTTCAAGACACAAACTTGCAGGATTTCTTTGCCTTGTCATTCTTTATTTTCATGCATTACTGCTGTGTATAGTTTATTTTATAGAATGCATATGGAGGAGGTAAATAGATTGATACAGTTTTGTTATTTTGGTAAAATCTTAATGGTCTAAGAACATGCTGTGTTTATGACAGAGAGTTGGCTGAAGAATGAAGAAGAAGAAAGAAAAAGAGCTGCAGAGGAAGCAGCAAGGAAGGAAGAGGAGGAGAGAAAGAGAAATGAGGAATCAGAGATAAAGAAAAGAAAAGAAGAAAGTGAAAGTCTGGGATTAATAGGATCTCAAAAAGACCAACAAATTATTGAGCAGATCGATAGTAGTAGAGGCCCAGGCTTGGAAAAAGCTCATCAACGACCAAGCTGGCCCCTCTTCATAAAGTGCTCTTAAATTTTAATTTAAAATATAACATGTTGTATAAATTACGGGCACATACTACAAGACAAAAAATTTAGAACTGAAAGGTTGGGGTAGCCCAAAGGTCATCGAGGGGTAGCCCAAAGGTTTTTCTTTTTTGTATAAATAAAGGAGAGTTTAGATAGAGAAGGGGACTTCTTTCATAGGCCATTTGTGAGCGTATATTGTAAGAAGAACTACTTCCTTTTACAATAAAGAATTGCAAGTTTATGCTGGAGAAAGTTTGGTGGAATGTTTCAAATGATTTGCTATGGATCAGTTGAATGTGAACTATTTCATTTTCAGCTTATGTCCATTAACTGCAAGATCGTTCTAACTCATTGAATTTCTGTTCATGTTATGAATGCACTCTAGTTTATTCTGTGAAATTTCCACTGTGAGTAATGAAGGTTGTCATAAACAATAAGCTATCTTGTTGTTCATATTTCTATTAATGTTCATGTGTTCTGAAATAAGTAACAGCTATCTGTAATTTTTCTTAATGCATGCGGAGAAATACATTACTCATTGATAATTGATAAGTTTGCCCCATGGGGATAGGTTAGTTAGTTCTAGCTAGTTTCTTGTTGTGTGTGATTTAGATGCGAGAGAGTTAAGACGAGAGATAAGAACCTGCGCATCACATTGTGACACTCCTCATTATCTCTATCAATTTGAATTTTTATATAGGCACTTGCACATCATAACTTAAACACAAAAACTAAAAATATACACGATGGACCGAGCCGTAATTGGTAAAAAATTTTAATTTGTTACTTGATCTACAATAGTCGGACCGTAAACCGGACGGATTCCCCATACCAAACAGTAACGGGCTAGTTAGGAACGTTTATTGGGGAGAATCCCTAACTGTTGTTACCTGCGATTTTCCAGGCCTCAACACCAGGGAAGATATACGTTCATTTCTTCGTCCTTGGCAACGGCGCTAGAAGATGTTATTCCTAAAGTTGAACCTAGACTACTAAAGTTCAAGATTAAAGAAATCTTAATGATAAATAGAATAATATTGAAGATACGGTTTATTAACAATGCTTGTAGGTAATCAAAACAACATGGAAATCAATGAAATATATAATACATAAGACTACAAAGCATATAATTTAAAATAAAATTATGAAATAAACAAACAAGTTCTGCAACAAGGTTTATAGGTAATTACATATGAAACATAATAATTCTAACATGGATTAAAATGACCACTCACAGAATAAAATCATGAACACATGTAAATCATTATTAAAGCAAAACAGGCTCATTTGGTCACAATCATTCCAAAGTAGCTATTTATGTATTAAATATACGAGTAAATATATGCCTTACAATTCAAAATTTAAGCTTGATATCCATATGTGATTCCAACCCCTCCTACATCTCATTACTATCTATTATATACAAAATTCTTTAAAGTTTGAAACAGTTGTAAGATCATATTTTCATGGATCGAACTTTTCAAAAATAGTAAAGTCTTTAAACCTTCACTTTCAAACTGAATACAAGTTTAATCAAAGTAAAACAATACTATATATTTGTCAAATTCTAATCATTTATGAACCAACTATCCTAAATCCTCGACAACAAAAGACTTTTGGAAGCTTCTGCTATGATAGTCAAATCACTCATAACCTGGGATCTCTTTTGCAACCTGGCATATTCAACATCCTTGTTCTCCACTCGATTCTGCAATTCTTTGTTCTGGATCTTCATATGTTCATATTGTTTCTGAATCACCCTTTTCTCCTTTAAGATATCTTTCGATATGAGAATAATCTTTTGATAATCAGTCTTCTTTTCTTCCAAATATTCTCGTAATCTTTTATTGGCACTCATCAAATTTTCATTTATGTTTTGAAGAAATTTAGTCTGCTCCTTGTAAGACTGTAAAGACTTTTTAATTAGATTTAATTTTGGGACTACCTCGGTTTCTTTTATATCCATAAAAACTTCATCTTCTTGTAAAGACTTCGAAAATCCATTTTCATTTTCTGAATAGGCTTGTTTATTTATACAAAATCTCTCAGGTATACATCCTGCATTCCCTTGAAGATCTATGAAATTTTGATTTTCTGAACAGTGCCAATCATTTGATACATGTATGTTTTCTTCATTGAAAGAATCATTCACAATAACGAGTTTCCCAAAATCTTCATTTATGCTTCTAGGATTATGTATAAGGTTCATTTCTGCCTCAAATTTGCTCCTTAACCTAGTCCTTGGCTTTAAGTTAAAATCTTTTGCATTTAGGGTTTCAACTCGTTCTTCTTCCTTCAAACTTGCATTTTTTATAACAATACTCAAACTGTCAGGGTTCTTTAGATCTTCTTCTACCTGCTTAACCATTGTTTCTCCTGTAGCTGAAACTTCTGGAAATAAACCATTTGCAACATTAAGTTCTTCTGTGAGATCTTTGCCTTTATCTGCAACTTGTTTGGTCTGCTCTACGTACTTCTTTGTTTGTTGATTTGCATCCTCTGTCTTCTTGTATGAAAATTCAGACTTTTTTCCCTTTTCTTTAAATCTCTCTTCAAACCCTGATTTAAGGATAAAACTTTCCCAACTTCATCCATCTTTATTCAAATGGGAAATTACCAACAATTTAATCAAACCTTGATGATAAATGGAACGGGCAGTATGTTCTGGATGGCTCTTAACCCATGTAACCATTATTTGCAGACTTTTCAACAAATAAAATGGTAAATTAAGCTTTAAACTTCCATTAAGATGCATTAACAGTCGCAAATGACACTTAATAATTCTATCATAACGACCCTCACAGGTTATGTAATTCTGCACCATTTCTAACGGAGTTTGCCAATTTGGTTTGATCTTACTTACATCAATACATTTTTTCCAACTTAACTTCTCAAACCCTGGCAACAAAAATTGACCGTAATTACCTTGAAACTCTTGTTGTTTAAACCATTTTTCTCCCTGCGCTGGAACACTGATTGCTTTTGCAATAGATTCTTCATCAACCGTAACCTTTAACATTTTAAAATCCACAACCCCATCTCTGTAATTCTTTATAAAAGCTCGGGTCACTTGAATGTTACAACCCTGCAATCTCTCACAGAAATGAAACCATCCAACATTTCTCATTAGTTGCGTTGATCTTGGAAACTGCATAATCCATTGTGTATTGGTTGGTTCAAGCCTGCAAATCAAACCTCCAGGCTTCTTCTTCGCCATGCTGTCTGAGTTTTCATCCATGCTTACCATAGACATTTCGATGATTTCATGCAATGCAGTCCAAAACATAGTTAAGCAAGTTAAGGTAACGAGTGACAAGACATTATAGGGTAACATAAAAATTAATAATCTTTGTCCATCATGTTTGATGATGTCAATGCCTGTGGGTATGACCTTGAAATGATAACAACACATGTGAGAACTTGGAGACTTCCATGATTCAAATGGTTCATGCATATATTGTACATATTTTTAAATAACAAGCATAATTTATTAAACCCATAGTATAAGCTCTTGCCACCCGTATCCATCAATAATTACACACATCTTATCACTTGCAACTTTATTTTCATAATATTTTAATATATGTTGGCCAGGATACAATTCATCAATCAAATGAACCATATCAATGTTCTTAGCATGACATATTATTTACCGTAACATTTGATCCAGAAATAAAACCCCTTTTTGAAATTCAATATGAACAACGAGCCTTGTTTTATTTAAAAAAAATGAAATATTTAAACCAAAAAAAACAACCTAAGGTAAAAATTAAAAGAAAACAAACAAAAATTCTAAAGGAAAACTAAATTAGACAACAATAAGTCACTATACAAGGTTTGACACTTTAAATTAAATCTAGAAAACAACTCTAGATATAACACTATCACTTGTTGGAAGGTTGATTCTTGTCAGGTCTATACTCTCGGGGTTAGCTGTATACTGGTTTTCCTTAGCCCGTATACCTAATTCCATACTGAGTTGTAGCAAACACTGCATTTTTACTTTTCTTTGGGGCAACTTAGGTGGCAAATATAAGATCCACTTGGTGTATTGGCACACCATCTCCAAACCCCATGAATATGGTGGATGGAACATAAAAAACCTGGAATGGTTTGTCATGTCTCTCAGAATGAAAATTTTATGGATGGTATTAAATGGTAATGGAACCTAGAGCCATATTATTGGCCATAAATATCTTAAAAATTTATCTGTGGATGATTGGCTGCGCAATCAATGCTTTCCTGTTCAAGGTTCATCTTACTTCTGGAACGGTTTTATAAGAACTCTTTCTTGGATCACTAGGGAACTAGGTTGGAAGGTTGGATATGGTAAGAAAATTAGACTGAGAGTTGACCCTGTAGCTGTTTTGAAATCCTCCTTTATGCTCTCTGAGGGCCTCAGAGATTATCTCTGCTATTATGGAATTACAAATATCAATCATGCACAGAATATGGATGTTGGCTCAAACCATCAATCTTACTGGTTATCAGCAGTTGATTTGTATCTGGGAGGTAGTTGGAAGGAACAATGGACAAATTATGTTAAAGGTTTGACTCATGGAGGTATCATATTAAAGGAATATGAGGACACTTTATTATGGATGCACAATAAGGTAACATGTATTGTCTCCTTCTCCAATCCTGAGATATAGCGAATGTACCAAAACTTATCAGTTTTAGTATTTTAGGGTTTTTCTAGCCCGGGCTCAAACTAGGGTTTGACTTTCCCGAAGTTTCACCCAACCAAAAATCTCGACCCAGGTATCTAAACTTCAATTTTGATGAGGAGAGCAATCCTATGTCGGGCTCACTCAAAAATTCCTCTTCTGCAAGAAGCCCTAATTTCCCACACCAAAAACTAAAAATGTCCAGAATCGAATTTCGCTTCAACATAAATATGCGCCCTTCAATGGAGAGTTAGCCTAGCATACTTTTGCTGATGGATTGTGGAGAGAGACCCAAAAAGTAAGAATCCCTAGCTTCTACAGCTGCACAATGGCTTCTTCTCAGGTTAGCTCTGATACCATGTTAGATTTTTATCATTCAAGCTAGCATTATCTTAGGATCTTTAACTGAGAGAATAACATGCACAGCAATAAACACAAGAGACAAGATGCACAAAGAATTTCCTCAGGGAAACCATAAAGGAGAAAACACCGCAACTTCCTCAAAGATAGAATGAGCACCAATGGCAGTAGTAAAACTCGAAAACAGAAAATATGATCTCCACAGCTTATTCTCTCTCACACACTTGAGAGAGCTTATCCTCTCTCACTCATGCACCCCAATGAGTGAGTGTGTGTGTGTTGAATAGAGAGGCTCACTCTCTATTTATATTCTTTCATTCACTTGATGTCCACTTTAACATGTCGGCCCCACTTAACAATTACTTACTAGAGTCGACATCTCTAGGAGATTCTAATAACCCTAGTGCCCCACAACTGTGGGGACTTTTCCCTCTGATCAACAAGGAGGGTTAACCTTGACACAAATGTGGGGAATATTGCCTCGACTTACAATGGAGGGTTAACCTCAATGACTTTACATGACTTGTTACATTATTGAATCTCTCGATCGGAACATCGGGGCATGACATGACTCAATTACATTATAGATACTTCCCGGAATAAACATCGGGGTACAATACATAAGATATACAAGTGAATACATTTTGAAGTTACAAATACATCAACACTCCCTTTTAACTAGGAAGGTATTCTCTCGACACAATTTATCACCACAAGTCTTCTTCTCTATATCGTATGGATCATCATCAAGTCATCTTCGTCTTCAAGTCATCTTCATCTTTAAGTCATCTTCATTGACAAGCCATCTTCATCGTCAAGTCATCTTCATCAAGTCTGGATCATCAATGGATCATCATCAAGTCTGGATCATCACTTGATCTAGATCGTCACTGGATCATCAAGTCTGGATCATCACTGCTAGATCATCATCAAGTCTGCATCATCACTTGATCTATATCATCACTGTTGGATCATCATCAAGTCTAGATCATCACTTGATCTAGATCATCATCAAAGCTAGATCATCACTTAATCATCATCATCATTATTGCTTCTGCTATCTCAATCAAATGGTGCTATCTCTTCATTCTTCTCGTCACAGGAAGTTCTACAGAGCCAACCCTTTTTCATGTTGGTTGTAGGCCTACCCTTCATGTAGGTCCTCAGCGCTTATATTTGACCCTAAGTTAGAATGGCCTGCCAAACTCTTACATCTAACCTCATCTTGTCAGAAAGGCATGCCCAGCACTCACATCTGACCTCATCTTGTCAGAAAGGCCCAGCACTCACATCTGACCTCATCTTGTCCGAAAGGCTCTGCACTTACATCCAACGTCATCTTGTCATAAAGGCTATGCACTTACATCCGACCTCATCTTGTGAGAAAGGCTCTGCACTTACATTCTACCATGTTCGTAAACATGCATCGAAAGGGCTCTTAGTCCCAGATTGAGGATTCCTAGTAACTGACCAGGTGCCTCCATTCTACCATAGAATGGCATCAGCCCTTATATCTGATCAAGTGGAAACACATCCCTCAATCACATTAGAATGGCCATGCACTCACATCTTATCATGTAATACTACATCCCATATTCATATCAGAATGGCCCTCAATCCTAGATTGAGTATTCCTAGTAACTGACTAGGTGCCTCCATTCCAAGAATGGCATTCAACACTTATATTTGATCATGTAGGAACCAATCCTACAGTCACATTAGAATGGCTCAGCACTCACATCTGACATGGAAGGAACCAAATCCTCTCACCATGACAGAATGGCTCAGCCCTTACATCTGAACATGGAAGGAACCTAATCCTCTCACCATGTCAGAATGGCTCCAGGTCTCATCATTTCCCCTTGGAGGGAACCTCGAACTGGAGAACACCAAGCTTCTCCCTGAATTACTCAAAATTCACTTTGGCCATTTCTAGCATAGAATCACATCAGGGTTGATTACGTCCAAGGATAACCTATGAGCTTCACCAAGACCGATTACATTCGAGGAAAACCTATAGGACCGTTTACGTCGGAGCAACCTACGAGCTTCGCCAAGATTTATGCTCAGACAACCTGTTTCATTAGCTATGCTAGAAATCCCTCTTTCGAGAGATCTCAATCTGGATCACTACTCCTCTCTACATCATACAAAAAATGCAAGTCAGATCAACCAAATCAAATATTAGTTTTCAAAAGAAACATACTACCTCCCAAATAACAAGTGGCAACATCTTTTGCCTCAGCTGTACTTAGTGCCATGTAGAACTCCATCCTGCCAAACCAAGAGATCACACTAGATCCCATACTGAAGTAGCACCTCGAAGTGCTCTTCCTATCAATGGAACTGCCTGCCCAATACGAATCCTCATAACCCTCCCGGTTAATCTTCTGATTTGCCTCATACTTGAGCCCATAATCAACTGTACCCTTCAGATACCTCACTACATGCTTTGCAACCATCAGGTGAACATGTCTCAATGTGTTCATAGCAAAGCAAATATCTAGTCGCATATTTGTCAGGTAAATCATCTGACAATACATCGTGGCATCAACCGACTCTTGATGAAGAAACACTCAATAGCTTCAGGTTTGATGTCATAGGTGTGGTAACGGCCTTGCAGTCCATCATCTTGAACCTCTTCAGGATCTCTACTGCATACTTCCCTTGTCCACACCTCCATGCCTAGAATGTAATGCATCATCCTCAATTCCTTTATCTCGAACTCAGCAGCAAGTCTTCTTCTTTAATGAGTTCCTCTTTTCTGTCAGGAACAAGTCATCGACATATAACAGGAGCATCACTCATCTTCCACATTCAACCTTGAATAAAAAATTGGAATCCTATTTACTCTCAGTAAAGCCTAGAGTCATCAGTAATCTGTCCATCCTGTCGTACCATGTTGAACCTCAGGATCTTCTGCAGTCACTCCCTCTGAAGCGAAGCATCATTCCCCCTCTGTCTTTCGTACTCTATGCACTGAAACATTCTGTACTGGAGTGACAAGTAGCTTCATCTGCTACTAATATTCTATGTATCCATCTAGGATCACTGGATACCAAGATCCTCTATTTTGAACTTTTTCAAAAAAAAATCTCGCATCCATCTGTGAGCTTGTCATCCTCTATAGGCTTTCATCTTCATCCTTGTATCCCACGATGTTTACATCTACTACATGATGGAACTATGAACTTCCCTTCATGTATCGATACTGCATCCTAGACATCATTCTTCTTGAACTGGTCTTCCCTTTCTTCTTGGTTACTTCTTCATAGCTGGAAGGTTCTGCATCAATGATGTCGCTACATTCGTCATATTATTCTTCATCTTGGATTCTTTATTGAACCGTCGTCACTTGTTCTTCAGAACAAGTCTCGTCCTTATTTGCTTGTAGGTGATGGTACGCGATCTTTCCTACAAGTCAAATGCATTTGTATGGTTAGAAGCATTTCATAAGGAATATTCATAATGGCAAATTCTTATGCATAAATATATGATCATGCAACTATTTTAGCCAATACAACATTCATCCATATCTCACGAAAACTTTTCTAGATGCCTTCCATCTCCACCAGGACAACATTGAGACTGTGCACTAATCCAATATGTCAGCAAAGAGGTTTCATTCTAGATAAGTAGCAATGGAGAGTTGTATAGCACCATGAGCTACTTACCCATCACATGCATATTAGTAGTCTATTGTCATTAATGCAAACATTCTATCATGCATAATACATCAACTGAATATAAACAAATGCATAACAAAAACAATATCATGAAATGGCAATTGAATACTTATCTTTATTTGTTTCGTCGGTAGACTCCTTCTTGATCCTTCCGCTTCATCATCTTATTCATTCATGAATTCACCATTTCTTATCCAAATGCTCAAGATGGATAAGAAGTTCTTCAAGAATTGAGTCCTTCATATTCCTCATCGCTTAAGGGATCTTCTTTCGATGGTGAGAGATTGATCTTCAGTTGCTCCCATCTTCTCTTCTCGTATTATGAATCGAGCTTCTTCTTCTTCCCAGAGTCTACTGAAAGTAATCACTTCTTTCTCGCACACATTCCTTGCATGAATGAATCCCATGATCCTAGGAGAGAATTCAAGGTGGCTATCACCACTTCTGCATTATTCACTTCTTCTTTTACTGCTTCAATTTGTTCTTTGATTTGAGAGACCTTTGTCTGCATTCTGGATCTTCACATTCTTCAACTGGTTTGTTAAGGTCATATGTTGATTTATGATCTTCCCTTCAAATAGCTTGGTCAAGGAAGCAAACATATTTCGTGTCTTTAGGGAAGACACTTGTGGTACAAGTTGATCCATGATTGAATCAACAATGATCTTCTTCGCCTTGACCAAGTTCTTCTTGTGTAAGGCTTTTAGCCTCATCTCCCTCTGGAACTGGAACCTTTCTAATTATGTAGGTGTCCAATTCATTTTCTTCAGAGAGATCATATACTTCCATGCTTGGAATTTGTCAACTTCACCAAGCTTATCATCAAGCTGATGTGATAGATCAGTTTGAAATGAGAATCTCAAATGAAAATAGCAAAAGATTAGATCTTACCGATTTGAGGTGTCCGTCCTTGTTTCGGATCTGGCTAATCTAGGGTTTGTCAGAGAAAAAACTAATTTTAAAAACTTGGAATCTTTCATATCTGATTGGATAGAAAGATAGATCTCTTCAAGGTGAGTTGTCCAATGTACTCCTTTTCTGAAAACAGTGGAGGGAAACTCCCGGAACAGGAAGCCCTAGTTTTCCAATTTCTTTTGTAGAAATTCCTGATATTATTTCTGCGATATATCCAAAATTACTACTCCTATATGTCTAAAATTTTTCATTTAGGTAGCCTCGTCTCTCCCTCTTCCAACACCACAGGTTTCATCATAATAGGTTTCCCCAATTCGGACTTATGAGCATTTTCCCAAGGTGACCTGTTTCAGGACTGTTCAACATAGCGACGTCGTACGAACTGCCACATGTCACTGTTTCATCTTCTGGGTCTGAAACTTGGACCATAGAAATTAAAGTTCGTGCCCTTTTTGTAACATCTTTAGAAATTTCATTTCGACCTATGTAGCCCGAGATATAGTAATTATCCCTAGGTGTCTTGTTTGGGGATGAATGCTGGGAGAGGCTAGAACCCTAACTTGGAGGAATCATATCTCCTAGCATATAGCGAATCTGAGGCTGAATTTTGGATACAGTGTAAATCAATATTTTTTCTTTGTCTTGTGAAAGTTTAAGCTCATGATACTTCTCCAATCCCGAGATATAGCGGATGTACCAAAACTTATCTGTTTTAGTAATTTAGGGTTTTTCCAGCCTGGGGTCAAACTAGGGTTTGACTTTCCTGGAGTTTCACCCAACCAAAAATCTCGACCCAGGTATCTAAAATTTGATTTTGATGAGGAGAGAAATCTTATGTCGGGCTCACTCAAAAATTCCTCTTCTGCAAGAAGCTCTAATTTCCCGCACCAAAAACTGAAAATGTTTGGAATCGAATTCCGCTTCAACAGAAAGATGCGCCCTTCAATGGAGAGTTATCCTAGCATACTTTTGCTGATGGATTGTGGAGAGAGACCCAAAAAGTAAGAAGCACTAGCTTCTGCAGCTGCATAATTTATTCTTCTCAGGTTAGCTCTGATACCATGTTAGATTTTTATCATTCAAGCTAGCATTATCTTAGGATCTTTAACTGAGAGAATAAAATGCACAACAATAAACACAAGAGACAAGAGACACAAAGAATTTTCCTCGGGGAAACCATAAAGGAGAAAACCCTGCAACTTCCTCAGAGATAGAATTAGCACCAATGGCAACAGTAAAACCCGAAAACAGAAAATATGATCTCCATAGCTTGTTCTCTCTCACACACTTGAGAGAGCTTCTCCTCTCTCACTCATGCGCCCCAATGAGTGAGTGTGTGTGTGTTAAATAGAGAGGCTCACTCTCTATTTATATTCTTTCGTTCGCTTGATGTCCACTTTAACATGTCAGCCCCACTTAACAATTACTTACTAGAGCCGACATCTCTAGGAGAGTCTAATAACCCTAGTGCCCCACAACTGTGGGGACTTTGCCCTCTGATCAACAAGGAGGGTTAACCTTGACACAAATGTGGGGACTATTGCCCCGAATTACAATGGAGGGTTAACCTCAATGACTTTACATGACTTGTTACATTATTGAATCTCCCGATCGGAACATCGGGGCATGACATGACTCAATTACATTATAGATACTTCCCGGAATAAACATCGGGTACAATACATAAGATATACAAGTGAATAAATTCTGAAGTTACAAATACATCAACACAACCTATGCAATACTAATGAAGAATTAGTTAATCGCCTCTTTGTTGGATTATCCTTTGCTCGAGCTATCATCAACATTTTACACGGGAAGCTTAAGTGTTCTTTGGTTTGGAATGATTCATCATTCCTAGTTAATTTAGAAGACTGGTTCAAAAGAGAGATGGAATGCCTCTATCTTCCCTTGACAACAGGATTTGAACCCAAAATCCGACGATAGAATCCGACGACATCCGACGTATCGTACATATGTGTCAGACAGTAACGATGAAAAGTAGTAAGATTTTTAAATTATTTTAGCGCCATCAAATTTTCGACACTAGGGCGTAGGATTTCCGACACTAGGGCTATTCCTACACTAGGGCTATTCCGACACTAGGGCGTAGGATTTTCGACACTTGAGCGTAGTATTTTTGACACTCAGGCGTAGGATTTCCGACACTAGGGCGTAGGATTTCTGACACTAGGGCTATGTCGTCGGATTTCCGACACTAGGGAAAAAAATATATATATAAAACCACAACCATCCGAACACAATATTTCTTCGCAAAACAAAGAACCCAATCAATAATTTCATGACGGAGCCGACACAATATACCTCCACATCTGGAGGTCACGCCGAGGAGGTTTGCCAGAGGTCACGCAGAGGAGGTTTTCCAGAGGTCACGTAGAGGAGTTCGCCGGAGGTCAAGTGTGTTTACGCAGAGGAGGGTTTGCAGTGGTCAGGGTTTGCAGAGGCAAAGGAGGGTTTGGTTTGAAACAATCATTCAGGTCCCTCTATAATGAACTTCCTCATCTAAATTGGTTTGAAACAATCATTCGGGTCCCTCTACAATCAACCATTTTGGGACGAGATGGCTAAGCGAGATGTATTTGATCACATATTTTGTTGTAATCATTTCTCTTTTCTCACCAAATCAATGTCTTGTTTTTTTCATTTTATTGTTCCTTTTATTTTGCTGTAATTGTTTCTCTTTTCTCACCAAACCAATTACTCGTTGTTTGCATATTGTACAGGAGTTTACTTGGAAAATAAATTGGTTGATACACTCACTTGGGGTTTCCAGAATGAGGAACTAGCATTACAAGAACGTGCCTGGTAAGAAACCCACCCTCATTTCCAAACTGCATTTCTAGTTTCCTTTCATTTAGACTTTGGTGGAAACATTATTTTTGTCTCCTTTGAGATTGAATCGACTTACAATTCTGGTTTTTTTACATTAACTCACCAACAAGGGCACATGGCCTCTCCAACCCTTATTGAATAAAAAATTAGGAATTCCAATTTTATTTATAAAATACCCAATTGAGATGTCGTGGAGGAAAGTATCCATATCATATGGGCTTGGAACCCCCATTTTGATTCCAAAAACATTTTTTGCCAGACCAAATCCCATGATTTGGGTATTTTTATGAAAACATAGATTCCCTTGGGGTGTTTTTCTTTCCAAGTGTATGGGTCTGATTTCATTTCTGGTAGCTTTTGAAATGTTGAAAGGAACTCAGAGAAGGAAGAGTTGTAGGTGGCTATCTACTAATTGTTTGACAAAAGTCCTCAACCAAGTACTTGTCCACTAAGTGTTTGACAAAATGCCTAAACCAAAATTTCCATATCTCCCTCATTGGGATTTTGAGGCCGGAAAAAATATACAGGGTTCGACTCAAAGATTCAACCAAGAAATTTCCAGAAATCCTAGTAACCCTGTTTTTTGGTCCATAATCCAGCTAGCAAAGTATGTTAATTAGGCCCCTTATAGGTTGATTTTTTTTACTTTGAAAGAGACCCATTTGATATGGAGAAGTGAATATTAGTACTATACAGTTCCTTTAGGTTTTCACCCATAAATTTTAAATAAAGACCTTAGATTTTGATTTCATCTCCCTTAGAAAAACCTTTATTATTTACCTTCTGGAGGCCAAATCTCACTCAATTTTAGCTCGATTTTCACCAAACAAAAGGCAATGCGTTAATTATACTTGTAATTTATTTATAATGAACTTAGGAAATTCTAGTTTTAGATAATTTGTGAAAGGTAGATTAGACAAAACAACTTTCATGCCAAGAGGCATTTTTCCCATTTTGAACCTAGTTTGAGAGCCATTTTTATAAATGATTGGGGGTACACTCGTAAGAACAACTTTCCCTCTGAGGCATAGATGAATGTCCCTATGCAAGTGCCATGACTTGAACCGCCTTGGAAGCCATTGATAGCAGTTTTGTGGCCTTTTAGCTCCATAGTTTGTACCATCCAATTGATGATTAGCCATCACAAGTGCCATGGAGGGAACATATCCCAAATCAAATGATGACATGGAACTCCAAAGTTTATCTTCAAAGGCTTTTGTCAAATCCATTTCTTTCTCTCGAATTGTAAATTTTTGGGCAAAATAATATTAATTTTTTCCTATAGGGAAAAAAAATATTTTTGATGGAAGTTAAAAGTGATTTGACTTAGAAAAATGGCCACTTCTCCAAAAGTATATGTCTTAGTGTTATTCTTGTTCTTTAACTAAAGAAAAACCTAATAAAAGAATTTAACTGCTAGCTATGAAACACCATATAAACTAGGATTGAACTGATGATGGTGCATGCATGTGTTTTGCATGCACATGCCTTGATTATATTTCTCTCCCCTCCATAAATGGCCTTGTGCCCTCATATTTTCTTGATGGAACAGTTGAAGGAGGCAGTATTATTTTTTTGTTGTCAAGGCTTTTGTATGGACTGTTGTACAAAATAATATGTTGGAGTACCTTCTCTGTATGTGCCTAGATATTCTCTGCTCATTGTTGTCATTAATGGTGCTCTATTGGACACTTTATGAAGCATATAATCTAAGTCTCCCTCTTATTGAGGAAAGTGTTGTCTACCGACCACAAGATACTCCCATTACATTTGGAATCCACCCTCTGCCAAGGGCTTGGGTAAACAATTAACAACCAATGGTCTTGAATAAACATAAATCTAGATTGATGTTTCCTTCTGTGTTTTGAGCATTTTGTAGAATCTCTAAGGTGTAAATCTTATGTACAAGGAATACTGTATCAATAACCTGGAAATCTATTTTGTACTTAATGCCATATTCACTAATCAAAATCTTCTGACACCACATCATGAATTGTTCAGGACATATTGTAGTAATGAACTCATTTGTATATATAGAGCCAAGACAAGTGTACAAGATCTATAAAATAACAATGTGAAATTTGCACCGAACTTGGAACCTCCCAAAATGAGTCCAATCTCATTGATGTTGAAATCCAAAACTGGTGGTGCATGCACCGGTGCATCTAGGGAAAGTCCCTCTTCTTGGTAGAATCCTTTGATAATTGGAGTAAGAGTCTCATCAAGGTCAACTATCCTTTTGTTACAACCTTCTCAACATTGGAGGAACCCTTCTCTATCATGTCATCTTGTTGTACCTGCTCAGTTGGATTTACAAAGAGCCTGTAAGGCCATTTTCTTGCACTTCTCTGGGAAAAACTTGACCATATCCATGGTTGTGGCCTTTTAATGGTGACTTGCAAACCATCAAGCTCATCCAAACACTGTAAATCATACAAGAAATCCTATAAGGCCATCTTCTTTCCCTTCTCTGGGAAAAACTCAACCATATTCATGGTTGTTTTTTATGGTGACTTGCAAACCATCAAGCTCAGCCAAACACTGTAAATCTGTTATACAAGAAATTGAAAGCATATTATTCATTAAATGAGGAACATTTAAGACACAATCTAACTCAAGAACATCATCTGAAGTCAATTGGAAATGTCATCATCGCTCAACTCCACAAGAATTCCTCCCTCTTGCTCTTGAAACATGTCGAAGATATTTTTGTTGTAGTTGTATGTCTCAAAGCTCAACTATTCACATACCATCCTACCCACGAACTATCCAAATCTTGAACCTCTAGTGGGAGCATTGGACATCATGGATAATTGGATATCTAACTTGGAAATGGAGTTATCCACACTGGAAGCATCTGCACTAATTGCAAACTCCAAGTTGGTCTCTCTAGGTTGCGGGCTTCATCACATAGCTAGCTACTGCATCTGTCTTGCATATGCAGTTTGTGGTGATATTGTTCCTCGGGAAGATCTTACTGCATATGTTCACACTCTGGTAGAGGGTTTCCAAGGCATCATACATTTCCTTGGTAGTTCTCTACAGCAATATTAGGGATCAGATGATCCTTCACCGAATCTAGTAGGGATCTCTTTGCACTCACTGCATTCTTATTGTACTCTTCTAGATTTTTTGGATATGTAGGAGAATTTATATCCATCTTTAAGGTACCAAAGTTTTACTGCTTCCAAAAGGTTCTGCAATCTGTACTTCCATGCCAAAAATTTAGAGGCACCTTCCAACATGCGACTTACACATACTGGAAATGGTCATTTCTCCAAATCACTAAAAAAACTCCAATCTCCTGCTCATTGGATCAACGAGGATTTTACAGCACACATCCATTCTCAAGTTAACGTGTCAATGACTAGTACATATTTTCTTTTGTCATTGAAGTATGGACATACTGCCAACTGAAACCCTTTGACATCTCTCTTTCCTTAAAGGTTGATCTCTCTATGGGTGGAATTCTAGAAATATTCAGATTGTCTGATTTATAATGTATCTATTTAGGAAAATAGGAAACCAAAATCTCTATAAAAACTGCAATCTAAAATCTACTAGAGATTGAAACACATCTCACTGGAGAAAGTAATTGCAAGTTCACGGATTTGAAACTCAAGTCACAGCACTATTTATTACTCTTCAAAATAGGAGATTCATGTAAGCATCAAACTCTACCTTTCACCCACAGTCTCTAATCTGAAAAATTTATAGAATAATACCTATACCCTTTCCTTCTCCCTTATAAATTATTAAGGTACAACGAATCTGGTCAGATGCACAACAGGGTCTTAACCGAAATAAACCTAAGTATTATATTTATTCCCAGCCTAGGGTTAGCTCTCTCAAAATGCATGGAAGATCTATTCCTAGTAAAGTGTACCCACTAGGAGATAGTGCAAGTGTGCATGCATGCACCATCTATTCTTGGATCCTCCCCACATGCAAAGCACCCTAATTAACTCTGCATGTGACTACTTTGGCTGCCAAAATAAGTGATCAATATGTGGATCAATTGAGAAGTATTACTTTGGTTTCTCTGTGAAAGTATTAGAGTCAAACCATAAACCTATCATCTCTACCTTCAAAAAATTTCATATCCCCAAAGTAATCTCCAGATATGAATGTTCAGTTCAAGACAGAGGTGTTTGTAGCTGTTCAGAATTCCCAATATGTTTTAGGCCATCCACATAAAACTTTTGGCACTTGCTTACCAGATCCAGGTCCAAGCATAGCTAACAACATGTCTCTTGAACAGGCTTCCAAGTCTCATGAGTGGATTCATGGAACTCTAAAAACTAGTTATCAAAATTTTCTTTGAGGATATTTCTAATGGCTTGGGTCACAGTACCCGAACTCATGAATGTTATAGAAGTGATAAATATCATCTGAGTGATGGTTCAGTCCAAAGTTCCCCTTTGCATGATAATGATTCTCTACAAAATCAAATATCAACTCATGAAGCTCTGCCATATTCTACTGGATATTCATTTTACAGTTCTCCATCAGTTCAACGTTTTTCATCTAGTGGAAGCCTAGCATCACCACAAGTATCACAAAATTACCCTTCTGGTCTACATTATTATTTCCATTTACCACAGGAACCATACGACCTAGAAGATAAGACTGTCCACTCCAATATTAGAATCTTCAAATCACTGCCAATACAATCTCAGCCCTTTGGCTGGAACTCTGTTCCTCACTTCACTTCTTCCCCATCGATTACAAACTGATAGTTTAAATAACAAAAAGAAATAACAAAATCTCTCTTTTGTTGGAAATAAAACCTAATACATAAAAATAGTTGTAAATCAATGTCTCAAATATGAATGTTGCTTAATTCAAAACTTTTGGAATCAAATCCCTTTATTGCTGCCTTGAACTCTGGTCAAATTCTTCACTGAGAAAGTGGATCTAATCCTCTGTCGTTGATTAAATTGGCCATTTGCTTTTATTTAATGCTTGAATTCTGGAATCTTGCTGGAAATACTCAATTTGCATGCAACTGTTGATCGAAGCTTAAGAGTAGATCTGGAACTGATATGCTGGAAGTGTTGGCTGGGTCCTTCAAATGTCTCCTATGAGCTCTTTACTTGGAAATTAGCTATCCATATGGAAACAAAAATCTGGAAATGATCTTCCTCACTATGTATGCGGTGCCAAGTAGCCTGGAAATAAGCCATTTTGATTTCCAAACATTCTCAAGAACGGGAACCTTATCCTTCTTGCTATGTTATTCTATATGCTTGAAATACTTCAACTACTGCTAATGTTTGAACTCGGCACCTGTGAGAGTCAATCCATGCCACTTGGAATTCATATAAATATTCAATGTACAAATTTCAATCCTTGGTGAGCTTCATACTTTATTGGTTAATTGGATAAATGGTAAGGACAAAATAATGTTTAGAATCGAATAAATTCAAGTCCACATAAGACAAAAGACTCATTATTTTTATGAAATAAACTTTATTCTTTTTAAAGCTACGTAAGAGATCATGGATACAAAATAATAGTTTTACCTTTTTAATAAAAAGTATTAAATAATAATTTTATTAAAATTATTATTTAATAATTTTATTTTTACATAAAAACTATTATTTTGGAAAAGACTAAATAAAAATATGGACTTTGACCAATGAGATTTTTGAATACTAAAGAATGAGGGAAAACCACAAATTTTAAAGACTTGAGGTGAAAAGAATAAACAAGGCAAACTAGGATATTCATGGTTTTGGCCAAAAGTGTTAGTGAACATTTTGGGAGAAAAATTGAGGTTCTTTTTTGCATAGTGCAATTTTGCTGGGTATATCTTGGTGACAACACATAGTTTACCCTGTAGTTATTGATATTGAGGTTTATCTTTACATAGAGCTGCCCAGAAATTGTCATATCTAGGGCTGTACATGATATTATTATGCCAGTACACTTTTTACGTACTACGAACCATTTGTGGTTTTGTTGTACTTTTGGCTATTGTTGTTAACTTGCAAATTTGGCATATATTTCATCTTTTTTTTAAGATTTGTATGCACTGTCCTTATTAGATGTCCAGAAATACAAGCACAGTTACTTATCTATGGCTCAAAATTAACAATCAGTCAACATTTTATTCCACTAAACATTCAATTCCTGTCTCTGCATTATGTAGCCATGTTCCTCCATGAATGCAAAGGTTCAATAATGCCTCAAGTATTAATTACATAACTGTAGATATTGCCAGTGAGTTGAGGATGCCAAGTGTTAGAGATCGTCCCTTGCAATCAAGTGACCAATATTAAATGTCTTCTTGAGGATGTTGGTTGCTACTCTGTTATGTGTAAACCTGCACAACAGAAAGGCAAAAGACTATTTAATTTATCTTCTTAGACCCTCTCTCTCAAAATCTATCCTATGTCTTAACATGAAATGGTGAGAACTCTTGATATTCATCCCAACTTCCATGGCTACAGAACTGCACTCAAACCTTTCCATGTTTCTATCAATGAGCAGAGTTGTTGCTAAGGTCTGCTATTGTATAAATTAAATTCCAAAACCCTTTACCTTGGATACTTTTCTTTCTTAATCCCAAATCATGATGCCTGACAGGTAACATTTTGGAGAAGTCTATCCTAGTGGATCAGTGCTCATTAGTTGGACCTGGGTGGGTCAGAAGTTGTCGAAGTATTAAATGCCTCCATCAAGTGTGTATGTTGTCGAAGGAGCCAATGTCTATGATCTACACATGGATTTTTTCTCTAAGCAAATCATTAATATATTAATGCATTTTTGTTTAATATATTGTGGTTTAACTTTAGAAATTCATTTTTCAAAATGAAGCAATTAAAGTTATAGTAATGGACATTAACAGATCACAACCATTGTCTGCCACCCTTGGATTAATTAATACAGTATCTTAGCAAGGCATATCAGTGCCTGATAAATTTTGTTCACAGAATTCATTAGAAGGGGCTTCACTTCATGCTAAACAGTTATTCATGATCATTCCCTAGGATCACATAATCCTTTCATTACTTGCTTGTTTCATCAGTTCAGTTTTAGCAATGATTATTTATACTGCTGACAACTTTTCTACATTATAATAAACTCGGTATATAGGAGTTCAAGCTTAGGATATTGTCATATCACATTTTTTTTCATATTCTACTTCTAAAGTTGATGAAGCCCATCGTCATAGAAATTTTGATTAAGTTGCAAAGCATTAAGTCATCTACTTCATGTGCTCTCTTATTAGGAGAACACCTTTGAGCAATAAAAAAATACCACTTTACTTTTTGTGAGGAAGGTGTTATCTAACAAACCAAACTTCTATCTTGGAATATCAAACATTTCCTTTGCAAGAGGTTTCATTAGAATGTAAATGACCTATATATCAATGGGATGGGAACCAAGGAAAATAGTTCCATTGTGTACTCTATTTTTGGTGAAATGTTACTAGATGTCAATGTGCTTGGAGTGATTATGAAATGATGGATTCATAAAGAGCATGAATCAACTCTAATTGTCGTAGTTAACAACAATGGTTTTCAACCTACGATTGGTGAACTTTCCAATGAGCTTTCAAATCTAAACAACCTTATAACATGTCAATGGCATTGGCATATTTCTAGTTTTAGCTGAATTGAGAGCAATTGCACTATGCCTGTTATTGAACCAAGATATCATCCTTGATCCCAACTCAAGGCAATGAATAGGAGTACTCTTCCTTCTGCTTGCATCCCTTGTGCATTTGAATTTACAACTCCATGCAATAGTGACTCTACCTCCCTCATACCTCATGCCATAATGAGCTTTGCCATCTAAATTTTTGTGCACATGTTTGACAACATTTTAATGAATTTGACTAGGTTCAACCATGAATTCACCAAAAGTATTCATTGCAAAAGAAATATGATGCCTAACATTCACAAGGCACACAAGTGAACCACTCCAATGCCTATTCAAAGATGTGTTTACCAAATTGAAATCTAAATTAGCAACATTAGATTTGGAACCATAGGAGTGGCCAAGGATTGTGGTCTAGCATGTGAATTCTCTTTAGAACCTCCACTTTGTGCCAAATCTATAGATGAAAAACCTATAGACCTAGAAATCTATTGCACAAGGCCAATGCCTTTCTTGTCATATCCACTTGCCAACTTCTTCTTTCATCATGCAATGTGCTTCTCATAGCTATAAGTATCAAATTATTTACATATAGCTACCTAGATTCCATCTGTGTTGAATCCTCTTTCAAATGAAGAGACCTACATATATTTGGTCTTGATGATGTATTAAAACTTAAACACATCCACCAAAATATATCAAAAGACAATGATATCTATAGCATATCTCAAAGTAAACTTGCCACTTAATACATTTTTTATTATTATTAATATACAGTATCCCGTCAGTTATCTGACGTTCAATGCCTAGCAGCTATTGTCAGATTTCATGTCAATCCGACGAAATTGCTGTGCCTCCGACGGTAGATTGTCGTAGGAAATTCGACGGCCCTGTCGTAGGAAATTCGACGGCATTGCCGTAGGAAATCCAACGACCTGGCCGTAGGAAATCCGACGGTCGTGCCGTAGGAAATCCGATAGCCTTGGCTTGGTTGTCGACTATCCGATGTTACGCCACCGATGACAAAAAAAATTGAGGGTGTCAAATTTCAGACATGGTAGCCGTCGAATTTTGGCCTCAAATTCTGTTGTGCTTATTCTTCATCTAGAACTTGTGGACCTCCTGAAACCTCTTCATATTTGAAGATAAGCGACCTGGGATGATTCCTCTTTGCTACAAAATTTTGGATCAGGTTAACTCTGATTCTGTTGAGCGTAAAAGAAATGTCAGGCACAGGATCATTGGTAATGCTCCAGATTTAACATATCCATCAGGAGTTTTTAATAGCACTGCAACAAATAAGATTGGAGGAGTTGGTATCTATCTGTTGATCAGTTAGTCTCACTTTTTTCGCATCAAGATGAGTTGTGGGCTCAGCACCAATGCTAAAGCGAAACTTTTGGCACTGTGGTATCTACTGCTCATTTCAAAAGAAATCGGTATCCCAATCTCCATGTGTAGGTGTACTCATCTGTCCTTATAAATTGGGCAAATGATAAGGCAACTCTCTCTACCCTCAATCTGGATGCCTGGTGTGACAACATTGAGGGACTCAAGGACTATTTTCTCACGTTAGACTTTTAGCATGTCTATAGAGAACAGAATAAGAGGGCAGACTATTTATCCAAGGAAGCGCTCTCCATGGCTTCCGGCCTTCTTTCCTTCACTGAATACTATGAACTAATAGCTATTGGGGAAGATAAGCTTCAACTCTTCTAGAGGTGAGCTTGTACATCCTACTCATGAACCATTTTGGTTGTTATATTTCGAGTATGTACACTTGAGTTTTTTAGAGTATCATTTTGGATACCTAAGGTTGACATTGTTCACCTCTGAGAGTTTTGATATTAGTACTCTTCCTCAAGCACCTCGAATAAACTGAACTGGGCTCTTTATGTCTTAGCATGGGAGGAATAATGAAGTCGTAGGTCCCATTACATTCCCACCTCCTTAGGACTATTAACACCCATCAAGGCATTATTATTTGGTTGTGATTGCTATTTTGAATATATATAGAGTATAATTTCAATGTAGGATTATCTGCATATATATATACATATGCATATTAGTAATATAATTTTAATACATGATTATAAAAATATAATTAATAAGTATTAGTGTATAGATATTATTTTATTTAATTAGATATAAATAAATTGAATGGTTAAAATAAATGTTGTTTTACTTTTGATTGGATGTAACATTTTTTATTTTATATAAATAAATTGAATGGTTAAAAAAAATGTTGTTTTACTTCTGATTGGATGTAACATTTTTTATTTTATTTTTGTTAAATATGAAAAATTTGTATATTTTAAATAAAAAATATAAATATTATTATTAATGAAAATAGTATAATTACAAAAACCTGAAACAAAACAAAAAAATCATGTTAACAAGTGAAGATTCATAAAATTTTAATCAACTCTCTTATAAAACATTAACAAGTCATTTCAAATGAAATTGTTTTCTTTAAATAAAATTGTTCTAAAACACTAGTTTCAAGTGTGTTGTCCTTTCAAATGACCTTACTTAGTTTTCCTTTTGAATAAATCTAGCCTTAAAAACTATGATACTAAAGATAGAGCAAGATATATCGATTTCCCTTGATAAAAAGCCAATGATCATCGATATTTATAAAAAGTAAATGTCATTTCAAATGAAATGACATAGTCTCCTTAAATAACTCTACCCTTTAAAAACTATGTCGATTTCACTTGATAAATAATCAAGAGATCATCAATTTATTTATTATCAGTGGACGTATGTTAATAAAGATTCTAACAAGTAGACCACTACCTATGATGCTGATAGTCTCTCAGACATTGAGGATCTGAGTTGCTTTCTGCGAAAGCTCAAATCGGCCACTAAGATCTGGACAAAAGATAAATCTGCTAGACTTGCCTCAGCTTCCTCCAGTCTTGACCTTGCCATTGAATCTATCCTGTCCAGCCCCACTAATGGAATTCTCACAAAGGATCAAGCAGCACACTTGTCCCTTCTTAGTGCTGAAAGACAAAGGATCATGAGCCATTTTCAGCTTACCTGGCAACTGAAAAGCAGATCCAAGTGGGTCCTTGAGGGTGACTCAAACACCAAATACTTTCATACTGTGGCATCAGGGAGAAGGAATCAGAACATGATATGGTCTCTTGAAGATTCAAAGGGTGACATTATTGTGGATGAGGTTGCCCTCAAAGAGATGGGAAAAGAACATTTTGCCAATATTTTCATGGATGATGGTTGCACCAGTCTTGTACACCAATTGAAGGTGGTCTCCCTTTTCCCCAGAATGATTCCACCTGATCACTCGGCTCTCCTATCTTGCCTGGTTGTTCTGAAGGAAGTTGAACTCTCTCTAAAATCTTTCAAAAAAGACAGTAGCCCTGGACCGGATGGATGGCCCGTGGAATTCTATATTCACTTTTTAGACCTCCTGAGCCCTGTATTGCTTAAAACCATTGACTTGACCAGGACTTCCGGTTTTATCCCTCCCTCATTGAACTCTACTTTCCTTGCACTTATCCCCAAAAAGGATAAGCCTAAAACCTATGCTGACTTCAGGCCCATCTCCTTATGTAACCTTCTCTACAAGCTCATTGCAAAAGTCATAGCTGGAAGATTAAAACCCTTCTTGGATCTGGGAATTTCACAGGAGCAATTCAGGTTTCTAAAGGACCGACAAATAACTGAACCTATTGGTATTGTGCAAGAGGTACTTCATACAGTCAAAACTCAGAATCTCTGTGCCTTCGTCCTCAAACTGGACCTCACAAAGGCTTTTGATCGTGTGGATTGGACTTATGTTAGACTGATCTTGATTCAAATTGGGGCCCCCCTTCTTACTGTGAATTGGATCATGGGATGCCTCTCTACTGCAAACTTTGCGGTTTTGGTCAACGGAACCCCTTCAATTTTTTTCAAGGCATCACGTGGTATCCGGCAAGGTTGCCCCTTATCACCTCTCCTCTTCATCCTTGTCATTGAGGGCCTCAGTATTCTCATCCATGATGCCAGAACCAATGGTCTCATCCGAGGCATCCAACTCTCGCCTTCCCTTGCTCTCACACACCTCCTCTTTGTGGATGATGTGATCCTCTTGGGCACAGGCACTCTCCAAGACTGGTTCGCATTTGAGGCCATTTTAGAAACTTTCTGCAAAGCCTCAGGTATGAAGATCAACATTGATAAGTCCTGCTTACTTTACTATAATCTTAACAATGACTGTCAGGATTTCTTTGTGGGTAGCCTTCCTTACAGAATGCTGCCACTTCAATTAGGCTTCAATTACCTGGGTTATTTTTTGAAGCCACTGGGATATAGAGTTAATGATTGGCAATGGATTATTCTTAAATTTGAAAAAAGGATTAGCCACTGGACCAATAAATTTCTTTCCCTCGGGGGCAGGCTGATCCTCATACAATCTGTATTGTCAAGCATTCCTGTGTATTAGATGGGTCTTATACCGCTTCCAGCCTCCATTCATCATAAACTCAGAAGAATTATGTTTAATTTCTTGTGGGGATCTTTAGTCAATAAATGTAAATATCATCTGGCTTGTTGGAAGGATCTTTCTTGGCCCAAGGAACAGGGAGACTGGGGTATAAAAAATCTTACATGGTTCAGTCTAGCTCTGCGTCTCAAAACTTTTTGGAGAATACTCCACTCCAAGGGTCTATGGTACCAAGTTCTACGTCTCAAATATATAAAATGTTCCACTGTGGCAGACTGGCTCAGATTGAAACGCTTCAGCATACACAATGTATCAGTTATATGGAGAGGTTTCATTCATACCCTCCCTTGGATGGGTACACATTTGGCTTGGCTGGTAGGTAATGGTGAAAATATCCTGATTGGTATAGATCCGATCGTGGGTTCCCACACCTCTTTTACTCTCCCGAAAGACTTAAGATATTACCTTGAGGATTTGAATATGTGCACTCTCTCCTAGGTTCAAAACTCTCTTGCAAATGCATAGAGTTACTGGTTTTTAGCTGAGGAACTAAACCTTGGTGGAATTTATAAATCTATTTGGACTGAATATGTTGAAGGTTTACTTGGAGCTGGTATACGCCTATCCGATCGACTTGATGAACTTGCCTGGGTTTACAACAAGAATTCCGGCTCCATTTCTGCCAAGAATGCATATGACTGTATAATCAGATCTTCCTCGCCTCCAGCTCCTAACCCTGTGGACTGTCTTTTATGGAACAAGGCTCTGCCTAATAAACTATCTTGTTTTATCTGGCTTGTGATCAGGAATCGAGTCCTCACTTGGGAGAATCTACAAAAGAAAGGCAAATCGGGACCTGGCATTTGTATACTCTGCAGGGCTGCCGAGGAGACTGTTGAGCACCTTTTTAATAATTGTACTGTTTGGAAAACAATGGCTAAACATGTGTGCGATCACTTCATTATTTCTGTATGCTCGACATATGGCTCTTTCGGTGACAGGTTACTTGCTTGGTTTGGGAAACTACCAAAAAGCTCGCGACTTTATTTGCTCCCTTTCCACATGATGTGGACTGTATGGAAGGTGCACAATCAGGCTATATTTGAGGATAAACGAAGGAATATATACAGTATTGTTCTTCAAATTATTACATCTGTTCAAGATCTTCCACCTATGATTGTCACAAAAAAAACTAAAAGCAGATTTCTGGGGAAGCCTCCTTACAAGGACTTTCCTTGTGGATTCATTGATGGTGCTTCTAATTGTTTGCTAGCTGGAGTTGGCTTTTGCATATTTTTAAATGACTATCATTTCTTTGAGTTCTCGCTGGGGGTCGGATATGGCACTAACACCAAAGCAGAATTGCTCAGCTTATGGGCACTTCTTCACTCCTCCCAGATGATGGGGATCCCCCTTTCCCATGTATATGGTGATTCTCAAGTAATCATCAATTGGGCGATGGGATCGACTGCTCTCTCCCCACCTGATCTGGTTCATTGGTGCAGGGAGACTAAGAAGCTAATTTCTAGCTTTCAGGTATTGTGTTTCACTCACATCTACCGAGAGCACAATCAGAGGGCTGACCGTCTCTCTAAAGATGCACTCTCTTTTCCTCTGGGTAAAGGCATATTTATGGAATACTTTGAGAACCATTTGGTCTCTTGGGATACTTATCAGCTCTTCCAAGATTGATAAGAGATTATTATGTAATGTATTAAAGAGTGCACACTTTTATAATGTTGTTCAGAGCCTTTTGGCGCTCGGTAGATGTAAACGAGGACACTGTCCTATTATGATGAGACAGTTTACTGATGGGATCATATTTTTGATGTTATGCCTTTCCCCCTGGCAGATCTCGGTGTAGGCTGGACTGTTATGTTACCCAATATGGGATGAATGTATGATGACCTTTGATTCTTATTAGAATAACAAGGACAGGCTTTTTTCTTTCTGAAAAAAAAAAGATTCTAACAAGTGGAGTGAATAGTGTCGGGAATAAGCATTATTGTATTTTTTTAAATTCTAACAACTAGAGTGAATAATGTTGGGACTCGAGAGTAAGCATTATTGTATTTTTTTTTGAAACACCAGTGGGGTAAATGCTGTCGTGATTGAAGTGTGACACAACTCTCACATTGAGTTAGGAGAATGATGTTACGGTACAGGTCTCCCATGGCTCCTGAACCTATGGTTTCTGGTGTGATTTGCGTGGTGCGACTAGATGGAGGGTTAGCAGGGGTTTTTTCATTTTTTAAGCTAGCAGTACCTATAATTGGAGCGCATATGTGGTGTGGCTCCTATATTGGAGGGTGTTTTCTCCGGGGTTGACTCGGAGACTGCCAGTTCATGAATATGCGGTTGTTGTCTAGAGACTGTATGATTTTGGAGGGTGTTTTCTTCGGCGTTGACTCTGAGACTATCAGTTCATGATTATGCAGTTGCTGTCTGGACACTGTATGATTGTGTTGGTGAGGGGTTTGAACTTGGTCATTGGAACAACCCGACCGCATTGGAACCTTCGGTATAGCCAGTTTTGACGGGAACTGATGATTTAGAACCCTTAATGACTCTGGGGTTTGACGAAACGGACGTTTCTGCTTGGTTTGACTGGTTCGAGGAATGGGTTGTGCGCTGAAACATCGTGCTTCTTTTACTGTGCCCTCCAGAGAATGGTTGATGCTGCGGATTCCGGAACTTTGTGTCTGGGTTTTTTATCACGGCTCTGCTGTCAGGACTAACCTGACTCCAGGAACCTCTGTATTGGGGTAAACGCTGTCGTGACTGAAGTGTGACACAACTCTCACATTGAGTTAGGAGAATGATGTTACGGTACAGGTCTCCCATGGCTCCTAAACCTGTGGTTTATGGTGTGATTTGCATAGTGCGACTGGATGGAGGGTTAGCAGGGGTTTTTTCATTTTTTAACCTAGTGGTACCTGTAATTGGAGCGCATATGTGGCGTGGCTCCTATATTGGAGGGTGTTTTGTCCGGGGTTGACTCGGAGACTGTCGATTCATGAATATGCAATTGTTGTCTGGTGACTGTATGATTTTGGAGGGTGTCTTCTTCGGGGTTGACTCTGAGACTGTCGGTTCATGATTATGCGGTTGCTGTCTGTAGACTGTATGATTGTGTTGGTGAGGGGTTTGAACCTGGTCATTGGAACAACCCAACCGCATTAGAACCTTCGATATAGTTGGTTTTGACAGGAACTAATGATTTAGAACCCTTGATGACTCTGGGCTTTGACGGAACGGACGCTTCTGCTTGGTTTGACCAGTTCGGGGAACGGGTTGTGCGCTAGAACGCCGTTCTTCTTTTACTGTGCCCTCTGGAGAATGGCTGATGCTGCGGATTTCAGAATTTTGTGTCTGGGTTTTTTATCACGGCTCTGCTATTAGGACTAACCTGACTCCGTACCTCTGTATTGTTTTTTCTGACCCTCTCCTTTATTTTTCTGGTCGGGGGAATTGCGGTTTACCCCTCTTAGGGTTTTATGGGTCTGATAGTTGCAAACCCCACATGGAGTCCACCCTCAACCGAGGGTTAGTACCAACCATGTGTTAAAAAGTGGGAATTTATCATTTTATTGGGTATCTATTTGTTGTCTTTATGGGTTAGGGTTTCTGTTCAATTTCTTGTCTCCTTTGGGTTGTTTGTATCTGGTTTTTTGACCTGGATGTACTTGGGTATTAGTGTGATTATAGATGCGTCCTGACTATTTCTTTCTGGTGGACTGCATGTGGATGTCGACCTCTTTAATGTAGTGGTATTTTTTATTCTTGGGTATTATATTTTATCTGGCTATCTGTCTGTTTACTCTTGTGGGGATTGGTTTTGTCCCCCAGTTTGGTCGGCGGCTTGGATTTATTATTTTCTTTCGCTCACAGGAGTGAAGTTGGTACCACCTCTCCTATTTGAGGTTCCATCTTGTTGTATCGATCCTTGGTGTGGGGTTTGGGTTTGGTATCTCTGCTTGTTGGCCTGTCCTGTATCTAACGGGTTGGTCTTACCTTTGCATTATGGCTTGGTGGGTTGTGTTATGTGAATCCCTGGGTGATGTGTGAGGACTGGGACCCTTGATATTTTTTGGCAGGGTTATCTTACTCTTATTGTTGTGACTGGTAAGTGTTTTATTGTGGGTACCTCAGGTGGCCTATGTTGTTATGTGCTTGGGATTAGTATATTCACGCCTTGTTGGGTTTGATACTTTATTCGTTTCCCAGGTGTGGTCACAGGTGTGGAATTGGACCCTTGATTTATTTCTATGTCTTGCTCTCGTAGCATTACACTGTTTTGCTCTGCCTATATTGGGGTGCTCCCCTGTACGTTTCTTTGTGGGTTTCTTGCCTTTGTTCCCTTTCCTCCTGTGACATGGGTGACTCGACCGATATTAGTAGGATACCTCACCTGGGAAAGGGACGGCTCCATAGCTCATCACGTCGAAAGGCCAAACCCCTAAAGGCCTTAGAACACAAACCTCGGTTTGTACTTGGGCATGATGTATTTATGGAAAAGGTTGAAACCTTATGCCGTAGGGAACTTATTGGTAGGCTGGAGTATTGCACCATGACGAAGGATGGTTGGGTCGATTGGGCGACCTCACACTGGAAGCCTCTCATACATTATGTACCTTCTATTAGCCTGTTGGCTATTAGATGGCTGATTTTTGTGTTCATTGAAGAGTCGGATGCCATTCCCTCATTCTGGAAAAATTGTGGCCTGTTTTTTATGGTTCCTTAGTATTGAAGCAGTGGCACTCGGGGTTGGATCCCCTTACTGAAAGAATGACCATTAGGCATCTCTGGGTACTGTTGCCTGCTTTACCTTTCCCTCTTTGGAATAAGGATATTCTTATTGATCTGGCGAACCTCCTTGGACGGTTTTTTGCTCTTGAGAGAGATTTCCGTCTCACATATGACAAAAGGATGGAAAAAGTTTTGGTTGAAGTGGATATTACCAAAGGCCTTATACCTGAACTTGATATTGTCTGTGGAGACAATGTTGTTACCCAGAGACTGGATTATCTGCATGTGCCATTTAGGTGTAATTATTGTCATGATACGGGACACCTTCGTAATAATTGTCACCGTCTTCGTACAGGTCATCTTATCAAGAGTGGTTTTAATTTCATATATGTCCCTGATTTGCCCCGTCCTGATACCAGCCCCTTACCTATTGTACCTCTAGATGATTCTACTGATATTATCTATGCTTCGTCTTCACCTTCTACCTTTGATGATCTCTCGAAAGGTCAGTTGATGTATATCGAAGATATGGAAGCTGTAGCTCTTCACTCCTGAGCAGATCCTGTGGAGACTTTGGATTCTTCAGCTCGTGATTCTTCTTCTGAGCAGGTTGATGATGTTGTCCCACCACCCTTTACCCTGGATCACTATCCCTCACTCCCTCAGTCTTCATCTGGCCCGTCTTTATCTTCTACCCCCCCTTTTCCCCTACTGGTTGTATTGTGCCTTTACCTTTAACCTCTTCTTCTAATCCTCCTGAAGCACCGGCCTTCCAAGACCCTTCCCTCCTCACAACTCTCTCTATCTGCTCGGACAAGACTCCTATTTCCCCCTCTACTTCACCCTTAGATTCTATCCGGTTTAAGAATGTGACCATCAGAAAATCCAAGAAGCCTCTCTTCGAAGAGACTGGGGATCCAGGGACTTATACCCCCCTTTCAACTCGATTAAAGCAGGTGGCTAGACAAACACATAACTCTCCTGTTTCCTCTCAGGTTTTTAGAGTAAGCACACCCATGGAGCTTCCTTCTCCATGAAAATTCTGTCCATGAACATACGTGGGTTTGGGGGGTTAGACAAACAAAAATCCCTTGGAATATTATTCTCTGACCTAAGACCTGATATGATTCTCTTACAAGAGACTATGTGTTGTTACTCACAATCTCTTTATCTGTTTTCCATACTTAGACATGGATGGGAATTATGTGCTTCTAATGCCTCCAGTCTTTCTGGCGGTCTGCTTACTGGATGGGACCCTCACCTGGTTCGTTGTAAGGCTTTTTCCTCCATGGCTGGCATTATACTTAAAGCAACCTTTAAAGGTCTGGATGAGAATTTTAACTGTTATAAATTGCTATGGGCCCTATTCTCAAAGAACTACTTACTGGAATAATTTGGTGGCAGGTGGATTTATGGGACAACCTAATTTACTATTGGCAGGGGATCTCAATTTTACTTTATCCTTTGTTGAAGTGTGGGGTTGTAAAGCTAGGTTGGATCCTTTGG
This sequence comes from Pseudotsuga menziesii, assembly GCA_001517045.1. Classification (NCBI taxonomy): domain Eukaryota; kingdom Viridiplantae; phylum Streptophyta; class Pinopsida; order Pinales; family Pinaceae; genus Pseudotsuga; species Pseudotsuga menziesii. The sequence continues at coordinate 656,283 of LPNX010052756.1, forward strand.
CCTTCTTTTTTTCCCAGCTCATTTCATGTAACAAGCTGGTGGACCTTGTTATGTATCTCTCCGGCATCACCTGGAGAAATGGGTGCTCGGGGGATGCTGGTATAAGTAAAAGGCTGGATAGGTTTTTGTTATCTGAATCTCTTCTCCCTTGCCTCTCTTATTATCGGACCTGGGCTACCCCTTCTGATGTATCTAATCGCTACTCTATTTTTCTGGAATGGGGCTCAAAAAGCAGTTCTCATTGTTGGCCCTTCAAATTTAATAGAGCTTGGTTGTTAGAGGAGGACTTTGCTCATTTGGTCCTTTCCTCGTGGAAGGCTCCTCTGGACATGGATGACTATAGCCATATGGATGTTCTTACTTTGAAGCTGCCTAGACTTAAAGGAACTGTTAAGGACTAGGAAAGGGTGAAGAACCATGAAAGGAAGCAACAGATATTGGAAATAAATGAAGGTATATCAGATATCTTACTGGAAGACTCTGGTATTATATCGGCCTCTAATGCTGATAAGTTAAAAACTCTTCAGGCAATGAAGGGTAAATATTGGGCCCATGAGATTACTACTCAGAGGTTTAAGAGCAGGGTTCAATGGATAAAGGAGGGGGATGCAAATACGAGATTTTTTCACTCATTTGCATCTGCTAGAAGAAATACTAATACTATTTGGTCTCTAAATGATCAGCATGGTAACTCTGTTTCAGAGGACATGGCACTTAAGCAGCTTGGTAAACAACACTTTAGTGACATTTTTGGTGATGACAAGTCTTCTAATATTGTTGATCAACTTAAAGTTATCAGTCTCTTCCCGAACATGACTACTGATGAAGATATTGAACATTTCCTTAAGCCCATATCGGCCTAGGAAGTTGAAGCTGTACTTAAAGGGTTTAAGAAGGATAAGAGCCCGGGACCTGATGGGTGGCCTGTCAAGTTCTTCTTGGCCTTTTTTGATTTGGTGGGGGGGGNTAAGTGTGAAAAGCCCCTGACATTTGCTGACTTTCGACCCATATCCTTATGTAACCTGGTCTACAAGGTTATATCCAAGCTTGATGCCACCAGACTGAAGCCTATCCTTAACCAATCTCTTTCTGCCCATCTATTTGGATTTCTCAAGGATAGACCGATTACTGAACCTATGGGTATTACCCAGGAATTATTACACTCTATCAAGACTAAGAATTCCAATGTCTTGGTTTTAAAATTGGACTTGGTTAAAGCATTTTATAGAGCCAACATGACCTTTTTAATATTTTTGCTCATTCATATAAGCATTCCCCTAATGGGTGTCAATTGGATTATGGGTTGTGTCTCTAGCTCCTATTTTGTTGTGTTAGTTAATGGCTCTCCCCCAGATTTTTTTCCTGCATCCGGGGGTTTGCGTCAAGGTTGTCCTTTGTCTCCCCTGTTATTCATCTTGATTATGAAGAGTCGCAACCGTATTATTATGGATGCACAGCTCAAAGGTCTTATTAAGGGCTTTCAGTACTTTCCTCTTCTTTCCATAACACACTTGTTATTTGTTGATGATGTTATTTTAATTGGTGTTGGTACTGTTGAAGAATGGAGTGCGTATAAAGATGCACTAGACTTATTTTGCTCGGCTTCGGGGATGACTGTTAGCATTAATAAATATTCTTTTTTATATCAGAATGTGGATCCTGATATCAGGAATAAAATCGCTGAGATGTTCCCTTTCAGGATGGATCCTCTTACTGTGGGCTTTAAGTATTTGGGCTATCGTCTTAAACCATTGGGGTATCACACCTCGTATTGACGATGGATGATTGAATTATTTGAAAAAAAAAATCCAAAACTGGACCTATAGGTCTCTCTCTATTGGTGGCAGGGTGGTCCTTATAAAAGCTGTGCTCACAGGGTTGGCATTCTATTGGTTTGCTTTGGCTAGATGTCCTAAATATATTCTGAATGTATTGCACAAAACTATATTCTCATTTCTCTGGGGGTCCTCCGCTGGCTATCAGAAACCTCATTTGGTTAACTGGGAAACTCTTTCCTTACCTGTTGAATTTGGTGGTTGGGATATTGAGAACCTTGAATGGTTTGGTATATCTTTGAGATTAAAAAGTATGTGGCAACTACTTACTGGTACTGGTATTTGGAGCATAATTATTGCCCATAAATACTTAAAGAACAGACCCTTAGAAGACTGGATACGTGCCCAGAATTTCTGTGTTATTGGTACTTCATACTTTTGGAATGGGTTTATTAGGATATTTGAGTGGATTACCTGTCAGTTAGGATGGAAGGTGGGAAATGGATTAAAGATTAAGGTGGGGGTTGACCCTATTGCTGGGCTCAACTCACTGCACCTTCTATCAGAGGAGCTCAGAGATTATCTCACTGATCTGAAGATTTCATATCTTGCTCATGCGCAAAATTTGGATGTGTGTGGTTTTGACTGTCCCAATTGGCACTCTGCTACTGATCTGTTTTTGGGTGGAGATTGGGATGCACAATGGTGCTCCTATGTTAAGGGCCTGACTCATGGGGGTATAAGGATTGGGAATGCAGAGGATAAACTGCTTTGGATGTATGATGAACAGCACGGTTTGGTGACAGTAAAAAAAGCTTATATCTTATCGTTTCCAATCATAGGACTATCATGGAAAATGATATCATCTTGAAGATTTGGCACTTCAATATTCGCCTCAAGCTTAAGTGTTTTATCTCGCTCACTTGTAATAAGAAAATCAATACTTGGGATATTCTGTGCAAGAAAGGCTGGCACGGTCCAAATAGGTGTTGTCTATGCAATGGAGAAGCTGAATCTGTAGATCATTTTTTTGTTGGTTGTCTTTTTATGAAGAAGATGATTTTGGGGCTCAACTGTTTGTTTGATGTGAACATACTATGGACTGCCCCTACATTTATGGAAAATCTCTCCATCTAGGTATCTAAGGATGGATTTTTACAGTATCTGCCCCTTTTTTCTTATTTGGAATATTTGGAAGGCTAGGAACTGCAAGTTATTTGAAGATTGAAATCCTATTATGGCTGGTCTTTTACATATTATTCATGATGAGGTTAATACTTATAAACCACTTCTGAAGCATAGGAATAAAATTCGGATCATAGGGAAGCCTCCTATTTCAAAATTTCCTAGGATCTTTTTCGATGGTTCTACAACAAAAAGCATTGGTGGAGCAGGTATTTGTATTTGGTTGAATGACCATCATTTGCTTGCCTTTAAACTTGGATGTGGGAGCAGCACGAACACTAGAGCAGAACTCTTAGCACTCTAGGCATCATTACGGGTCGCCAAGGATATTGGGTTGCCTTACGTATATCTTTGGTGACTCCTCTGTGATTATAAATTGGGCAAAAAAGGAATCCACCCTGGACATGGTGAACCTTGAGGCTTGGTGCTACAACACCAGAATTCTCATGTCCTCTTTCACCTGGGTGGATTTCAATCATGTCTATAGGGAACATAACAAGAGGGCAGGCATCTTATCCAAGGAGGGGTTGTACTTGGCTCCTGGCCATCTCTTACTTACTAAATCATATAATGATGAGATTATTGGGTAAGACTCATTACAACTATTTTAGAATATGCTCATTCTATTTCAGTGATTTATCTCATGGATTCTTTGAGCTATATCAGGTTTTGTTGAACAACTATTACATAATATACAAGAGTTACTCTCCTACTTGGATAAGATATTTGGGCTCTTGTTATATTCTCTAGGGACATATTTGATTGATATTATTACTGCTCACTTATGAGAGGATTATTATGTATTGATACCTAGGTACTTTGTGTACCTCTGGTATACTCTGCTTGTTTTTTGTTTATGTATTGTATGAACTGCATTATACTGATATTATCACTGATCTACTGACCCATGGGGGTTTGTACTGCTGACTAAAGATGTACAAGGTTCTTTTGATTCAATAGAATACCAAGGAACTGCTTTTTTCAACTGGAAAACTCTGTCGTGACTTGTGACGTTATAAAAAAATGTTTGAATTGAATTACATGGATTTCTTGAGAATGAAGAGTTACAGAGCACGATACCACGTAAAGTACCCGAAAACACCGAAATTGACATTAACAACTCACACCAAATATAATAACGTAACAAAACACATGGAAGTATGGCACACGCTTCCAATTTCCGATTGTGGCAGAAACCAGGGCACACTCGGCGATATTATAAAAAATAAATACCATTTTGATTGCCAGCTTTGAAGAGTAAATACGGTATAAATATCACACGTCATCCTGAATCTCAACTCTCCCACTACATTTAGTTGCATGATGCGCTGGCTACTTTTACTGATCCACGTCGGACAAATCATAGCTATCTAATTTTAAAGCATCTCTAATTGAATGTCAGCTCAGCTACTTTTATTGATCCACGCCAGAAATAGCATAACTATCTAAATTTAGAAACATCTCTAATTGAAATCGGGCACATTTGAAGAGATTTTTTTTTAATTTAGAATGTAAAATGATGATAATAATAAAGGCAATAAATTGCAATGGAGAAATTCTTTAGTTACAATCGATCGTGTGTTCGATCCCCATTCGGATCCCTATCTGTGAGCAGGCACCAGAGTTTCAATAAATCATAACCCGTTGAACCTCGGCGCGAAAGTCTACTCAAGGCTCTGAGAATTCGAATTCTAAGAAGCAATCGTGTCATTGTTCATCGATTTTGCTTATAAATTCCAACAGAAACCACTAAATTCAAGACAAAATCTGAAAGTCTCTCCCTGAAACTTTCAAGACAAAATCCGAAAGTCTCTCCCTGAAACTTAGCGTTTTCAGATAGCGTTGGAATGAAGCAAAGAAAGAAAGAAAAACAGATCTTTAAAATACAGCGTTAGTATGAAGTATTGACTGACCGCAAGAGAGGACGCTGTGACTCGTATCTCATGGTCGCTGAGAGCAGTGAACGCTGCAAACGCAGCCGCTGCACCTGTAGATATGAGTGCGACGGGGCGACTCATTCTTCAATTCTTGCGAAAAGAACACTTGGAGGAATCGAATCCTTCAACTGACAGAAGAAACCCTATCTTTACAATAGTTAAAGAAGACCTGTTTAAATTCGAGGAACAAACACCTGAATATCATATGTAATGTAGAGATTGAGGCAGAGAGTGGTGGCTCTTTCAAAGCTTTCAGATAAAAGGAAAACCGATCCTGCAACCGAAGGCAATTTCACTTTATGAGCTTTCAGATAAAAGGAAAATCGACCTTGCAACCGAAGGCAATTTCGCTTTATGAGAGTCAAGCTTTTCAATTTCGCTTTCAAAATTAACCTGTATCCTTATTATATAGATCGAATTTCTGTACACAAAAAACCAATACAACCGAATTATGCTACTCTACATGGTAAAGCTAGTTTAAAATGTTGTGTTGGTAATAGCATAAAGGTACAAGTGAATAAGAAACATAATTAGAGTTATGTTCATGTATGAACATAGGTTTACACACAGGTCAACCTTCCCATAATTTTTTTATCAAATGAATATGATGATGGAATAAAAAACCAACACATATCATGGTCAAGCTTCCCATTATTTTTTATCACATGAATATGATGATGGAATACCATGGGCAAATGAATGAAGTGGGGCTAAATAATAGAGTGAAAAGAAACCCAGCATGGACCATGATCTTTTATAGAATATTTATACGAAAGGTAGGATCAATTGTTTGTTGCACATAGAGTATACAATGCTATTGTTAAAAGAACAAGGAATATGAATGTGGGAGATGGGAAACATAGATGAGCATAAGCTACCATACAATGTGACCACATCAACTTTGCTTAAGTGACACCTTTACACATCGTGGATGTGGTTCTCTACTATCGCAAGAATTGACAACTTACTATCACATGTTCATCAGTGGCCAATATTTTATAAAACAAGTGGTAAATAACCCAAAACAACATTAAAGCAACTAAAAGTAAAAGTCTAGGTTAAAGTAGCAAACTCAAGAAGATAGCTCAACCATGATGTTAAAACTCTACACCAAAATATTATTAAACGCCTTAAAACTTCATTAGCATACTCCAAAAGGTTAAAGTAGCAAACTCAAAAGCCCCAAGGGTTAGCTCAATTGGTAAGACGTGCGCACATTCTCTCAGTTCGAGGAGAGGTCACGGGTTCAAGCCTTGAGTCCTTTGGGGTTAGGCCTTCTGCGAGGATGGCCAACGGTTTACCACCTCTACCATCCACTAATGTGGGGAAATATTGCTAGGTTTCCCGTGGATCTTTCCATCTGAAAAATAAAATAAAATAGCAAACTCAAAAACTCAAGGAGATAGCTCAACCATAATGTTGAAACTTTAAACCAAAATATTATTAAACGCCTTAAAACTTCATTGGCATACTCCAAAATAAAATATGGAGTAGAAAATACACAGAAAAACACACCAATCCATATTCATATAATTTCTATGAATAAATTAATATACATATAATTTCTAAGTTTAAAATTATTCTATAAAGAAGTGTTATGTATCTTTTCTTTCTCTTACATTTACTTATTCTTTCTTCAAAACTATTTATTTAAATTTATTTTTATAACAAAACAATATATTTGAATATTACATATGTAATTAAATTTAATCTATATATCTCATAAATATACTATAAATGTCATCAAATTTAACCCCTAACTAAAAAATATATTTGAATATTACATATATAATTAAATTTAATCTATATATATCATTGATATACTATAAATGTCATCAAATTTAACCCATACATTTATCTTAGTGTTTTCCTTGCATATGTTATAAACATTATGAAAATTTTAAACATATTAATATGCATTTATCAAATTTAATGAGGTGGATTTGCAACATGGTTTAAAATATATGGATTTCATTATTAAGGCAAATGATTATTATAAAAGAGATTAGGTGTGGATGATAAGCAAAATTGAGAAGAGACTTTTCTTTTGGTGTAGTAACTGGATTTCGAGGGGAGGGTATATGATTTTAATGAAGTTTGTCCTTGAAGCAATCTAGGTTTACTAGGTCTCATTGGATTTTCTACCTACAAGTATTCTAGAACAAATCCACAAACTATCATTTAATTTCCTTTGGTAATGGAATGATGAAGAAAAGGCCATTGAGGAATGGTTTAGGAGTATGGATAAGCAGTCCGAGAATGTTTATATAATGTGGAAAGCGCTTGGCAAGTGGGCAATAGAAAAAGAGTGAGAATTGGGTGATGAACAATCAAAATGCACGATATAACATAAATATTGGAGCACAAAAGAGATATTATTGATTACGGGCCACTTCGAGGGGGCAACCTCCTTTGAGCAAGCTCAATACAAAATAACTCTTGGATGCTTTCATTAGCCTCAACACATACTTATATACTAATTCTTATCTAAACAACTATTACTCCCCATGAATGTGGGATAATACAACATACTGATGGGACGACTTACAAAGCATATGCGTCCGATAAAATATACTAACAAAATAAAGAGGAGGGTTGACACGGGTTCTTAACATCCCCTCCCTCTTAAAAAAAAGCTTAGTCCTCAAAGCTTTAGATGTGGAAACTATTGTTGAATCTGAAGGAGCGGTTCCCATGTAGCATCCTCTGGTTGCATGTTGTGCCACTGAATTAAGACCTTTGTGATGGACTGAGAGCGAAGCTGACAAGTGTGCTTATTGAGGATGGACGCCGGATCTGAAATGATGGATCCTTCATTATCCCATTCTGGTAAAACAATTTGTGCTCTGATGTTGGTGCCAATCACTTGCTGAATGCGAGAAGGAGGAGGTGCCAATTTATAAGCAACAGACCCAATCTTTTGAAGAACTGTATATGGACTAGAGATCTTTGGAGCGAGCATTTGATTCCCGATGAGTTTTAAGGAGGATTACTTGTAAGGCTGCAGATGAAGAAAACCATGTCACTGGCTTGAAAAGTGCGCTCAGAACAGTGTTGATTGGCTTGGTGTTTCATGTGGATTCTGTCCATGTGAAGATTGTCCTGCAGAAGGTGAAGAATCTGATGTCAGTTTCGAAGAACCATGTCAACGACCTGAACTGGTGAACTGCTGGGGGTGTATGGAAGGAGTACTGGAGGTGTGTGACCATAAACTGCTTCATATGGAGTCATTTGAGATGCAGTATGGTAGGAAGTATTGTACCACCATTCAGCGAGAGGGAGCCACTTTTCCCACAGATGTTGTTCTTCAGAGGTGAAACAAGAAGATAAGTTTCCCAATAGTTGTTGATGACTTCATTCGGACCATCTATTGGTGGATGATAAACTGAACTCATATTCAGTTTGGTGTCAGTAAGGAGAAAATGACTTGTGAAAGGTGCGTTGCGGTCTGAGACAATGGAAGAAGGGATTCCATGAAGAAGGAATATCTTGTCCATGAAAATTTGTGCAATTGAGGAGGTGGTATATGGAGGTCTGAGAGCACAAAAATGATGATATTTGGAGAGCCGATCAACCACAACCAAGATTACGGTCTTCCCTCCATATTTAGGGAGCCCTTGAATGAAATCCATCGAAATATATGTCCAAATCCTTATAGGGATGGACAAAGGTTCGAGCAATCCAGAAAGGAGTGTAGTTTCACCTTGGTGGTGCTGACAAGGAGCACATTCGGAAACCATCTATTGAATTTCTCATTTCATTCCCTTCCAAAAGAAGTGACATTGTGCCCTCTCATATGTTTTCATCAACCTAGAGTGCCCTGCCAATGGAGAAGCATGGAGTTCATAAAAGACTGCATGTTTAATATATGTGCTCTGGGGAAGCACCAAACAACCCTTGTATCTCAGAGAAGAGCCATCCCAAGAGAAATGCTGTACCATAGAAGGGTTACTGGCCAATGGTTGGATGATTTTAGATAATGAGGAGTCATTGACATAGCCTTGTTGAACATAGTGTGACCAAGTTGGAATAGGCATAGCAATAGCTGAAAGAGAGACAGGGGCATCAAATGTGCGGGGAAGAGTATCCACCACAAGATTGTCCTTAGCCTTCTTGTAATTGATCTCATAGTCATAACCCCTGAGTTTGCTAACCCATTTCTGTTGTGTTGGGGATGAGACCCGTTGTTCCAGGAAATATTTCAGACATTGGTGATTAGTATTGATGCAGTAAGGATTCCCTAAGAGGTATGGCCACCACTTCTGTACTGCGTGCAAAATAGTCATCATTTCCTTCTCATATGTGGAGGTGGATAAATTATTTCCATGAAGGGATTTACCGGTGAATGCCATGGGTTGTTCATCTTGAAAGAGGACAACACCAAGTCCATTGTCGCAAGCATCACTCTCAAGAGTGAAGGGCCTGGAAAAATCAGGCATTTGAAGGGTGCATCGAAATGAAATATCCAAGGGAGTATTTGAGACTGCCGAAGGTTGCATTTGAATGAAATGGAGCTGAGTGATAACACCATGTGAATTCTTCTTAAGGATCGTTTCCATGCAATGTGAACTGATGATGCTAAGAGACCCTAGTTGTAAGCCATTGAATGTGTGTTTTTTCCCATTGACTAAAAAATGCATCCACAGTTCAGCAAAGTCCCATAAGATGGGTCCAAGTGTGTGTAACCATTGAGTGCCCGAAATCACAGAACAACCTCCTAGGGGTATGGCAAACATGTTAGAGCACAAGTTATAATCTCCAATAGAGATACACACACTGCGCCACTTTCCTTTGCAAGGTAAGGTGCTCCCATTGGCAGCCATGACTTTAAAGCTGGAGAAAGGATGGACAAAACAATCAACTTGTTTAGCAATCTGAGGGTCAATAGGCGGCTACGGAATGTCGACCTGATCGTCTACTGGATCCTAAGTAGCGTCACAAATTTCAAGTGCAAGCGGAGAAGCCACATCCAAGAAATAGGGCTTGTGTTCAGTACATTGATGTCCCCGTGTGAATTTATCATCACAATTATAACAAAGTCCTTTTTCCCTATGTGCCCGCATCTCAGCTTCAGACAAATGCTTGATAGGAGTGGTTCTAGGAGTCAGAGGGATGGGATGTCTTTGGGGAACCATATTTTTAAATGGAACAAAAGTGGATTTGGGACGTTGCTGAGCCCTAATCTTGTCCTCCGCCAACTTAGCCAACCCTAGTATTTCCATCATTGTCTTGGGACAGAACATTGTAACGTCAGATCATAATTGTATCCTTAAGACCATTGATAAAACAACTCATGTATAATGCATCAGAAAATCCTTCTGTGTGCTTGACTAAGTTCTCAAATTCTGTTTGATACTCTCTCACAGTGCGAGTCTGGCGAATTTTGGTGAGTGCTCCTGTGAATTCATCAAAACCACAAGGGCCAAATCGGTGCAAAGGAGTTGGCAAAAATCTGTCCATTGGGGCTCTTCATGATCCTTGATGTACCAACAGAACCATTGAAGGGCTTCACGTTCCAAATGAAATGATGCAAGTGGGACTTTGATGACATCAAAAGTGTTATGCATATTAAAGTATTGTTCTGTCTTGTGTATCCATGCACTTAGATCATCACCATTGAAGCGAGGGAATTCAATCTTCAGCCCACAAAAGTTGCTGGAAGCAGAGAATGCAGTGCCTGTAGAAGACGCTGTTGTCGGTTACTCATGGCTGAATACTGAAGATGGAGGTCAAGAAATCTTCGATCCAGATCTTTGAGTTTGGTCTTGAAGGTGACAAGTTCGTCTTCCATTTGTCTATTTGCTCCTGTGCGGGGAACAACCATAAGCAAGTTTTTTTTTGTGGAAAAACAAAAACAGAGAGGGTTTTAGAAAAGGAAAATATTGAGTTGGGAAAAACGCGAGTGGGTAACTAGGTTGTGGACACTTTCTGAGGGACAAGGAAACAAAAAATGTGAATTTTAGAAGCAAGGTGAAAGAAAGAGATGGAATTTCGGGCTTCGGGAAGTGGACTTGGGATAGGTTCCTCAATGAATGAAATATGTAGAATGGAATGACAGGGGTTACAGTGAATTTTCAAGGGAAACAGGGCTAAATCAAGGAATATATGGCTGAAGAAATTTTATTATTATTATTTTTTCCTGAAGAAATGATATGTGGCGGTGCTAGAAAGCTATGCTTTATCAACTTGAATTGGAGTAAATGATCTATGACAATTTTGGAATTCGGTGTGTTATCAACTGTAAATAGATATGGACCCCAAGTATATTCGGCTTCCTAATGGTTCAAAGGTAGTCACTCGGCCACCAAGGCTGTCTCAGGCTTGAGTATTGGGGCAGTACCCCGCACTTCACGGCGCAGGTAAAACTACTAACTGCTTGGCAAAAAATGACAGCTCTTTGGTTTTCCTCATGGATGGGAATCTAGTCAATCTGGTGGGGGTCGTTGCCCTTTTCGCTTGGCAGGTCCTCTCAATGGCTAGCTACTTCGGGGTTCCTGTGGTACTCACAACGAGTTTTCGGGCTATGCCCAAGTACTTCCCACAGTTAAGCGGATAGGGTTTACTTCCTAATCCGAATGAAAAATACTGCTGCAAGAAGAAGAACTACTACAATAATCACAGTGCTAGAAACAATGTGGCAGAAATTCCACCCAATGCTCAAAAACCCGTAATTAGAGCTAGGGTTTTGAGACGAAAACTTTTAAAATGAGCATAACCCGATCTATATTGCTCGAAATCGCTATTATATCCTGTTTTTGGAACTGGAACAACCACTCTGCTTCTACCTACGAAATAGAAATAGAAATCTGGGCACCCGGTCAAAATATTTTCGCTCTGCAATTTCCGCGACTGTCATTGAAATTATGAAAAATTGGTGATTTTAAATCCGTGATATCTCCACTTTTAGAACTCCAAATGACATGATTTTTTTTTGAAACTGCATATTTTTGAAAAAGGAATTCAGATATGCAACTTCTTTTTCTTGAATCTACACAGAAAGTTTCAAAATGGATGTGAAAGTCGCCGCCCAATTTTGCCTCTTTTTTTTCCAAAAAAAAAAAAAATTTCCCACTTGTGCCAAAGAAAGTGCTCTGATACCAGTTGTGGAGAACCTCCTGCAATGAACAATCAAAATGCACAATATAACAGAAATATTGGAGCACAAAAGAGATATCATCGATCGCGGGCCACTTCGAGGGGGCAACCTCCTTTGAGCAAGCTCAATACAAAAAAACTCTTCGATGCTTTCATTAGCCTCAACACATACTTATACACTAAGTCTAATCTAAACAACTATTACCCCCCATGAATGTGGGATAATGCAACATAATAACTAGACAACTTAACAACTATTACTTACTCCCCATGAATGTGGGATAATACAACATATTGATGGGACGACTTACAAAGCATATGCGTCCGATAAAATATACTAACAAAATAAAGAGGAGGGTTGACACAGGTTCTTAACAGACCCATGGATAGGTAGTTCTGGAGTACACATATTACCAATAGAAATGTTGGAGTCTCTAAGAGAACAGGGTTTCTCCTTGCTGAGTCAAACAATGACCATATGAATAGTACTCATCTTAAAGAGTCATGGTATGCAGCTGAAAGTCTTGGTTTTGATGGAGACCATAAAAGAGATATGGAGTGGGTACGTTAAAGCTCTCAAAGACTGTCATGTCAGATTAGTGGACAGGAAGGATGAACTCTTATGGTCAAGAAATTATGTGGGGGCTATTGTCTCACCTAGATTAGAATATAGAGTTATCAAGGAAGAGGAAGACCTTCTCAATCCCCCTTGGTGGTCCTCCTTGCTTTGGAAATTCAAATGCCCCTTAAAGACAAAGTTGTTTATGTGTTTAGGTCTTTGCAATAAAGTGACAGTATGTTACCAATTGGTAAGAATGTTTAGGGTGGTACCTGGGAGATGCCCCCTATGCAAGGAGAACAATGAAAATATTTCACATAAATTTATTACTTGTCCTTACAGTGCAAAGATGTTGGAACATGCTTCTTAGTTAAAAGGGATACATTTCAATTGGACTAGAATACGATTTAGAAGTAGCTCTTCAATCATGGATAAACAATCAATCCTCAAAGGATTTCATGGCCATGCCAGTCATTTTCATTTGGTTATATGGTTAGCTAAGAAAAATACTACTTTTGAGGATGTTTATATAGTTCCCACAGTTTATGCTTCAAAAGGTCTAACAATTCTTAGCCATTTTCCTCAAACTGTTAACATAAGTAAAGTAAGAAGCATAGTGGAAGAGCATATTGATAGATCGAGTAGTTAGGCATATTTTGATGGTACTTCATAAGGAAATCCAACTTTGGGAGGTGCAGGGGATCATTTATATCATTGATACAGACTTGGTAAAGTTCTTTGTAGGTCTTAGGGTATGTACCAATAATAGAGCTAAGCTTATGGAATTACAATTAACATTGCTTGCAGCCACACCGTATGGTGTACAAAAACTATAGGTCTTTGGGGACTCGAAGTTGGTAGTTGATTGCATGAGACAAAAGAGGCCACTAAAAAATATACTTTTAAGGTCCATATATGAGGAAGTAATACACATTATTAGGTTTTTCAAGATGTGAAGTTTCAACATATTTTTAGAGAAAGGAACATCTTGGTAGATCAAGTGCTAATTAATGGTTTACAAGCGGGTGATGGAATTTGGCATTGGTGGGAGATGACCAAAAACAATTTGGTAGAATTAGATCTTGGACCTTTTATGGGATAGCTCCTCTCTGCACTCAAAGTTTTTCAAGTTAAGAAAGATTATGTGTATGCCTTTTGAAATACTCATACACATAGGTATTATGGTATGTAATTTTTTTTATTAAAACATTTTGTTGTTACATTGTTTGGTCTTCATGTTGGAGCACTTTTAAAGAGTATTTTATAGTCTATTGTTTTATGTAATGAGCCTTGTTGTTTCTATATAGGTTTTATAAATATTCTCAATTCACTAGGGAATAGCCCAAATGACATAATTCCTTTTGACACTTATTTGTAGAGGAAGGCTATAGGCCCATAAAGCAATGTAGTCTGTTTAGTTATATAAACTACAACTTTTTTTTCTAACAAAATAAAAAACAAATTTAACATATATATATACATGTATATATATATGTTAAATTTGTTTTTTCTAACAAAATAAAAAACAAATTTAACATATATATATACATGTATATGTTTATCATTATTTTAGTATATATATTACAAACATCATAAAAATGTTCATTTGAAATTGTAAAACACATATTTATTATAGGTTTAGTTTAATAAAGAAATGAGTGTCAATCGATTGTGAAATTTATATTGTAAAAACTATGATGGGTTTTGATACAAAGTATAATAATGAAAACTCAAAGTAACAAACAAATTTAAATATTATTGAAATTAAATTAAAAATCAGGATACTTATTCATGGTGTCATTTTGAGTATGCTCAAGGGTAGTCTATATATAGTTTGTGATCTCTCCATACCTGAAGTTCATGCACAACTACTTTTCCTTCTCACTGATACTGATTTTTAAGCTTTTCAATCTAATTATAGTAAAAGACTTCTAAATTTGTGAATCAAACCAAATCCACGTGGCAGTGCTCTACCTCCATATATGAAACTCTGTTGCTAGAGAGTGGACCATAATAGTAGCGATTAATATTGTGAATAATGGCGTGGCCATTGGAAAACGAAATAATACAAAATGTTCAGGGACAATTTTTCTTTTGTTTTTTACTTAAACTTATAAATTTTAATGGAATTTTTCAAAATGTGTAAAAATATTGCTAGATCTTATAGAGTGTGGGTGTTTAGAGGTTTTAGTGTCACTTGATTTCAGTTTTGCTTAGAGGTTTTGAGAGCTGTCTAACTAGGGGACGATTTTGACTTTCAGACTGATTTTCAGTGGGAATCCCGTGAATTTAACTCATAAAATCTTGTATTTTCTGTTATTTGTTAGGCCATTTTAAGTGCAGAAATGAAATCACATGACACTAACACCCCAAGCGCCCACACTTTGTAAGATCTAGCAATAGCAATGTTTTTGCAGTTTTGAAAATTCATAGCCAGAAACAACTAAAAACCAGCTGAAAAAAAAGAGAAAAAATTGTCCTATGGTTAAAAACTGGCTTAAAATCACCCAACAACAACAAAAATTACAAGATTTTGTGAATTAAATTCATCTAATTCCAACTGAAATACTTAAAATCACCTAACAAACAACAAAAATTACAAAATTTTGTGAATTAAATTCATCTAATTCCAGCTGAAATTCAACATAAACGTCAAAATCGTCCAACAGCTCCAAATTAAATCACTTTCAAAGATTGAAGAGTCACGGAATAGAACAGACGTGTACCCACGTGAAATACCAAAAAAATCACACGCCAACAACCACTAATAACGCAACGGAACAGAACGGAACGCCACATACTTTTCCGTTTGGCGTTAAATTTCAAGTTGTGGCCACAACTTACACACGCCAGTGACGCCACACGTTTGTTTTTCTGTTGATCGTTAAATTTCAAATTCAGGCCAAAACGTGGACATGTTGATTAAAATTACCGCCTTAATTGAAAGCTGTTACTAAACTTTAAAGTATGTAAAAATATTAAACGTCCTGGTGACTCTCAACTCCGCCAATACATCTAGATGCGCAGGCTACATTTACCGATCCACGTCGGAAATATCCGAACTATCTGAATTTAGAAACATCTCTAAATAAAATTAAGCCAAAGTAACGCGGATTCTGTAAAGAAGAATTTTTAAATTTAGCAGATAAAATGCTGATAACAATAAAAACAATAAATTGCTCAAAATAAAGGGCAGAAACTCTTTTCGTTTCAGCAGATCCCGTGTTCGATCCCGATCCCTATCCCTATCTGTGAGCAGTCACCAGAGTTTCTATAAATCGCAACGCGTCGAACCTGGGCGCGAAAGCCTCCTCAGACCTCTTAGAATTCGAACTCTGAGAAACAGCCATGTCATCATTCGTAGATCTGGCCTGTGAATACCACCAGAAAAAACACTAAATTCAAGAGAAAATACGAAAGCCTCTATTTAAAATTTAAAATTTAGTGTTTCAGACCGCGTTGGAAAGAAGCAAGGTTAAAAAAGAAAACGCATCTTCAAAAGCTAGTGTTAGAATGAAATAAGTATTTACTTACCGCAGGAGAGGACGCTGTGACTCGGATCTCGTGATTACTGAGAGTACCGAACGCTGCAGACGCGACAGCTGCAGCTGAACACACGAGTGCGACGGGCTGCCTCATTCTTCAATTCTTCTGAAAAGAGAAACACTTCGAGGAATCGAACCTCCGACCTAACAAAACAAACCCTTGCTTTACAATAGGAAGAGAAGATCTCTTCAAACTCGCGGAACAAACACCTGAATATCAGGTGTAAACAATGACGCTGAGAGCGGTGGCCCTACTGAAGTCTTCAAGAAAAAAGCAAAACGATCCTGCAAGGGAATTTCGCTTTCCGCAGATCAATAATGAATCCCGAGCAATCGCGAGATGGTCTCCAGAACAGAACAGCAAGAGGCGTGCTCGCGATGCGCAGTTTCGGCCCAAGTTTCGAATCTCGAGGCCTTCCTTAAGTTTTCAGACAAAATTCCGAAAACTGGGAAGCGTAAACACCAGACGGGAATTTAGACTGCAACTAACAGAGAAAGAGGCCTTACCCTTTTATAAGCGTGCTACGCTACCAACGAAAATCACGAGCATTTGGACCTACCCTTCACTTTTTTTAATATAAAATGAAATGAAAAACATAATGCAAATGATTCGTCAAGGTAAATGTGCATTAACGGCCACGAGGTCTTGAAAATATCTCCCGAATTTAGGGCATCCTAAAACATTTAGGGCTATCTAAATGTGGTTTTCCAGACTTTAATGGTAACTAAATAAGATTTATTGATATAGGTTCAAAATTAGTGGGGTCAGGGTTGTTTATTGGTTTGTTGTGATAAGGTTAAATAAGATTTATTGATATATAGGTTCAAAATTAGTGGGGTTAGGGTTGTTTATTGGTTTGTCGTGATAAGGTTTGAAGGGTAGAGGATTTCTGGGATAGAGGTTGATTTTAATAGATAGCTAGAAGTCTCTACTTTTACTAAGTTAAAAATTATTAGTATATCTAACTTACAAATCATTAAATATACTTCTAAGTTAAAAGTTATTAGTATATCTAACTTACAAACCATTAAATATACCTTTAAAGAAAAAAAATTAATAACATACAATTAAAAAATATAATGACATACAGTTGGATGGTGGAGGGGAACTCTGTAAGTTTTGTATGATCACGTGTTTCAATCTACTCATTCCATCTGCCATACCTTTCAAGACCATAAGAGGAACATGATATTATCATTGTTATTTATTTCTATTTTTTTTACTTTAAAGTTTATATAGATAGGTTTAATATATTTTATTTCAACTTTAAATTATTAGTTGCCATTTATTATTTGTCTTTGTTACATTATTATTATTATAATTAAATGTAGGTTGATTAAAGTGCTTTTTAATATATATCTATAAGATTTATGTTTGATAGGGATGTGTTAAGGTTTGCAAAGATGTATATATGTTTCAATTGATTATGATATTTTCTTAGATGCATATACATATATTTAAAAGATTTATGATAGGCTAAAGTCTACACACATGTATATATTCTACCATCACTTAGACTTTTACATGTTGTATCCTTTTTCACTATGATAACTTTTTTATATTAAATTAATTTTGAGATTTGAAAAATTAAAATTCGAAACCCTTTTCTTATTGATTCTATTGCTCATGTGGCACACCATTTCTCCATTTCTTAGATCTTAATTTTAGTATTTATTCTTCCCTTTTCATTTTTCTTTTTTAATAGTTTTTTGTTTCTTTTTAAATTAAAGTGGGCTATTAGGGAACTCCATGGATTTTGAAAATTGTGAAACTTAATGCATCATTTCTAACTATATTGTTTTTTACTAAATTGAGCGGTTGCCCCAAGTGTTAGTACTCATTTTATTATTGTGGCAATTGCCTTTTTATTTTGCTAGCTTTGACATCATGACAATAATTCTTGACGAACCTATACGTTTTGACAACCTTAACGATCATGCACCTCCACGTTGACTATCCTCCATCAATATGCAACATTCCATCGTGCAACCATGTGTCATCATCTATATCTTACCCATCTCCATGCATGCAAAGTGCAATGTGTTGCCTTCTTTGTCATGGTCATTTTGTGGGATGTGTGCTCTATAACTTGGTCTCCTTCCTCACATAAGGTACCCATGAATTTGTAAGCCATTTCATGATCATGAATTTGTATCTTCTCTTGCATGACAAGATATGATATCGCCTCTATAACGTGGTCTCCTTCCTCACATAAGGTACCCATGAATTTGTAAGCCATTTCATGATCATGAATTTGTATCTTCTCTTGTATGAGAAGATATGATATTGCCTCTTTGTTTCTAGGTAATACTCTTCTCTGTCGATAGTTCACCTGGTTATGAAATATTATTTGTAATTGTTTTACTCCTATAATTTATTGGTTTATATTAACATTCATCTATGCTAGTAGAATGGGTCAATGCATACCCATCGATGCATTTGCTTTGACTTTTGTTTAATATTTAATGAGTGTATAAATAGTAAATAGTTCATTATAATTCCCTCTAAATTTGCATTTCAATTAATAACTTCATGTAAATCTTATTTGCAGATGCTTCTCACCTTTAATGGTATATCAATTGTTTGATTTCATTTTCATGTTCGTTTCAAAGTTATGATATAGACTTAGGTAATTATATTGAGTTTTTTAAATAAATTATAACAATATTTTTACTGCACTTTATGATTAATGTTATCGTTATCTAGATATTCTTTTTTTTTAGATTATATGGAAAAGACTCTACTTACCTGCAAATGAAGATGACAATAGCCATTCTATGTATATTCTTTGAACTTCATGTGGTTCCTAAGCATCTCCTCAAGTATATAATGATAACCATTCTCTTTATGGATCATGGCTTGAAATTCACTATTTCCATATGCATCTAATCTTCAAATTTCACTGCAATAATAGAAGACGTTTTGTTATTTCACAACATAAAATCACTACATAGTATTTTCGGGGCAATGTGCTTTGACTATAAGCTAATTTACACTAATATTGAGATATGTGAGCATAGTGTGAATCCATAATTAAGTTGTCAAAGAGGTAAACTTCTAATTCTAATCAAGAAGAACAAACATTGAACATTATATTTATTTTGTCAAATGTGCCTTCTGGTAGTCCATTTTGTACTTGTACAAAAACCAAGAGAAAACTAATAAGGATGAATGCCACTTCCATAGAATGCCTCGTCAATACAAGGAACACCATCCTATTCTAATCGTGGAGCATTCCTCCAATTGAAATCAAACCAAAAAGATTTAGCTGGAGATCAAAACCCCTACTTGTCTCAAACAATTTTCCTTCTGAAATACTCTGTTTAAAACCATGCGGTAGTTCTTGCCCATTTATCCATTCCAGCAGGAAAAAATGTATTATCCTTAGCCAAATGACTAAAAGTAAAAGAAACGTCTAGCGAGATTAGATCCAAAATATCTAATGCACCAAGTTGTTCTTTAACGAATGAAACTAAATCTTTACATGCACTTGTCAAACCTAGTGCACAAGGAGGTAATGTAATATAATCTTCAGAAAGTGCAACAAAGTTTTTCCCAATCCATGGATTACTTCCCACTAACTTGGCCCACTTACTAATTAATGCAGGGATGAGGATATTTAGATAACATCGTTGTTTAACAATACCCTGCTTATCCATGATAGGAATATATGAGCAAAGACTCAACAAATCTTCCACACCGAGGCAATTATTCACATAAGAATAATATAAAAAAAAATGTGCAACATTAATAACAAAATTACTATTTGTGGAAGATTTTACAACCCTCTGGAGTAGCTCGACGAAACTTGAGATAGAAAGTTGTGTAATTTTAGAATACTTCTTCATCCAATGACGTAATTTTAAACCCTTGTTACCATCCAAACCTATTATGGCCTTTTGAGTGGATTCGGGCATGAAATAACGTTTTGCAACACTTTGAATCTCTTTAGTCCATTTTGTCAGCCACCATATATGTGACTACTCTACGGAAAAATATATTCTTGTACCCACTTCTATCATTTGACACACTGATCCGAATTTCAAGGGGAATATGGTCTAAATTCGGATGTATGAGTCATAAAAGCATTTAATGAAAGACCACACTCTCACAGTCATCATAAAAGCATTAAACGGAGAGGCCATCCTCTCTCATCCATGGTAATTGACAACTCATGGTTTTGTTCCATGGTATGGCTTTAAGGCACATTGTACCTCTCTCATCCATGGTATTTCACAACCCATGGTTTTGATCCATGGTATTGCCCCAAGGCACATTGTAATAATGTTATAAAAAGGCTCTATGCCTTCTCAATAAAACATTCAAGGATTTTTGGCATCCTACATTTATCTTAATCTATTGAGTTATTGGGTTATTGGTTCTGAGTTCTTTTATTGATATGGTTTGAGAGGTGAGGCTCAAAGAACCATCTTTGAGCCTCACCCCTCCATGTGGGCTATTTACTCTATGTATGTTACTCTATGCTTCAAATGTCAACAATTTTGCAACTTTAATCCCCTCCTCCCTCGGCATCCAAGCCTTTCGGGTCTCAACCCCCAAGATCCGGATCACACACTTGCTAGTGCACGGGCTTGTGGGCACTAGCAATTGAGTTCTAAATGCCAATTACTTCGACTTTAAAATCATCGATAGTTTTGGATCACTTTAAGATCGACATTTCCAGTGTATAACTATAACTATACTAAATTGGTGGCAATGTCGACAACTTAGTATATGATTGTTGATGAAATGAACTTGCTCAAAGGGTCCATTTTCGAATTCCAGTCATCCCCGAGACTAGGATATGGAAACCTGATCCACTATTCACCTCAAACTTCCCATCGTCGACGTGAAACCTCCTTATATCCATTCCGTGGGATATTAGATAAGAAATAAGATTATGTTTTCTCAAAGGTATACAAATCTTTGCAATGGCATGAAAGTAGTCTCGACTTGTAATCTTATCAATGACATGAAAGTGGCCTCAACATCCTTAATGGCCATTTAGAATTTTCCATAGACCAATCTTTAACATCTTCAAGCTTTTAAACTTTAAAGCAAGGAATTACAACTTTGCTACTAAATATTGTTTTAGTATGTATTTATTTATATTTATTTTCATTTTTTATTTCTAAATTATTAAATTTTTAAATATATATACCAAAAAAAAGTCCAAAGATGTGAATAAAAGTGACATAGATAAACATTTTTTTTTGAAATATTAAAAGCAATACCAATTTTGATTTATCCAAATTACATTTAAGTCAAATTATATTTATTATTAAATTAAATACTTTATAAAATTACTTTTATATTTATATTGTAATTATAATTAATTATTTTACTAACTTTGATTATCTCAAATAAAATTAATTGTTTTACTAATTTTGATTTATTCCAAACTATATATTATTTTTAAAATAATATTTATAATTAATTAATTACTCCTATTTTTATATGATGATGGAGGTTAACTATATCTACTTGAAAATTGAATATTTAATAATAAAATTATTTTTTTGTGATAATTTAATTTTTTATTATTTTTATTATTTTTATCACTCCACGTCTTCTCATTAAATTTAGCTATGATAATATTTTTAATAAATTTAGTCCTCCAAGACCCCAACTGTAATCACTTCTCATATAAGATGAGAGATCTATACGACACACGCCTATAAACGTGAGATCCTTGAGAATGTTCAGAACACCATCAACAAGGCGGAGGTAGAATCTCATCATCCCTAAGGAAGAAATATGTTTATAGTTTAAGGGTTGGATAGAAGACCCTAAGAACATCAGAGCTTGTGTCTCACTCTTCCAGAGAACAATGGTTGAGCTTTGGACCCACAAGTACCTGATTGGCAAAGCGCTCATCAAACAAAAAGAGGCCTATAATGAAATCGTGTTGCAACACGATGCTATGTAGACTCAAGTGAACAACTTGACTGAAAAAATGAAGGTATAGAGAGAGTTGTGAAGCTAATTGTTATTGGTATGAAAATCGACACTAGCATGTGTCCTCACTCTAGCTTTTTGCTTAACTCCCAGACAACCATTTGTTCCGACAGTTCTGATGATTGGCCATAGCAATAGTTTTTTCTTGTATCTTTTATATTGCCTCTATGTTAGACAATGTTATCTAAATCATTCCAGCTGCATAGACTCGTTTTGTATGTCTACTTAGTTTAGATTTATCATCTTAGACTTTGCTACTTGGTTTTATTATTTGCCTACCTTTCTGGGTGGATACTTATGGGCTACTTCTTAATTGTTTCCACCAAAGCTTAATGGTTTGTTTTCAAGTCAAAAGGGCCATTAATTGCAATTTTTTATGACTATGATTGTTGATGACTGTATATTTTTTTGTAAGGCAATAAAAGGTTTCTATCTCTTATATATATACGCTTTTATATTTTGATTAACGTTCATATTAAGTATTGATAGGAAATCTCTCATTAATTATGTTAATTATTTTGTGCTTTTACATTGTCCATGATCATAACTTTACTTTTGAAAGATGGAATCCTAGCTTTTAGTGTAATCTACTTTATTTTATAGTTATTTATTATTATTTTTTTAAACTTGTTTAAATTTCTAAAAATAATGAAAATATTTTTTATATAAAATCACATAATTCTTAGAGCGAAATAAGCTTTCATTCAACTTATTTTTCATTCATTTTTTAATATTATTTTTTTAGAGTTCAACATATTAA
Source organism: Pseudotsuga menziesii (assembly GCA_001517045.1). Lineage (NCBI taxonomy): Eukaryota > Viridiplantae > Streptophyta > Pinopsida > Pinales > Pinaceae > Pseudotsuga > Pseudotsuga menziesii. Next base: position 679,098 of record LPNX010052756.1, read on the forward strand.
AACAATTTCAAAACACTCATAAAAATATATATTTGAGTATATTTCATTATTTTTTTAAAATTCAACTTAAGATTAAAACAATTCCAAAACACTTGTAAAATATATATTTTTAGTATTATCGTAAACATAATTTATTTAATTATAATTTAAAATATTTTATATTAATTAAAATAAAAATATTTTGCCACATATCCCACTACAAGACTTCCATTCTAAAAGAAAAATTCTAATAGAATCTTCCATGCAAAAGATTCGTCCACGTGAAGGCATCTAAAGTGTATGATTCAAAATGAAAGTAAGCTTCTTGGTCCAAAAAGTCTCACTTTCTCATTATAATGTCATTTTCTAATGTTTCAACTTTATCGTAAGTGACAAGCACCCTCCGTTTCTCCATGTTTGCATCGATCATAAGGGGATCTTTTAGTCAAACTATTAAAAAAAAACACACACCGAGTAAATAGTTATAAACATTGAAGAGCCAACATGTGAGCATGTGTAATAAAAGATGTGAAGAGATGACGAATTTAAGACAAATTGATTCTATGCCAAAGTTGATAACAAAAGAATCTAAATATTCTAGTGTTGGTGGACCATAACAACAAAATTTGACCAATGATTCTATGCCAAGATGGCATAACAAAAGAATCTAAATATTCTAGTGTTAGTGGACCATAACCACAAATTTTGACCAAGTTTTGAGTAGTAGTTGTTTTTTTGTTAATAAAGCATTTGTGATGCTTTTGAATGAGTAATAAAGGTAAGTTGAAGAATATGGAAATGGGTACAATTTTTTAAATGTTTTTATATCAACATAGATCCAAATCCTAGGCTCTATCAAGCGTCAAGAGGGATCAAATGTCTCAAGGTGCAAACCTCTTCTTAAATATTGCACTCAAGGAGTTATCTTTGATGTGCTCTATATATAGCCATTGATATAATTCAAACTAAAAGACACATCTTTTTATTTAAGGTCGAAATATAATATTTTTATTATTTAATAATTTATGGCCNCACAGTCTTAAACCGTTTGCAAGGCTCTCCTAAACCATGTTAAAACCATGTGCAAGGCCAACATTTTTTTTTGCGGATAATTCAATTTTTTATTTTATTATTATTTTGTTAGGTATGAACATTACAACATCTCCCTCATATTGTGTTGTTTTTCTAACCTACATTTTTTTTTGCAGATAATTAAATTTTTTATTTTTTATTGTTTTGTTAGGTAGGAACATTACAACATCTTCCCTAGGTTGTTTTTGTGGCCGACATTTATTTTGGGGAATAATTAAAATTTTTATTTTTTATTATTTTGTTAATAACAAACGTTACAAGATGGACAAACATTACAACATCTCCCTTATGACAAACGTTACAAGATCTCCCTCATACTGGGTTGTAAAGCCCCAATAAATTGGAAATAGTGATGTTATGTAACAATTATGGTCGGTTGTCTATGTCTATCCATACATAGAGACCAACTTTAAACTTCATATCATTTTATTCGTTTACAAATATTAAATGATGTTCTTTTCCTTTTTAATTTTAATTTTTATGTTTTTTAAATTATTATAAGAATATTAGTTCAGCAAAAAGAATTTTAATAGTATTTAAACTAAGAATAAAGAAAAAATTTGATTTTTTTTCAAATTAATAATAAATTAAGAAAAAAAATTTAGTAAGTTGTTTTAAAGTCTTTAAAGGTAGAAATTATAGTGAAGTTCCTATGTATAATCTATATCTATATGTATTTAGATAATATTTACTAAATATTATTCATAAACTCAAGCCAAAACTAAAGGGCACTTTAGTAAGCCGCTACGTGAGGGGCCAATGTTTAAACTCAAGCCAAAACCAATTACGCCTCAAGTGGGGTTGGTGTAAAGATATCATGGCCTGGTCAAACCATTGGGGCATTAACGGAAATTACATTTTGCAGAACATTGATAATGTCAAAAATATTATTACTTCAAGTTTAAAGAGAAATTTTGGGGTAAGGAAAATTTAGCGCTTAAGAGAAAATTAAGATACTATAAGGAGGTCATTAATCATAACTTGGAAGATCAGAAATATCTCTTGGTAGTAACTAGCTCATGGAAAAAAACTAATATAGCCAAGATTAGAACTAACTCTTATGAACTCCATAGTGAAACATGTGTTGGTCTATTCCTAAAACTCCATGGGCGGAAATGGTATGCCATCTATGTGAGTCTATGAGAGTTGATGAAATTCACTTTCTCTTGGAGTGTCTTGCTTACACCCACATTAGATCTGAGTTTCATAGAATTTGCTACAATACAAACCTTTATAACCTCCTAACTTGCCAAAACTATAGTGAGCTTGGAAAGCTTCTTGGCAAGGTCTTTTAGCACATGAACAAGATTTAGCTTCTTGACAAAGTTTTTTAGTGCCCAAAAATTAAAGTTCAGCGCCCCTTTTCGTTGACTCTATTGCTTGTGTCGCAGTCCATTGCTCCCTTTCTCCATTTCAAAATATTAGAAAACAAAAATTCTTAAGCACAATTGATTGGTAGTAATTTAAAATCGTTTAAATAATTCAAATTAAAAACTGCAACAACATATCCAAGAACTTCCCATATTAAAAAAAACGTAAAAAGAAACTTCGATGCAAAAAAAATCCGTCCACGTGAAAGCATCTAAAATGGATGATCCAAAATGAAAGTAAGATTAACGTCATTTTCAAGTTTACGTAAAATGCCATTTTCTAATGTTTTCACTTTATCGTTAGTGACCAGCACTCTCCGTTATTCCACATTTGCATCAATAATAGGTCCATAGAGGAATCTTTTAGTCAAAGAATAATAGTTCTAAACTTTGAAGTGCCAACTTGTTAACATGTATAATTAAAAAAATTGAAGAGATTGGTGAATTTAACACAAATTTTTATATGCAAAGGTGATAAAGAAAGGAACCTAAATATTCTATTGTTGGACCATACCAACAAAGTTTGACTAAGTATTGGGTAGTTTTCTCGTTAATAATTCAACGAGATGGGATGCTAATGAATAAGTAATGAAGGTAGGTAGGTTGTCCACATAACACATACATGTTTTTATATAAATTGGAGTTTATAGTGATGTTTTGTTTAACACTTTTGGTTTGTTGTGTATCCATAAAGATTGGTTCCCTCTTCCTCAAAAGCCGTGAGGGGCCAACTTTAATCTTTGTTATCATTTTATTGGTTTATTATTTTATTTTTTTAAACTAAAACATGTATGTTTATATTATACTATGTTTCAGAAACGTACCCTAAACGTAAGTGCAAACTCTGTAATCATACATTTAAAGGCAACTACACCATAGTTTACCATCATCTTTTGGCCATTCTAGGGGATGGAGTAAATGGCTGCTTCTGCCCATTGGAAAAAAAATTGAAATTACCAAACTTCACATGGCTGCCACAGGGGACACTGTAGAGGTAGAGGAAGAAAGTTCTGTTTTTAAAAAACCTAGACTTTCAGGATTAAAAGAAGTTAATGACAAAAGTGTAGTTGATCCACCTGAGGGTTGCAGTGTATCTATTTCAACTTCAAATAGAAAATCTAAAAGAACTGTTATTGTGACAGAAATGTTCAATGTACAACACAAGAATGAGGCAGAGGATGCCATTGCTGAATTCTTCTTTGCTAATGGCATATCTTTTAATGCCACTCGTTCCCCTCAATACAAAGAGATGATGGTGAAAATTTGTGCTGCTGGCCCATCATTTCAACCCCCTAGTTACAATAAATTAAGGACAACACTGTTAGATAGGGGAGTCTCAAGGATGCAAGGGGTAGTGGAAGGCCTTCGAAAATCATGGGTTGATCATGGGTGTTCAATCGTCATGGATGGTTGGACAAATATTCAACAAAGGCCTTTGTTGAATATCATTGTCACCTCTCCAAGCGGTCCATATTTCTTGAAGGCAATTGATTGTTTTGGAAAGATGAAGGATGCTGCCTTTCAGTATGAGGTATTAAAAGATGCAATTGAGGAGATTGGTTCGTCAAATGTAGTTCAAGTTATCACAGATGTTGCACCAGTTTGTAGGTCTGCAAGGTTGATGATTCAAAGAAGGTACAAGCATTTTTTTTGGACTCCTTGTTGTGTGCATGCTTTAAATAATGCACTCAAAGATATTGGCAAAATTTCTTAAATAAATCGCATTATTTTGGATGCAAGAGATGCACAAATGTTCATTTGCAACCACCATGCCTCTCTAGCTATTTACATGATTTATGCAAATAAGGAGTTATTGAAACCAACAAATACAAGGTATGCCACCTACTTTATTCTTCTTAACCATATGATAGAGGTGCAACAAGCCCTAAAGTCCACTGTTATTAGCTCTGAGTGCACTGCATGAGGGGAATCCAAAACAGATTAAGGAAAGACGGTAAGACAAATGTCGTTGAATGATGATTGGTGGGTTGATTTGAGATACATTGTCTCTTTCACCTCTCCAATAGTTGAGTTAATCAAGTATGCAAAATCAGATTCCCCTTGCCTTGGGGAAATATATGAATCAATTGACAACATGATTGGAAAGATCAAGTCCATCATTTGTGAGAGGGACCCCTCTTTGGAGTTATTTAATGAACTCCAAAAGTTGATAGAAAAAAGTTGGAACAAGATGAACACACCTCTTCATATGGCTGCTTATTCATTTGATCCAAAGTGGTATGTGGAGAGGGAAGGAAGAGTTCCACCAATAGATGACCCTGAGGTGAAAAAAGGTTTTATTGATGCCATAGAAATGATCTATACACAAGAGCAAGTAACCATAATTCGAGAGAAATTTCTTGATTTTGCATTGATTAGTGGCCCCACTTTCTCCAAAGCTGCAAAAGCTTATTTGCTTGGTATGGCACAAAGAAGTCCTAGTGGATGGTGGAGTATGTATGGGGACAACACTCCAAATATCTGTACTCTTGCTATGCGTTTATTATCTCAGGTTGCTAGTTCCTCAGTTGCAGAAAGGAACTGGTCCACATTTAGTTTTAGCCACTCTATTAAGAGGAACATGCTTACTTCTAAGAGAGCAGAAAAACTAGTTTATGTGCATAGTAGTCTTCCCCTTCTTACAAGGAAGACACCAGAGTATTTACAGGGACAAGCAGCACAATGGGATGTAGATCTTGAGGATGCTTCACAAATTGATGATGATGACGATGGGCCATCCCTCCATGCAAGATTGGTTAATGTGCCATTAGAGGACATGGAGTTGCAGTTGCAGGGCATTGATGATGATCATAATGAAGGAAGTGAGGCTCAAGCATTTTTGGATAGTCTTCATGAAGATGATCAAAATTTATGAGTAGCTTCAACCTTCATGCTACTATGGGCATTGATTCAGAGACTTCTTTTTTGTTGCCTTGAGGCATTTTGGCATTTTGGCATTTTGCATATGACACTACTACTAGTGATTGTTTTATTTTGGGCATTTTTGCCAATTTGAACTATCATTTATGCTTAGATAGACTCTTCCTTTTGCATATGAATTTCAAGTTTTAAACTTTGAAGACTTTAATATTTATGTGATTACATGTGTAGACTTTTATGTTTCATGAATGATTCTGATTCTTAACTCTTAACTTTTAAATTGAAATTGAATTTTTTATGTTTTTGAATTTTTCAGTTTTTTTTTTATAAAGTTTACATGGAAGATATTTTAATTTCATGGTACAATCATGTTTTGATTTTTCATTTTTATGACTCATTTATCTCAATCAAAGGCTGCAAACATGTATGTTTTGATGTTTCAACGTTTCATTATTTTATGATAAAATTTCATGGAAGCTATTTTAATATTCTGCTGCAAAGATTTTTATTTTATGATTTATCTCAATGTAAATTTTTATTTTTAATTATATATATAATAATTTATATATATTATTTTTAAATTTTATATTATATAATTGTCGTCCCCAATCTGCCGTCCTCTGAAAAATTGAGGATGCACTTTAACCGTCCCGAAAACTCGTCCCCTGTGCCCCCTCGTCCTTGAGACTAGTACAACATAGATATTATAAAAAGACAGTTATGTTTATATTATACAAGGCTGACCAGATAAAAAAACAAATTACAGAAGTCCAAAAAACAGATCATAAACAACTGAATTTAATTAGCCCTATGATCTGTATTTACTTTTATTAAATGATATTTTTTTTATTCATATATGAATATAATTTTATAATGAAACTATGCTTTATTTGAACGGTGAAAAAAATGAATATCGTTAAAATATTTTTTTAATATAAACGAGGGTAAAGGAAAATATAAAGATTATAATTTAGTTCATTTAAATTAAGAATAATACTTTTTTTTCAGAGGAAAAAATACTAGTCTTTGTTATTCATATGAATCAAAAGACATCTTTTACAATATCAGGATGATGATTTCTTGTTCCCATGTCCATGCATCTACCAAAGTAGATATCAATACAGAGCAGCAAATATATCATAAACAAATCTGCGATATAATTGCCAGATCCCATTTCCTGTTCCCATGTCCAAACATCTACCAAGTAGATATCAATACAGAACAACAAATAAATCATATACAAATCTGCGATATAATTGCCAGATCCCAAATACCCACAGCAACAAATATAAATGACATAAACCGCAGCAAATGCAAAGGAAAAAATTCTGATCATAGTAGACTTTTCTCATCATCCCTGATAAACAGGTCAGAAATACTGATAAATATCGAAGATGAACTTCAGACATACAAAATCAGAGCAATACATGCTGGCAAGAAGGACTCTACATGGAACAGCAAGAAGTAATCAATCAATAGCAGGAACCAAGCTGAAATAAAAAGAGATATTCAGCTACTCTAAAAGAGATTTAGAACACCTTGATTTACAATCAATCCATCCAATGATTCTGAGAAAGATACAAGGCCCATATCCAACTTCATGCCCTGTTTGGAGAGTGCATCTGCCTGCATGTTATGCTCACGATATGTATGTCTAAAGGTCACCGGCGGGGCCTTTTGAATCAAAAGTCTAATGTTGCGACACCAGTGCATCAGAGAAGGCACATCAAGTGCAGAATTTTTGTTTAGCCATGAGATAATAACCAAAGAATCCCCATAAATCAGCTGTATAGGAATACCCATCAGAAAGTTGACTCTAAGAATTGCCCAGCAAGCCAATAACTCTGCTCTAGTATTCGAGCTTCTACCACAGCCCATGGAAAAACTGAAGAAATGATAATCATTGATATAAATCACATAACCTGATCCTCCAATGTATTCTGCTGCAGCACCATCAAAATATCAACATGGGAAACATTTAATTGGGTCTGGACCAATAATGCGAAATTTATGAGATTTCAAAGGCAAAGGGAAAGTATTTTGCAGGTCTTCAATTCTAGCAATCAAAGCTGAGAGGGAACGCTTTTTATTTTCAAAAAGGCTGAAGTTACGAGTGAGCCAGATTCCCCAAAAAATAAACAGAGGCAAGTAGAAATAAAGGGCAGAACTCGAAGTACGAGAGAACCAACAATCCAAAAAGGAGTGAACAGAGCTGAAGATGGGGAAAGAGCATCTGAATTTTTCCTCAAAATAAGAGTATAAACGGGCAGAGAATGGACAGCCGAAAAATAAATGTTGAATATCTTCCAGGTTGTTCTCACAGAGAATACAACGACTGGGTCCATTGTAGCCTCTAGTCTGCAATTGATCCCAAGTTAATATCTTTTGAAATATCATTAACCAGGTAAAACATTTTATTTTCAGAGGGATAGTCAAGGTCCACAGAATTTTCAGAACCTTATCATTTAATTCCGAACAGCAATTGGAAATAATACAAGAATAACCTTCAGCAGCAGATAACGGTCCAATATACTTTTGATGAGTCCAAATAAGGGAATCAATTTGATCAGTGAGCCGTATACGACCAAATTCCAGACCCCTTATATAATTTTCCCATATAGACTTCCACTCACCAATAAGATCAAGATCGTCAGCAGAGAACCAGTAACCTTTGGCATTTGGAGTATGATTGCGAGCATGAGCTAAAGAACAAATGCCATAATCCTCTAAATATTCTCTCAATCCTCTAGGAAGAGTAAAAGAGGATCCCATACCCACGATAGGATCAGCACCCAGGAAAATGGATTCACCATTACCAACTTGCCAGGTAATGCCTTTGCCAATCCAATTTAAGGTAGCAATGAAGCCCTTCCAGATAATTGAGGCATTGTAATAATTGGAGTTTTTATCCTTGAGCCATAAATGAAAAGGCTTATTTTTCATATATTTAGTGGAAATCAGAAGATTCCAGATACCTTTGTTGTTGATTGCCATCCAAAAAGATTTCATTCTCAAAGAAAGACTGAAACTAGGGAGGTGCTTAATACCCCAGCCACCGTGGGAAGTAGGCCGAGCCAAAAGATGCCAATCCACTAGATGAAATTTTTTAGTCTTATCAGAAGATCCCCATAAAAATGAGAAAATCAATTTTATGAGCTTATCTAGAATAGAAGATGGAATCGGGACCAGATCCATCCAGTAGACAGGCATGCTAGAAAGAACAACACGGATAAGAATAAGCCTACCTCCCAAGGAAAGAAACCTGTTTGTCCAATCAGAAATTTTCTTTTCAAATTTCGATACCATCCAGAGCCAGTCTTTAACCAGGTAGCAATTTGGTTTCAAGAAATATCCCAGATAAGTAAAACCATTCTGAAAATCTTCAGACCTATAAGGAAGGATACCTGTAATTCTTTGGAGAATTGCCTCATCAATACCCTTTTGTAGAAAACAAGATTTGTTCACATTAATACTCATGCCTGAGGCTTCACAGAATATTTCCAGAATACCTTTGAAAGCCAGCCATTCTTCAACAGAACCCAATCCAAAAAGTATCACATCATCTACGAATAGTAGATGGGTGAGGGAGAGCTTTGATGAGATTTTTATGCCTTTAACCTTTCCATTTCGTTTAGCATCCTCAATCAAGAGACTAAGCCCTTCTATAACCAGAATGAATAAAAGCGGAGATAAAGGGCAGCCCTGCCTTAGACCCCGCGAAGCAGGGAAAAAAGAGGAAGACGAGCCATTAATTAGAATAGCAAAATTGGCTGAAGTAATCCAACCCAGGATCCAATTAACTCCAATAAGGGGAACCCCAATTTGAATAAGTAAAAGACGAATGAAGGTCCAATTAACTTTGTCAAAGGCTTTAGATAAATCCAGCTTGAGGATGAGGGCACATTTATTTTTGGAATTAACTGAGTGCAAGACTTCCTGAGTAATAGCAATGGGTTCCTGGATCAGCCGATTTTTAAGAAAGCTAAATTGTTGAGGAGAGATGGAAGCATCCAAAAAAGGTTTAAGCCTCATAGTAGCAACTTTGGAAATCAGTTTATAGCAGAGATTACAGAGGGAGATAGGTCTATAGTCAGCGAAAGAGACAGGCACGTCTGTCTTGGGGATAAGAGTTAAAAAATTAGAATTGAGAGCCGGAGCCACTCTGCCTGAGGTTCTTGCTGATTCCACCACATTGACTAGGAGAGGACCCAAAAGATCAAAAAAGAACAAAAAGAACTCGACTGGCCAACCATCCGGCCCGGGAGCTTTATCTTTTTTAAATAGTTTAAGAGCCCTTTCTACTTCTTGAATAGAAACAGGTCTGGAAAAGGAGTCTTTATCCTCCATGCTGATAAAAGTGGGAAAGAGATGAATTACCTTTAGCTGAGATTCCAGATTTGTCATCTTATCATCTTCAAATAGCGTCTTGAAATGTTTAATACCCAGGGATTTTAGACTTAGATCATCAAAAACCCAAGAACCCATCTCATCTTTTAGACTCCAGATAGCATTTTGATTTTTTCGAGCTGTAGCCACAGCATGAAAATACTTGGTATTAGCATCCCCCTTAAGAGTCCAAGTAATTCTTCTTTTAAGTCTTGCAGAAGAAATTTCATGATCAGACAATTTTTGAAGATCAACTTTTAAAGAGCATAGCTTAAGATGCTGTTCATGGTTGAGAATAACAGACACAGATGAATGGAGAAGAGAGCTAATTTCCTCTTCTAAAGCAGCAGACTTATCCTTCATTTTTAGAGCTTCAGATTTAGTCCAAGATTTAACTTTATCTTTTAGGATGCGGAGTCTGCAGGAGAGATCATTCATGGCATCCAGAGAGGGATCCGGTTGAATATGAGACCATTCAGAGCGAACCATTTGAACAAAATCTTCATTATCTAACCAAGTATGATTAAATTTAAATGGATAAGCTCTAGGATTTTGTTGGCCTATCCATTCCAAGACAATAGGAAAGTGGTTAGAAATCCCACTTCTGTGTACCTAAGCTCTATACTTTGGCAGAGAGCTGATCAGCTGATCCGACAACAAAAGACGATCCAATCTTTTAGAAATACCTTCTTCCCCCATCCTCCCATTCCTCCATGTCGGACCCGCACAGGGAGGAGCAACATCCACTAAATTGTGTTCAGAAAAAAGAATCGAAAAAAAGGACCCAAAGGATCTGTAAGGGCTTTAGATCCCCAGATTTCTGAAGCATTCAAAGTAAGATTAAGATCCCCTGCTAAGATGAGATTAGGCATAGAAAGAAGACCTCCCGATGCTGCAGCTTCCTAGAAAGAAACACGATTAAGGTAGGGACCATAACAGTTTAAAATTGAGAGGTTTAGGGAAGATCCCCGGACCGAAGCTTTTAGCGGAATACCAGCAACAGTATGGAAGGCTTTGCATTTGAATATTTTAGGATTCCAGCCAGAGAGAATGCCTCCAGAGAGGCCATTAGAACTAAGAGCACAAAACTCCCAGCCCGGGCAAAGCTTAGAAAAGGCATATAAAGCAGGATAAGGACTAGTCATAGTTTCTTGCAAAAGGACAACATCAGGAGAGAGAGATGACAGCAGATGACGGAGGCTTTTTTGCTTGGCCAAACTCCCTAGGCCACGAACATTCAGAGAAAGGATGCGCATTAGGAAACTGAAGAGTCAGGGGTCAAAGCTCTAAGGACCCGATGGGAGGGAGAAGAATGTGAACGTTATGCAGCTTTTAATCTATCAGAAAGAGGAGTGTAAGGAGCCTGGAATGAATCAGTTGATTCATGGGGGAGCTTAGATGAATTTTTCTTCTGCCTAATAGTAACATTCTCAAAGCGGATTGAATCTAGGGGGAGGACCGAGGGGGAGAGAGGTGTCTTATCAGAGAAAATACTTAAAGATTTTTTCAAAGAAGGATCAGTAAAGGAAGGAGAAACTGCAGGGCTAATAGGGGGCGAACCAGTAGATTGGGGCCTAGTCTGTCCAGATGTGGAAAGAGGGGGGAATTCAGCCTCAGTAAACAGAGGTACGGGGGAGATGTCTGACGAAAGAGTAGAAGAGGGAACAGAAATGTACGGGGCATCAAAAGAAGCTCTAGAGTGTGTTGGAGCTGAGGGGGGACAAGGAACAATGGCGGAAGGGGAGAGCTCCTGAATCAAAGAGTCTGACAAGGGAGGATCCAACCGGTTAGGCTCCTTGGGGGGAGAAAGGGAGGGAGTGGAGTCAGAGGGCAAAGGAGATTTTTTGCTACTAATCACTGAGTCAATTATTTCCAGATCAAGATCTGATACTTCCCCATATAGGGAAATAACATTTTTTAACTGACGAGGAGAGGAGACTTTTTCACCGGAGTAGAACAATCCTTTGAGGGAGATAAAATAGGGGATTTAATAAATGAATCAGTTAATGAGCGCTTGACAACCCCTCTACGGAAGGAAGGACAGTCACGGCGTAAATGGCCAGTCTCTCTGCATACACCGCATCTAAAGGGAATACCCTGAAAATCCAAGCGTTGTATAAACAAACGTTCATGACAGAGAATCTCTATTTTAGCTGGGAGGCCTTTAGTGATATCAAGTTCAACAAGAATTTTTGCCTTCCTTTTATCAAAGGTTTTCATAAAATCATCCTCTAGAGCCACAAACCGGCCTATAGTGTTACCAACACCTTCCAAAAGAGAACGATTCCAGAGCGGGAAAGGAAGTCCTGGGAGGATAGCCCACAGATGGCGTTTTTTTACTCTTTCTCTCACTGGGTCGAAGTTTACATGCCATCGATCAAGCACTAAAGAACCATTACCAACCCTCCATAGACGGCTTAATACCTCAGAGGCATGGGAATACTCTAGGAAGACAAAAACTATCCAGCCCCGAACCAACAGGTTGATAGTAGGAACATAGGTTAGAAAAGGTTTCCAATATTCAGTAGCCCAAGCAACCCAATCTTTTTTCTCCATGGAAGCATATTCTAGTCTCCCAATTAAAGCCCGACGACTCAAGGTTTCCACTCTATCCATATAAATATCCTGACCCACCACATATCGAAGTTTCCCTTCCAAAATTTTGTAGGCCTTTGCCTTCCGTCGCCTGTGAAATCTAGTGGAACCATGGTCCGTCCTAGGGTCTGGAGACCCATACTTGTATTTTGACAACTTTCCACATTTACCCATAAGCATTTTTCTAAATATCAAAATTTAGAAAATTTACATTATATCATTTTTCAACACAAAAATAAAAACCACAACAACAATGTAGCTGCAGGCTGCCATATTGCTTGTTTTATTATTATTATTATTATAATAAAAGAAAGAATTATCTATTATTACTGAGATTTTGTTGATTAATAAATGTATATGGTATATTGTTATTATCCATTATTATTTTGTTTTGTTTAAAATAATTGTATATATATGTTGACTAATAAATGTATATTGTATATTGTTATTATTCATTATTATTTTGTTGACTACTTTTTGTTTAATATATATATATATATATATATATATATATAAAAGTTGCTAAACATAGAATAAAAGGTTTCCCTACCCAAATAATTGAGCTTTTGTAGATGTAGCAAATTATCAATATGTCATTATTTTTGTTTTAACGTTAATCAATTTTGGGAAGCAAAATACTTATATGTTTATGATGAGGTTTTCATATTTTTAAAATATGTTAGATTGTTTTTTATTACTTTTTATTTTATTTTATGTTTGTAGTTAAAAGTATAGTTCATGTTATTGTTAAATCTAAAAATCGCATATCATTGATAAATGTTAATTTAAGAAATAAAAATTGAAAATATTTAAATTTTCCTTGTTTAAATTCATATATTTTCAACATTGATAAATGTTAATTTAAGGAATAAAAATTGAAAATATTTAAATTTTCCTTTAAATATAATTGTTTAAATTCATATATTTTCAAAAATTTAGCCATTTACAATTTGAACAATGTAAAAATATACTTACAATCTTGTGTTAGCATGTGGACTACCGAAATGGGTTCTGTATCTTGAAGTGGAGAGTTAGTACGCAAAGGGACTTTGGCAATATACTTATTTCACATTGACATAATAAGAGATCGCATGAAGGTTATATGGTTTTTAAAATAAATGTTGATATTGTTTTATTTACTTTATTATGTTTAAGTATTAGGTTTAAGAAGAGTAAAGATAATCTTTAAAATGTTTTTATTTATTTATAAAAATAAATTTAAAAAAAATCATTTAAATATTTTATAAAGTTGATTAAATAATGGTTATGAAATAACTTTTTTAAATATAATAATTTTTAAAATATATAATATTTAAATAAATAATTATTATTATAATAAATAAAAATGACTTAAAAAATTCAAACATGTTTTTAAACTTTTGTTTGTATAATTAATTAACCACATAACTATGTTATTATATGATATATTATTTTTGGGATTATATGTAGAGTGTAAGTCATTGATTTATGGCTCATATTTTATGAGTTTTTGAGATTATATGTGTAGTGTAAGTTATTAATCTATGATCCATGCCATGAGTATAGTTACAACTAATCAATTTCTCATGGTTTTGAATAGTACACTTACCACTCATTGCATCGGGTGAAGAAGTGGAATTAATACTAGTGAAATGAATTGCAAAGCATCCGGGGCTTGCACCCAGTAACCAAAACTTCTAGGGAGGTCACCCATCATAGAACTCCTCTGGCTCAAGCATGCTTAATTGTGGAGTTGTCTCCACAACCAAGCCCACTTAGCTTGCTACCCCATTTGCAAAACCTTAGCAAGTATTGTGCCTTATGAACTATCCAACTAGAGATCCCTTAACTCTTTTTCATTTAAGCATAGGGGTTTTCGCTGTCCAACATATGATATATCATTTTTGGGAATATCTGTGTAGTGTAAGTCATTAATCTATGGTCCATATCCCATGAGTATAGTCGCAGTTGACCAATTTATCATGGTTTTGAATAGTCCACTTAGCACTCATTGCATTGGGTGATGCTCACAAGGGTGAAGAAGTGGAATTGATACTAGCAAATAAATTGCATAACATCAATCGCCACTTTCGGGGAACGCACCCAGTAACCAAAACTTCTCGGGAGGTCACCCATCCCATAACTCCTCGGGCTCAAACATGCTTAACTATGGAGTTTTCCCCACAACCAAGCCGGCTTAGCTTGCTACCCCATTTGCAAAGAATTAGCAAGTATTGTGCCTTATGAACTACTCAGTTAGGGCTCCCTTAACTATTTTTCATTTAGGCATAGAGGTTTTCGTAGTCCAACACAGTTTTTTAAACTTAGGGATCTTCATTCCTGAACCTCCCAAGGGCCAACACTATGACTTGGATAGAGATCACAACTTTAAATTTGATGCTAATTTTTACACAACTATTAGTAATTTTGACAAGTTTTTTTTTGTTGGCAAAGTGGTGGAAACCCCCTGACTAGCAGGGTTGCCATTGGCTAAGTAACCACGAACCAGGGGCATCTAAGCCGTCAAAATCACATGGGGATCGCACTCGGCCTGGACCGCACCAACCCTTAACATGGTTGGATTTTTTGGTATCCGACGGGATTAAAACCAATGACCTTTCAGCTTAGGGGGTGTCTTAACCATACCCCGCCACCAATTGTTCTACATCTCGCAGATAGTAATTTTGACAAGTTATTTATCAATGCAAATGTCAAATTGACGGTCTTGATAATTTTATTCTTGTAATTTTCTACATTTTGAATTTATGACTATCGATCAAATACATTTTGAATTGGAAAACACATTATGTACAATGTAAAATTCTAGGCCTAATTTGTTTTATGGTTCATGAGAAATGCATATAAATGACAACATACTTGTATGATGATGCCTATGTTTATAGTTGATTTTTTGTACCTTTTTTATCATGTTTAATATACACAACACTTTTTGAGAAATCGGTGCATTAATATGTTTTTATTTAACATAAAGACGTAGCACTTATTATTTGGTTAGGTACAAGGAAAAATTTAGGGGTGAAATTTAGCCTATGGGTTAATTTTTATGGTTATTTTTTTAAATCGACAATTTCCATTTTTTTGTAAAATAATGGGCCCAAATTACATAGGGTATTTTTTTATGTTCCAAACATCGCCAATTGTTTTTCAAAAACTATATAAAATCCTTAAAAAAATGAATATTTTTAAAAAACTATTGCCAAGCGTTTTATTGTTGGAAATTTGAGAGTTAATAAGATTCGTCAAGGTTTCTACACTTTAAGAATATTATGATTCTTAAAAGTTTCTGTAATTAGGTATATGTTATTGACATGATGATTAATATATCATGTTTTGTGATTTTCCAAGTATGATTAATGGTGATTTTCCTTGGGCAAATGACGTTTGGCTTGTTGTATAATGTTTTATCTATTGATCATACTATGACTTTACTGACACATTGCTTTACTTGCATTGATGATGTTTAATGGACAATTGGTTTCATGGATAATGGGAAATATATAGTTCGATATAATAATTTTATGGAAAATGTTTATCCCTTTTTTTTCCACAGAAAAAAGAAGAAGCATAATCTTTATTTTAGAAAAAAAAGATTGCATTTTTAAGATGCCTTGATCCAGGAGGATCTCCGAGATTGATCAAAGTTAAAGTCTTCAAAATGTGAACATAATCATGTAGCTACGTAGAGATCGATGAGAGATTTTAGGCAACGTTTTTTTCGTGCAAAACATACTTTGGATGTGGAAGTTATTTAGTTATGAATTTTCGGCAAAACAAGTAAAATTTGGCAATAAAAGGGGTGCCACATAGCACCACTGTAAGGGTGACATGTGGAATGTACAATGCTTATGTTGCACCACCACAGAGCGCCACATGGTAGGTACATATGGAAGGTACAGTCAGCAGGTGGTTGATGTGGCAGCTTCATAGGAGGACACATGGACAAGTTTTTGATGACGCGACATATTCATTGTAGAGTGGGCAGTGACGTTGACGAACTGGAAGCTGCCATGTGGCCATACATATGGCGACAATTCGGATTTTGTTTACCAAAAAATATTGGGGGTCAAGGAGGATCAAACCCTCGACCTCCCTAACCGATAGCATTCCCACTTCGCCTGCTAACAACATCGGGCGAGGGCTAACCCCTCAGCCCCCAAAGTCTATTCCCATTCCACCTGCTAACAAAATCGGGCGAGGGCTAACCCCTCGACCCCAAAATCTATGTAATATTGTTCAAACCATATATTATGACATCATGGAACTATATAAACCGCAACCATAATACATATCCCAAATGAAGCATATTAAATGCCAGTATGTTGAAACCACATGACAACAAAATCGTATTATGGAGAGTAGTCCACAGGTTTGAACCCGTGACCTCCTCCTCCATTGTCAAGTGCCCTAACCATTGCACACATACCCCACTTGTTTAGGGATTCAAATAAAAATAGTTTTAAATTTATTTTTGGGTAAATTTAACCTCCACAAAGGGCGCGCTCCACATTTTCCCAAATTTTAAGCCAAATTCAATTATTATATGGTTTCAGTTTGTAAGATTCTGCCAAAGTGTTTCTGAAGGCTTTTGTAAGCTATTTTTCTCATTTGTAAGATGATTTTCAACCACTCTTGAGAGATTGTGGAGAGTGAGAGGACTTCATTGTTGAAGCCTAAGTCTCTTTGTAATAGTTGAAGGAGGCATTTTGTACCTGTTCAAGCATTTTTTGTTGAATACAGATAAGGCCGGTCCTCATTGATGCTGGACCCAAAGAAGTAGCCCAGGAGGGGTGAACTCTGTTATCATCTATTTTCTACAAATTTCATGGTTTGCATCTCTTTTATGTATTTATGTGTTTCATTTGTGCTATCTAATTTTGCTATGTATAGCCCTTTTAAAGAGTTTAAGCATACAAATTTTCACATGCAAATAATGGTTATAAAGATCTTGTCATTTTGTGATCAAGTTTGGTATCAAAGCATCTTAACCATTGCATTATGAGTTTGTGAATGTTAACAAGATTAAGGCTTAAGCGATGTGAAGGCCAACTTGAGACTTTCAATCTAGAGATTGGGCATGCACATCACAAAAATAAAATGGTAGATGAAGAATACTGAGAAGAAGATGAGAAGACCTTCTGCAAGGATTTCTATCAGATGGCATACAGAATAAAAAAATTGTTTGCAGATTATCAAGAGAGGTTGGAAAAGAATAAAACAAAGAAAGCGAAATAAAAAATAGCGGCTTTGGGAAAAGGAGGAGACCATTCCAAGCCTTCTTCTCCATCTTCTTCTTCTTCTTCTGAAAGCTCCAGTGTCGCTTCTTCAAATTCAGAGAAACAACTTGAGAAGGCTAAGTATGATTTAAGTTTTAGAAACTTTATATTAAGTTTGATTTGCTTACATATAGTGGCGAACTTAATGCAAAAAAATAGATGATTGGATCAGGCATATTGAGGTGTATTGCAAGTTCAAAAGCTTGCAGATGATAAAGTAAATATCCAGTTGGCTACTTTCCATCTTGGAGGCACCACACTTATCTGGTGGGAGAGTAAGACACAAGAATACCTCCTTAAAAAATGTAAAAAAAACAATTTTATCCATTAGGCTACATACAACAAGCCATGATGGAAGGATTACATAGTTATTTGTGTCATACAATACTTATGTTTAATCCTACTGGCCTTTATTAGGTATGTGTACAAGCTACGTACATTGAATCCAAAGGGAAGAGTGTTCACGATTTCTCTTCAGCTGAATCCAGCTAGTCAAAAGAAGGAAAGGCAAAAGGGAAAGGTAAGCATACATATACAATGAGGAAAGGTGATGAGAGGCCTACCTTCTCACATTGTCAAAAGTAGGGCATGAAGAAGCAAAGTGTTGGGTACTACAGCCAGAATTGAAACCGAAGTGGTTTAGATAAAAAAGAGAAGCAAAAGGCCACGATTATTATTGAGGACCTTCGATCAGATTCCGAGGATGAAACAAAGATAACAATTGTAGGCATGAAAGGTAAAGCTATTGTTGGTAATAATTCTAACATTGGTTCTTCACGTGCTTCTACTTCTAAATATCATGTTAGTTATAAGGATAGAAAAAGGAATGCATTGTTTCATATAAGGGTAATTACAAAACAAACTAAGATCAACACACTCATAGATAGTGAATCCAAGGCTAATCTCATTTCATAATAAGTAATTAAGTAGTTGGGATTAACAAAAAAACCACACAAGAAACCTTATCCATTAGGTTGGGTATGCAAAGATAAAGTATTACAAGTAACAAAGCAATGTGATCTAAAGTTTGCAATAACATCCAAGTTTGTAGATGAAATTGAATTTGATGTGGTTCCACTATATATCTGTGGAATTGTGTTGAGTAGCATGTATTTATATGATAGAAAGGAAGTATTATATAGAGAACATAATCAATATCATTTGTTTAAAGAAGGAATTAAGTACATAGTACATTCACATTCATTTAAAAATGACAGATCATTGGGCACTACACAACAACTGAAAATGGTCGGTATTGCAAGTAAGAATTTGGCACTTATGTTTATGCAATGTAAGGAAGAAAAGAATCCTAAGCATGAAAAGGAAGTGTCATTTCAATAAAATGCACCTATTATGGTTGATAATGTTCCTATGGTAAAACGTAAGCATGAAATGGATACAATCTCTTTCATATGTTAATTTTTGATATTCAACTTTTTACTGTTCAATAGTATATGGTTGGTTCTGACAATAATGAATGAAGATTTGGTTGAAAAATGGATTAATGTACTTAACAATGTCAGTGTAGTGTTGATTTTTATTATGATGAGTCAAATGTAGAGATTCCAAGAAGGACGGACAAATGGTACAGGACATGTGAAAAGAACATGTCCTCACTTGAATTCTGAATGATTCAGGGTTTTGGTGGTCCAAAAGCTTCTGCAGTGGGGATGTTTGATCCAGGAATATCTTTGAGATCAATCAAAATTAAAGTCTTCAGAATGTGAACAAAAGCTTGCAGTTGCGTATATCTCTGTGCTATATTTCTGGAAACGTTCGTTTCATGCAAAACAGACTCTATATTTGGAAGTTATTCAGTTATGGAATTTCGACAAAATAGGTAAAATTTGGTAAAAAATAGGGGTGCCACATGGCACCATTGTAAGGGTGACACATGGCCTATACAACGTTGACATGGAACCACCATAGAGTGCACGTGGTAGGTACATATGACAGGTACAGTCAGTAAGTGGCTGATGTGGAAACTTCACATAATGACATGTGGATAATTTTTTTATGACGTGGCATATTATTGTACAATGGGAAGTGACGTGGGCATCCTGGAAGTTGCCATGTGGTAGTCCATATGGCCACAGTTTAGTTTTTCGTTTACCAAAAAATACTTTTGTCAAGGAGGATCGAACCCTCGACCTCCCTAATCACCATCACACCCACTCCACATGTCTGGCTATCTTCCCTACCTCATGTTCCTTTAAACAAAAACATATTTTGGTCAAGGAGGATCGAACCCTCAACCCCCCTAACCACCATCATACCCACTCCACCTATCTAGCCATCTCCTCTACCTCATGTTCCTTAACCCTTATGTATTGAGCTCCTATTTAGGTTTGAATGTGTTTCTATTTGAAAAAAAGGGTCGACTGAGGGGCCCCCAAATCAATGTAATATTGTTCAAATAATATATTATGCCATTGTGCCACAGTGGAACTATATAAACCCCCACCATAATACATATCCCAACGAACCATATTATATGCCAATATATTGAACTCCTATTTAAGTTTGAATGTCTTTCTATTTGAAAAAAAAGGTTGACCGACGGGCCCCCAAATCAATGTAATATTGTTCAAATAATATATTATGCCATCGTGCCACCGTGGAACTATATAAACCCCCACCATAATACATATCCCAACGAACCATAATATATGCCAATATATTGGAACTCCTATTTAAGTTTGAATGTGTTTCTATTTGAAAAAAAAGGTCGACCGAGGGCCCCCAAATCAATGTAATATTGTTCAAATAATATATTATGCCATCGTGCCACTGTGGAACTATATAAACCCCCACCATAATACATATCCCAACGAGCCATAATATATGCCAATATATTGAAACCAGTGGGAACCATATTATATGGCAATATATTGAAACCACATGCCAACAAAATCATATTATGGGAAGAGGTCTACGAGTTTGAACCCATGATGTCCTCCCCCATCGCCAAGCACCCTAACCATTGCACCACAAACTCCACTTGTTTAGGGATTCGAATAAAAATAGTTTTAAATTAGGTTTTGGGTGGATTTAAACCCTAAAAAGGGCGCGCTCTGCATTTGACCCAAATTTTAAACCAAATTTGGGTATTATATGGTTTTTTACCCTATATATATATTATATTTTGGAAATTGTTTATTATTTTTAAACAAAAATGGATATTTGCCCAAATTTTCTCCATTTTTAAATGGATTTTATCCCATTAACTTTGGGATCAAATATTTGTAAATCCCTATGTATTTGGAGGTGGGTTATGGTTTTTTGGGCATTTTGCTGATTTGTAAGAGGATTTTCAACCACTCTTGAGAGATTGTGGAGAGTGAGAGGACTTCATTATTGAAGCCTAAGTCTCTTTGTAGCAGTTGAATGAGGCATTTTGTACATGTTCAAGCATTTTTTGTTGAAGACTAACAAGATCTATCCTCATTGAAGCTAGACCCAGAGAAGTAGCCTAGGAGGGGTGAACTTCGTTATCATCTGTTGTCTATAAATTTCATGGTTTACATTTCTTTTGTGTATTTATGTGTTGCATTTGTGCTCTCTAATTTTGTCATTTATAGCCTTTTTAAAGAGTTTAAGCATACAAATTTTCACAAGCAAATAATGGTTATAAAGATCCTGTCATTTTCAAATCATGCTTCTATGATAAACATTCATGTGCATATCCAAAAGTGGTTTCCTAGCCATAGTCATACTTTTGATTTGTCCAAAGCGTCTTTTCAAAATCAACAAAACTGATACTAATAATCTATTTTTAAGATCACAACCAATCTAGACACCAATTTGGTGTATGAGACCCCTTGTTTGTGGGACAAGGGACCCCTCTACACATAGATGTAACTACTAAAGTCATACAGGTGTACGACCCTACCCTCTCCATATTTGAACCTATGAATTCCTATGAGAAAACCCATGTTCTTAATGGTTAGGCCTACTAAGGTTGTAAAGAGAGTCAAACGGGTTTGGTTATAGAAATACCAGAATCTAATACATAGTGCTCTCACTTTCTTTCTTTCTTTTTGTTACTTTTTTATTACCCTTTTCGTCAGCAAGGAGATAAACAGAAAAAATATAGCCTACATGAAGGCAAAATACAGTTGCAGAATTTGAGGGAAAGTACCCAAAGCTGATTTTCCATAACCTTTCTAATTTCAAGCATCCACAATGAGAAGCTAAGCATTTTTTGAGACCAACAGGGTGAAGCTAGTTTGGGTTCTGTGGATTCCCACTCACACCAGATCTAAGTATTTTTTGTGATCCTTTAATTCCCCCCTAGATATTCCATGTTTGTATATTGGTGGACGAGGAGTAGGGGTTTATAATGATAATCAATTGGGTGTTATAATGGAAATGTTTATGATGTTTATTAGTTGGACAATACAATGCATCATTTTGGCACATCATGCCACCACTATCTTTTTTATCCCGTCATAGATGAAATGAAATTGATGATGAGGATATTAGAGTGGCACTTAAACTCCAAGTTTATGTTTTTGGTTGATGGGATCTATATATTGATGGGAGTGCCAAAAGAGTTGAGTAGAATGGGTTGGTCCCCAAAGATGTTTTCTTTCTCTCCCTTTCCTATTCCCATTCATCGAGCTCTCTCAAGATCCATCAAACAAACCCTTGAATCAACCACATTTGTCATCACCCAGTTTAGTCCAACTCTAGTGTATTTCCTCACTGATAAATTTAGAGAGTCCAAATCTAGCATATTTTCTCACTCATAACTTAGGGAGTAATACTCCTCTGCGAATGTCAATGCCAATAACCCCCTCCCTAAACCCACATGAATGGAACTCATTGTTTCATAAGGAGAGAAGTATATGGCCATCGATGCAAAATTTATAGAAACCCCTCAACAAATCAATGGTTTGTAGTCCCTTTCTTGATCATGTTTAGTGTACATTGTAGCAAGTGAAGGAAAAAGGACTCGTGGTTGATTCCCAATGGAAGGTATGAAGCTATATATGGTTTATCATTTTTATATGAACTTAATGGGTAAATGATTATGAATTTGTTGTAGGAAAAAATGGAAAACAAGCATATTTAATGGTTAATGAAAATAATTTTAATTATTGGTTTACTAGTTTTATACTAGTCATTGGATGCAACATCAATGTCTTATAATTCCCTTCTTGTGCATGTTTAGTGTACACTATAGCGGGAGAAGGCTGGGGGACTCGTGGTTTATTCTGAATGGAAGGTATGTATGGATTATCAGTTTTATATGAATTTAAGGGGTAATTGATCATTACAATGAATTTACTATACGAAAAAATGGAAAGCATACATATTTAATGGTTAGTGAAATTAATATTAATTATTGGTTTATTGTTTTTATACTAGTCATTGGATGCAACATCAATGTCCTATAATCTATGCACAATCTATTATCTCTCATATTAATTGGGCATTGCTTATTATCCCCTGCTATAATGTTTGCATCTATCCATGTACCTGTGGCATGGACTTGTTTTGGGCATTGTATTAATTTTGATAATTCCTAGTTTGGGTATTAATTTTGTATTTGTTTATGGATTGATATTGAATGGAAACTACTCTCAGCCAAGCATGCTATGGTGAAATAAATTCATGGGATTTCAATTACAATTTTCCATCATGCTATGGTCAAATAACTTAATGTGTTATTAATAAAAAACTTTGAATATCTACCATTTTTTCTTTGATTTGAAATGTTCTTTTCCTGAAAAGGTATTTTATCTATCTATATAAAAGATTATGTCGTATGAGCTAACATAACATTTACAAAAATTTGATGTAGAGTCCATATTTTCATCTCTAGCTTCCAAATCTACCTTGAAGATATTTATCTAATAATAACTAAAAGATATTCATAATTCTATCAAAAACTATTGATCCTAGGTTACATGGCTTCATTGATGCCATCTACAAAAAAATAGGCCAACCAATGTTAGTACATAAATGACACTGATCATAGCCCGACAAATGATTGAAATATGTTTATATATAGACAAACACAAGCTGCTAGAGTTGCAAAAATAAAACTCAGTATATTTGTTTGATTGTATGGCCTGATCATTGAGACTAGTCATTGGATGGTGCTGACTATTGAGTAATTCTTCCTTAAAGAAGACATGAGACTTACTTCGATCGTACATGTATTATACCTACAATGTTTCTCAATGGATTTCTTTGGAAATATGATATATTGTTCCTCATTGCAACATATTGAGATCAAAACAATATATTTCTTTTGTACAGATGGAAATTATTTACACACGTAAAAGCTAGTCCCAACTTCTCATAAATCATCTTTTGTATTGTTAAGTTACGATAGCAATATATTCTTCCTAGATTTAGGCATTGATGGTGTATCAATGAGTTTGTTTGTAACACCCCGGTTTTGACCCCGTTTGCATGATGTACATAATGTAATTAATCGTGGTGAGGAGCTAAAGGCAAAAGCCCCACCATCGATTTGGTTGTGTATGTTTCGGCAATAGGGATAGTTGTTGATGGTATATCGTGTTATCCGACACATTATAGTTTGGCATCATGTAAATACGCACATCAATTAAACTAAACCTACAGCTAGCTATGACGGTGCAACGTTAAAATGAAAAGGGCATCATTCCAAAGGATAAAGGGGGAAAATGATGAACCTTGAGTCATGGGGGAAGAAGCTACATGTCATCACCCTGTCTGTTTTTCCCACCTTCCCTTGTCTCATCCAGCCACCTTTTTAATGTTCTGCTGAGTTGTTGAGGCATTTATTGCTGGAAGTGGAGGGTGGCAGGACTGTTAGTCTTTGCCACACGCTCACTCCACCAGTCCTCTCTCCACCTTCACATGGGTAAGGGAACCCTCACTACGCACTCTCTGGGGGTCTTCTGGGGTTCACTCTCATGCAGGGGATGCGCATAGGGGGTCGGTTAAGCTACCTCACACATGGAGTCGGCGTTTTTGCCTCCACCATTTCCGTACTGTGAAGAATCACTGTGGGTTTCCTTTGTTGCTGATGGACCGTTGTTTTCCATATTTGTTGGTCGCGTTCTTTCCCCTCACGCACAGATTGATGGAGAATCAATTCTTTCCCCATTTCTGACGGTGTAAATTTCTTCAACGTCTGCGTTGAGGAGTTGTGTGCTGTGGGCTTTAGATGTTGGACGATCATTGACTTCCACATCCATTGGTTGAGTCCTCCCATGTCTATGCTGGGAGTTATGCTTCTGCCCCAAGTATGGGCTGTGTAAGGTTCTCGTCGTTTCCTCATTAGATTGTGGTCTGCGTTTACGTCCTTCTTTTGCCCAAGATTGAGAATCAGAATTCTCCCCTGTTTTGAGCCTGTGTAAGGATGCCATAGTTTTCATTGTGAGTTTGGGCTGTCGATTCACCCTGGTTTTGGGTTGCTTCTTGGTTGCTGAGGCAGCAGACATCTTTTGGGGATTGTTGCTGAGTTGTTTTGGCCACTCTAGGGCCAAGAACAACTCAGGAGTGTGGTTGGACCTAAACTGTGTTTCGCCTTTTGTTTGGGATTGTCAACCGGATGTCTTTGCCTTCTTCATAGAGCTGTGAATGGATTGTTTTGCTGCGGTATGCAGTGGTTGGTCTTCGAACTGTTGAGAGTGGGATTAGAGGCTGGGTATGCTTGAGAAGACTGGTGTTGAGGCCACCAGCTTAGCATTTAGCCTTCCCTAGCTCCTTGACGACCTGGTAAACCCCACTGTGTGTGGGTTTGGCTGATTGTGTACCTTGGCTATGTGGAAGCCTGCATTGACCCTTATTCCTTGAGGAATCATGCCCAGCTCGAGGGTGGCAGTGTTGCTGAGAGATTGATGAGCACGCTGGCCTATGGTTGGGTGGAACATTGCAGCAAAGTAGCTGGTTGTGGGGCGAGTTCTTCATTAAAAGATAAGTACTCCTGACTATTCCATCTCTCCAATTATATCTAATATTTCATGAGAAATGATGAACATGCTGAATGCTGAATGTATATGTTTGCTTCTGCTGAATGTTGAGTAACTATGTATCCTTGTATGTTATATGCATCTTAGCATGTATTATGTTAAGCTTTTTAATATAAGCATTTATCCCTGTTTGTGTTCATGGGGTTGTTTGCCCGTTTGTTTGGTGTTAGTAGCGTCCTCTTCGTCGGTTGGAGGGTCGGGGACGTTACAGAGTGGTATTAGAGCAAAGGTTGCAACATGGGCCTGAATGGGCCGTGGAGATGCAGTGACAGAGCCATCATTGCAGCATTTGGGCCTCACAGGGCCATGAAAGATCAATTAGCAGAGGCAGGTATCCTTTTGCCTAATCGAGATCAGAACTTATGACAAAAAATTCTCAGAAAATTGCCTAAGTGCCTGAACCGTCAGCTCATCGGAAGACTAAGTAGGAAACTCTTTCGATGCAGTGGATCATCTAGTCGGAATGTCACCTGACAAAGGAAGAAATTGACAAAATTTCTCTAAGTGTTCATCGGCTGTCGATGAAAGTTAGAGGATGTGATAGCCGCAGTTTCGGCGGAGATCGGTCGAAGATCGTCGAAATGCTGACTCCACTTAGTTAAAAGAATATCCGATGATTGACTGTCGGCGATCATCGGAAGTTAGTCGATTGGATTGGAGATGAACAGTGGAAAGAAGAGCTGATAAAGCGACGGAGAGGAAGACTTCCATCGAAAGCCATCAGCGGAAGACCGCCGAAACGGCGACGCGATTTAGTGGATGGAGTACCCGCAGTTTCGGCGGAGATTAGTAGATTGATCGACAAAATTTAGTTCTCTAGGGAGCCGATGCGGTGGAAGACTAGGGAGAAAATTCCAAAAATTTTCTAAGTCCGAAAATCATCGGATGAGCTAGGAGGAAGTCCATCCGATGCATAGCAGACAGAACCTAGAGACGGAGTTGCATCGACGGAAACGAAGAGGTGTTGAGAGCCGATGCCATCGGGTGAAATAAGCCGAGAAAGAGGAAATCCTTTGAAAAAATTTCTAAATGTTGAGACCGTCGGATCGTCGGAGAACTTATTTGGAAGCCCCTCCGATACAGACCCCGGCGGTGGCGAGAGATAGAGGAATTCTGAGCCGACGAAGCGAAAAGAAAGATGATGAAGACTGCCGAAACGTCGGCACATTTAGATGGAAGGACCTCCGATGTCGTCGGCGGGAAACAGTGGAAGCCAGAGCCGTAGTTGCGGCGGGGATCTCTCGAAGCCCACCGATACGTCGGTAGAAAATAGATGTTGAGGGTGTCGATACGACAGCGGAAGAAAGTAGAAAGGGAAAAATTTTGAAAATTTGAAAATTCCTCTAAGTATGGAAACTGTCGGCGAAATTTAGCTATTTGATAAGCCGATGCGGCGGCAAGCATCGGAGAAAAATAGAAGATTGTATCGCCGATAATTAGAAGATGAGGTTGCCGATGCAGCGATGAAAGAGAAGAGAAGGTTTCGGCAGAAATTAGTCGAAGGCAGAGCCGTCGTTTCGGTGGAGATCTCCTGAAGATCGCCGAAACGTCAGTGAAGGTTAGTTGATTGGTCAGCCGATGCGGCGGCGGATGAAGGGAGAAGTTTTTCCAAAGAGCTGGAAGCGTCAAAAAAATTTAGACGATCAAGTATCCTATGTGGCGGTGGAAGGAAGAAGAAAAATTTATGATTTTTTTTCCTAAGTACAGAAAACATCGAAAAACTTTAGAGGATTGGACCGCCGACACACCGGAGAAAATTAGAGGATCGGTCCACCGATACGTCGGAAGCCAGAGGAGGATCGGCCCGAAACGTTGGAAAAATTTAGTTGATTGGACCATCGATGTGCAACAGAGGAAATTAGTCGTTCTGACTACCGAAACGTCGGAATGACAGTTGGGAAGAGACCCGATTTAACAAAGGAAAATTTTGAGTTTTCAAGTGGGATTTTTCAGAGATTTCAAGGGTTTTTTAGTGAAATTATCAGTAGTCTTTCAGCAGCTTCAAGGCTAAAAAGGAGAATAAAATCGTAGGTGGCTGAAGTTAGCATTCCAGACCAAAATACAGTTGTGTGTTTTGCCTAAAATTGGTGAAAATCTTCATTTTTAGAAGTGGTGTGGTTTTCACACCCGAGGTCGGAATGAAGCATGTGGATAGGCGTTGGAAAGCTTATCCAGCAGGGAACAAAGGAGAATCACTAGAGTGTGAATGCGTAGCAGCAATATACTAGTGATTGCTTGAAAAAGAAATGTGTTGCTGTCAAATGGACAAATCTGGGAATTGCATGCCTAGAGGTAGCAAGACCATGAAGTCAAACCAGCTACTGTGTGGAAGAGGAGTTCCATGCGAGGATGTGGGAATTGAAAAGGTAAGTTTCCTTAAACCCTATATTGCTGATTATAACTACATTCCCTAAGTTTTATACCTGAAATGTATGAGGATATGCTTTGCATACATAGGATATTGAGGATTATACATCTATAATGAACCACTAATGATAGTTATTGCATTGGTATTGGCATTAGTGGAAAAACCAATGACAACATGGGCCTGGCTGAATATGTTGCTGATGCTGACAAATGTGACTAGCAACCCTCTGGAGGAAGGGATAAGGAAACCAGTCCATAAACAAAAGTTGGTGAGCAAATTCTGTAATCTCCTGCAAAGGACAAACCAAATTGGTCATGCCAAGGGTGTAAGTAAGACCCACGAAGGTAAGAGTTTGATTATGACAAATTCCATGGAGTGGTAAAGGTAAGAGACCTCATACCATATGGATATATGAATGTTATACTACATCCCTATAGAAATGTGTCATGCCTGTATATAGATTAGTAGCCCAAGGAAAGTAAGTACTGATGATATTGATTATCGTCATGCATCCTATATGAAGAAGTCATGGTTAGGCCATGCATGATATGTGTGAATACATAGTAGTCTTGAATCGATGCAAGGTAGCATTGAATGTGTATGCATTAAAAGATTTTATAAATCTTGTAGTTATGCATTGAATGTATGCATATGAAGGGTGTGAGTAACTGATTGCATAAGTACAGGTGCAAATGTTGTGATGCATTGCATGAATGCATTGAGATGAGTGCATGTGATATTATGAATAACTAATGGCTGAAATGATGAATTGATGACAATTTAGGAACCATTTCAAAGGCTGTTATGAATGCAGGATAGTAAGTGCATAAAGAGGATAGTCATGACCAATTGGCTGCCGGAAATGCTCTATGGAAGAGCAAGGTGGTACAAATGAAACACTTGTGAAGTAAGGAGTATCTAAACATTTCATTTAATTGCATGAATGATGCGACTATACCTTGCAAATTTTAGTATGATAATAATTGTGTGAAGTAAATGAGTTTTGTAAATTCTGAAAATGTTTTAGTGATGGTTGCAGCAATGAAAAGGTTATATGCATCCAGACTTACCAAGTGTTTGGTTGATTGAAGCTCAGGTTTCAGGTAGATTATTTAGAGCATGGCACTGAGAGTAAGACCATGACAAATGCCAGAGTAAGACCATGACAAATGCCAGAATCTACCATGTGAAAGAGCCAAACCTTATGAGAAGAGTCTCATGGCTGTGAAAATAGTTGGTATGCATAATGGGTTGTTAAATTTGAATTGTGAATTTTGGATTTAAGAAATTGCTGACAACTACTAATCACTATTGGCTTGCATAAGATTGTGTCAAGAGGAGGCATTGTAGGTGGGTATTCGTATTATGCTAGAAGCATAAAATTGTAATGGGCATAGTGGTGCTACTTACAAGAGACCCACAAATAAGAATCACCTCATTGCTAAGCAAATCAATTTCTGTAGTGGAATGAGTTGCAAATTCTTATTGAATTTAATTACTAATGGCATTGCTTGGTTATGGAAAGATCAATTTGGATTGTATTATCAGGTAATGATTGACTGTTTGGATATTGGATGAATGTGCCAGGGTACACACTGCAGGAAGATCATGTGTGATGGCCTGCAGGAGCCAAACTTCATGGGAAGGTTTTCCCTTACCTTGGAAATGGGTTTCAGGTGAAACTCCATTGGACATTTTGGAAATGTCTCATTTGCACTACATGTTTGGTAAGCAACATGAGTGAAATGGTATAGATTATGTCGGTAAGACATGTGTGGATATGAAATGTAAAAAAGAGTTGGGATGGCTAACCGAGGGACTGTCAACTCAGAGAAGGGAGCCCCATTCCTCCTTAACAAAGGAATACTGCGTCGGCAAATGGATAAGTGTTCTGTGACCCTAGCTAAGAATACGCATGTCAAATTGTTAAACTCAATATGCAGAACATGTTTTGATTTTATTTCCATTATGATCGATTGCTTGAGTATGAGTAGGGCCTACATGGCACACACTGGGAAAGGGTGCACACTTTTTCGATGTCGAGTCATGAAAGGGTTTTCAATATTGACTACACCCCAGGGAGAGGACGCACTCCTGGTGTCTCAATACTTGATAGTGCATAAATGAAATATGATTACAGTTTTAGAGAAATAACGCTGATGAGTTTGCTTATATTGCTTGTGTTGAAGGGCTAAATAGATGCAGTTGGGTGTTGCACCCTAAAGAGAAAAGGCAAATGGTTGTTGTGAGGGGTTGCGGAGTAAGGGTTATTGTTGGTATAAGTGTGCATTATTGTTGATATAAGTGTATTGGTGATATAAGTGTATGTATTATTGTTGATATAAGTGTGCATTATTGTTGATATAAGTGTATTGGTGATATAAGTGTATGTATTATTGTTGGTATAAGTGTATGTTGGGTTGTTATATGCCTGGGGATCCATAGTAGATCATGGACCTGGAAATGGTCGTAGTAAAGTTCCAAGCCCAGTCGACATGAGGGTGTATTGGATGGACATTAAAATATTTGACGTTGTGAAGTAGCCTGCGTGCTGACCTAACATCCAAGTCCATAGGCGATCCCAAGGTTTGCAAAGAGAAGCAGGATCCTGTGGACCAACGAGGAAACACACAATACATATAAGTATTGGATTATTTTTCTTATGAATGTGCATGTGTATATGATTGGGTTAAGATGTTTTAAGCTCTTGTTCTAGAGATAAAACCGATGAGAATAAACTAAACATGTGAATCTATTCAATGTTTGGATATAGGTATTGCTGGGAGCGAGGACTATGAGAGCATCCTAGGGGTGCATGTGGGCATGTGACTATCCTGGAGAGCTCGGAATGAGCGGTAATGAAAAAGGTGCTAGTAAGACTGTGGGGGTCCTAGCAGCTGAGACAAACCATGTGGGGAGGCTCCATGGTTTAGAGGTCTGGAATGGACCAGAGACACTAAGTGTCATGACCAAGAGGGACTGGTCCAGCATTCATGGTGAAGTGAAAGAGGCTGAGAGCATGAAAAGCCACAGTGGTGGTGTGGGTTCCAGGATGGAACAAAACAAAGAGGGGAAAAACTCTTACTGCTCTCTCTTGCCATTTTAATTATATATATATATATATGCATTGTGAAAACAAAAGATTGTTGAATGCATGTATGACTGAAAATGGAATGTGTGTATTTGCTTAAAGTAATTTGTGAATGTTGGAATGGTTAACTCCCTGCCCAAGAATGGACATGAATGAGCTCGTGTGCCTGTTGGGAAGGCATGCAAAATATGAAAGTCTCCTTGATGAGACTTGGACTGTCATGCCAATTGGGTAATTGACTGAATGATTTTAATGTCTATATTATGCTTGGTCTGACAGAATTTCAATGGTGGATTTCACAGGTGAGAAAAGTGAAACCCGGTGGTGCACATTGATCATGGAAGCAGATCAAAAGTTGCTAGACTTGGATGGAAGTCTCCTTCAAATGATTGCCAAGACCTAAGAAAATATTGGGGAGATGCTCAAGATACAGAAAAGGAAGAATGAAATGAACCACCAGATTTTGCAAGACTCTATTGGTTTGCAAAGGGAGGTGAAAAGCCTTTTGGGAGCAATCAACAAAGGAAAGGAAGCTAGATCAGTGATGGGACATTCGTCCAAGCGACCCGTTAAGAAACGGTCCAGGCATGAAGACTCAAAGGAAATTGAGCAAGTAAAGATGAAGCAGCCAGTGAAATGCTGGGAATGCGGAGGACATCATTTATGCTGGGACTGCCCAATGAGGGAGCATGAAGAGGGCAACAGCTGCAAAGTTCCTAGACTTCGGGATAAGCTGAAAGCTGAGAACCAGCAGGAGAAGTTCGTGGAAGCCGAGGGGCTTGGTCCTGAACGTTCAAAGTAAATAATTGAATGTGGGACAGATCTGCAAAATTTTGAAATTTTGGATGTGCAAATTGTATATGTATTCCTATGTATTGGAACACTGAGGACAGTGTTATTCCAAGGGGGAGGGGAATGTAACACCCCGGTTTTGACCCCGTTTGCATGATGTATATAATGTAATTAATCATGGTGAGGAGCTAAAGGCAAAAGCCCCATCGTTGATTTGGTTGTGTATGTTTCAACAATAGGGATAGTTGCCAATGGTATATCGTGCTATCTGGCACATTATAGTTTGGCATCATGTAAATACACACATCAATTAAACTAAACCTACAGCCAGCTATGACGATGCAACGTTAAAATGAAAAGGGTATGATTCCAAAGGATAAGGGGGGAAAATGATGAACCTTGAGTCATGTGGGAAAAAGCTACATGTCATCACCCTGTCTGTTTTGTCCACCTTCCCTTGTCTCATCTAACCACCTTTTTAATGTTCTGCTGAGTTGTTGAGGCATTTATTGCTGGAAGTGGAGGGTGGCAGGACTGTCAGTCTTTGCCACATGCTCACTCCACCAGTCCTCTCTCCACCTTCACGTGGGTAAGGGAACCCTCACTACGCACTCTTTGGGGGTCTTTTGGGGTTCACTCTCACGCAGGGGATGCACATAGGGGGCCGGTTAAGATACCTCATGCATGGAGTCGACTTTTTTGCAATGTTCCCCCAAGTTTCCGGGACGCGGGAGCGTGGGAGAGGGGAAACGCACGGTGGGGGTGTGTGGAGACTACCCCCAAATTCTAGGGAAATTCGAGGGGGGCGGGGGGGGCGTCGAGGTCATAAAAATTAAAAATATATATATAAATTAAAAAAAATAAAAATTATAAATGCTAGATAATAAATATCATAAATCCTAACAATGTAAATTAAAATTTTAAAACTAGCAATTTAATGATAATCTAACAAGCATGTTACAAACTTACAAACATACACAAGTGACAATTCAATGATTCATTGATTCATTGATTATTGATTCTGCATCATGAACATTTTCAAATTGTACAATTTGTCCTTTCAACCTTGATATTCATATTTCAAATTTGATATTTAAATCTCAGCCATTCTAAATTCTAATTGAAAACTTGAATCAATGATATAAATTATAATATATAGCATGCATTTTAATTTTTAAATACTAAGTTTGAAACAAAAATAGAGACTAAAACAGTGAAACATCAATAGACAATACTAAATTACTAAACTAAGATTGCTCAAAAAGACAAAAATTTAAAATAGCCATAGGAAAGAGTCAAAGGCTTGGTCATTAGTGATCACTGATCAATATTTAGAGTCAAGAGTAAAACTTTAAGTCTTTAACTAACATAGTAACAAGTAACAATGGACACTGATAACTAAAACTTAAAAGTAGCTAAAAGAAATCATAACAAAACAAGCATCAAGGAGTCAACTCCATTGATTGGTCCTCTACATCCATCTGCTGCATGAAGGCATCAGGACCATCAATGGGAATGTCATCATCTGTATCTGAGTCACTCTCAGGAGAAACCAATGGCACACCAACCAAACCATGTAGCATCTCATCCGCTCCATCCTCCTCATCTATCCGTGCCTCGTCCTCTGGATCCACATCCCATCGTACAGCAGGTCCCATCCGATACTCTGGTGTCTTCCTATGTGCAAGACGAAGGGCACTGTGCACTGCAACTAGCTTTTCAGCTCTCCTAGAGGTAAGTCTATTCCTCTTGATAGAGTGAATGAAGCTATAGGTGGATCAATTCCTCTCAGCTGCAGAGGAACTAGCAATCTGAGACAACAAACGAATAGCAAGATGTTTGATCTCTGGAGCATCATCCCCATGCATGTCCCACCAACCAATGGGGTCATCCTGGCCTAAGTCGCCACGGTCTGCCTTGGCATCAGGCTTGTTGAAGGGACCTTTGAGACCTGCAAACTGAATCCATTGTCTCCGAAGTGTTTTCCCCTCCTCTTCACTGTACATCTTTGCAATGGCAGTTCGAAAGCCCTTCTTGATCTCCGGATCCTGAATGGGAGCAATTCTACCAGGCCTAGAAATGTACCATTTTGGGTTTAGTGCATAAGCTGCCATGTGCAAAGGTGTGTTCATTCGGTCCCACCTACGCTGAATAATGGGTCGAATTTGGTTTGTGTAGAACTCCAAGGAGGGCTCTTTCTAGTGAATAGCTTCCCTTACCTTGCCCAACATGCTGTCAAAAGTCTCATAGATTTCTCCAAGACTAGGAGAATTAGTGTCAGTGTAGAGAATGACCTCAACTATAGGGCGTAAGAATGAGACCAAATAACTGCAATCTACCCACCAATCGTTATCTAATATCTGAAGCATGATCCTCTTCCCCTCCTCTGTCTTGGACTCTGTCCACCTGTTCCAATTTGGAGTCACAACCATGGCCTGCAATGCTGGCTGTATCTCCAACATCCTCTCCAATAAGAGAAAATAGCTGGCATATCTAGTATCTGTGGGCTTGAGGAATTCCTTCCTCGAGTGAGCCCTATACATGGCTAAGGAGGTGTGGTGGTTGCAGATAAACATCTGCACATCCCTTGCAGTCGATACCAAGGTGGTTACCCAATCAATTTTTCCAATGTCTTTCAGGGCATTGTTGAGAGCATGCACACAACAAGGGGTCCAAAATATATGCCTATACGTGCTCTGAACTAGTAAACCAGCTGATCTACACACTGTTGCTGCATCTGTCACAACCTGCACAACATTCTCAGGCCCAACCTCCTCAATAGCATCCCGAAGAAGCTCAAATTGAAAAGCTGCATCTTTGCGCTTTCCAAAACAATCAATAGGTCTGAGAAAGAATGGCCCATCTACGCATGTAACTATGATGTTAATAAGTGGGCGTTTGGTAATGTCTATCCACCCATCCATAACAATAGAGCAATCTGACCTCACCCATACCTCTTTCATCTGCTCTTTCTGCACAATAATATTGGACACCTGCCTCTCTAAAATCACTGTCCTCACCTTGTGCTCACCTGGGGGCACATATGAGGGTCCCGATGATGCAATAGAATGAACCATCTCCTTATAATAAGGAGAAAGAGTAACATGGAAAGGAATGCCATTGGAAAAAAGGAATTTGCCAATGGCATCATCTGTATCTTCACTTTTAAGCTTGCCATACATCTTTGTAATGGTTGGCCCTATAGCACAAGAATGAGAAACCTTCTTTTTTGATGAAAATGTATCAATAGATGGTGGAGGCATACGAGTAGATGGGTTAGTTTTCCTTTTAGAACTTGCATTGCGATCTTCTGTTGATGCTACATTTTGGCTAGAGAATGTGCCCTTAGCATCTGCTGCCATTTGCAACCTCATAAGCTCATTTCTTTGCAACAAGGTTAGCTTCGCACACACAGAAACCCCTTTGCCACCAATGCTCAAAAGGCGTTGTCTAACTCGACTATAACTCCCAACCCAAGTATGGCCACAAACATTGCATACCCAATGACGTGACCCACCACCACTTCTCTTTCCTCTTTGGTTGTTTAAAGGAGCATCTGCTAGGCTTGCATATAGCAAAAGTGGGTTCTTGGGATCAAATGTCCCCTTTGCATAATGAGCCAATGATTTTGATGGGTTGAGATCGGCATTACCTTCTCCTTCATTCTGATTTGACCTAGTCGATGAGGGATTCCCACTCCCACTTCCAATCTCTGTCCCAAATCCAACACTAGAGTTACCCCCTGTCTGAAATTCAGAGTCACTTTCATTGCTGCCGCTACTGTTGCCATTGCTAGAGTTGCTCATATTGCTGGTTTGAAAATCAAAACTACTAGGTGTAGTTTAATTTTGCAATTTTGGCAACCTGCTACAACAAAACAATGAACATTTAGATTTTTTTTTTTAATTTCATGAATCATCTGACATTAACTTAAATTATAAATAATGAACAATTAAAATAATGAAATTTAAAAACTTAACTTGTAACTTTTAAGTCTTAAACAATAAAATTTTTAAATTTACAGCTTGAAACAAAAAATTACATGTTGTAGGATGATATTCATATAATAGGTATGCGACTGAATACAATTTATTATTTATGCGAAGAATGAAAATATAGTATTTTAATTTTTTAAATTTTTTATATGAATGAACTTTTAATTTTTTTTATATGAATGAAACTACCAGCGAGATCCTCTCTGGCTTCAGCAAGCCTCAAATTTCAAATTTGCACTATTCATTATGCAGCTGATAAATTATAATTAAAGACTAACCTATGATCTATTTGAGCAACTGTGGTTTGGAATTTTGTCTTCCTCAGAGCATCTTTGAAAGCATAAATAATTTTAATCAAACCAGAATACTAACATATCTTGTTGTTTATAAAGATCCAATAAAACATTGAACTCAGAAAATTTCCAGTGCTTAGAAAAGTCACTTTGGCTAACAATTTGATGTGTTTAAACAAGTGAAGACTTATTATTAACCAGAGTGAAAATTCCAGAATTAAAAGCTTGTTGTCTTAGTGTATTTCCAGCCAAGAAACAAACAAGATACTAGGAGAATTTTCAGATTTCAACCCAAAATTAATTTGCAGAAATTTATAGTTCAAAAAATCTGAAAAATTAAATGCTAGAGGCCAATGAAATTTCCAGAATTAATGTTACTGTTGTAATAATTTTCTAAAATTCTTTAGAAGAGTTATTAACCTCTTTACGAGTGCCACATTATTCTCAGTAACAAACCACTGCTACCAAATAGGCTATTATTTTCATCCACAGTCTGATGAAAACATGCCCATATTTGTTGGAGCTGAGTTCAAGGCCTGGAATGACTTTCAGAATTGATCCTGGGCAGTTTTCTCATTATTCGGAGCATGCTGCTGGTTCATTTATTAAAATTTTGAATTGTACACATTGTGGCGTGTACTCCTTGCAGGATTATGCTGCTGAATTCGTTTTCACTGGTGGTGACGAGTACAGTCACACTGTAAGAGAGATTTATAAGGGATTTACAGCCATAGAACTTTTGTAAACCTCTATGTGATTTAGTTGATGGTGACTTAGTTGATGGCTGAGATAGAAGGGAATTTGCCATTTATTATGAACAAAAGTTAAAACTCATTTTCTATCGTAGGAACCATCAACTGCCCGAGAAAGGAGAAATAGTAAATACTATAATAAAGTTGGACAAATATTTAAAATGAAGTAGCTTACAGTCGATTAAAAGCCGACGACCCACGAGCTCCTTCAGGCTGCGACCCACGAGCTCCTTCAAGCCGGCGACCCACGAGCTCCTTCAAGGCTGCGACCCACGAGCTCAACCTCTGCAAACTCCACTCCTGCAATTGCAAACTCCCATTCACTCACAGGCTACAGCAGTCAACGAGGGCAACCTCCATCCACTCACGCGATAGCCTCACTCACACGGCAGCGGAAATGAGGAAATGATTCATGAATGACTCACGAGTAAGGTAAGAAGGTAATTTAGGGTTTATTTTTTTATTTATGCTTTTTGTTTTTGTTTTTTTTTTGGTATTTTTTTAATTTTGAATTTTAAAAAATAAAAAAATGCAAAATCGTGGGGGGGCGTGTGGGAGCCCCCCGTCTTCGAGGAGGGGCGTGTGGGCGCTCCCCACAAGTGGGGTGTCATTCAGAGGTAGGAGGCGCGCCCCCTCCTGCGTTTCCTGAAGTTTCGCTTTTTTGGGGGCGTGAGGAAACGTTTCTGGAGGAGCCCCCAAGCCCCCGGGGCGTGGGGAGCGAGGGGGGTGAGCCCCCGACCTTAGGGGGCGAGTTTCTGTGGAACACTGCTTTTTTCCCTCTACCATTGCTGGACTATGAAGAATCGCTGTGGGTTTCCTTTGTTGCTAATGGACTGTTGTTTTCCATATTTGTTGGCCGCATTCTTTCCCCTCGCGCACAGATTGATGGAGAATCGGTTCTTTCCCCATTTATGTCGGTGTAACTTTCTTCATCGTCTTCGTTGAGGAGCTCTGTGCTGTGGGCTTTAGATGTTGGACAGTCGTTGACTTCCACATCCGTTGGTTGAGTCCTCCCATGTCTATGTTGGGAGTTCTGCTTCTGCCCCAACTGTGGACTGTGTAAGGTTCTCGTTGTTTCCTCATCAGATTGTGGTCTGCGTTTATGTCCTTCTTTTGCCCAAGTTTGAGAATCAGACTTCTCCCCTGTTTTGAGCCTGTGTAAGGATGCCATTGTTTTCATTGTGAGTTTGGGCTGTCGATTCACCCTGGTTTTGGGTTGCTTCTTGGTTGCTTAGGAAGCAGACGTCTTTTGGGGATTGTTGCTGAGTTTTTTTGGCCACGCTAGGGCCAAGAACAACTCGGGAGTGTGGTTGGACCTGAACTGTGTTTCGCCTTTTGTTTGGGATTGTCAACCGGATGTCTTTGCCTTCTTCATAGAGCTGTGAATGGATTGTTTTGCTGCGGTATGCAGTGGTTGGTCTTCGGACTGTTGAGAGTGGGATTAGAGGTTGGGTATGCTTGAGAAGACTAGTGTTGAGGCCACCAACTTAGCATTTAGCCTTCCCTAGGTCCTTGACGACCTGGTAAACCCCACTGTGTGTGGGTTTGGCTGATTGTGTACCTTGGCTATGTGGAAGCCTGCATTGACCCTTATTCCTTGAGGAATCATGCCCAGATCGAGGGTGGCAGTGTTGCTGAGAGATTGATGAGCACGCTGGCCTATGGTTGGGTGAAACATCGCAGCGACGTAGTTGGTTGCGGGGCGAGTTCTTCATTAAAAGATAAGTACTCCTGACTACTCCATCTCTTCAATTATATATACTATTTCATGAGAAATGATGAACATGCTGAATGTTGGAATGTATATGTTTGCTTCCGCTGAATGTTGAGCAACTATGTATCCTTGCATGTTATATGCATCTTAGTATGTATTATGTTAAGCTTTTTAATATTAGCATTTAGCCCTGTTTGTGTTCATGGGGTTGTTTGCCCGTTTGTTTGGTGTTAGTAGCGTCCTCTTCGCCAGTCGGAGGGTCGAGGACATTACATTGTTACATTTTGAGCATCCAACAATTCAAATATTTTCTTCAGATACTCACGAAAACATGATCTATATACAAGGATTTAGATCTTGGTCTCCACTGGATTATGTTCATGTTTCTTTGTCTTAGGTCTTGTTTATAATGATTTTGTTACTTGAGTTTGTTACATTTTGAGCATCCAACCATTCAAATATTTTATTCATATACTCATGAAAACATGATATATCTACAAGGATTTAGATCTTGGTCTCCATTGGATTATGTTTATGTTTCTTTGTCTTAGGTCTTGTTTATAAATATACTTAGTAGTAAATTCTTACCTATTTTCCCCCTTTACATTGCTTTGCACTGTTAATGAATATTTCTAAACTATTATTAAATATACAAATTCCTAGACTTGTGAATGATCTTTGCTCCTTTCATAAACTACCCAGCTATAATGTTTTTCGGCACTGATTTAAAGCCACATTCAAAGTATTTTACTTTGGAGAACCTACTGGGAAGAAACTATATAAATAGACATTTAAAAATCTTGGAAAATAGTTATTTAAGTTTAGAACTCTTCATGCAACAAACCAGTTAACTTGTTTAATGGTTTAAGATTCTGGTGAAACCACCTTTCCATACCAAGTTTATTGAAATTCAATTCTACATGGAAATGTAAGCTATATGAAACTTTAGAATCTTTGTTTTTTTGGTTGGTAAATGACCCCTTCTAAACAAAGTGATCTCTACCTTTGGCTTAAATCCCACTAGTGATCTAGAGAATAATCCCCTTTGTACAATATCTATGTAAATTTAGACAATATTTGCTTTATTTACATAGAGCTATGTTCTATAGGTAGAACAAGGAAGAAAAAAAGTTTAGACAGTCAAACTGAATGGAGAAGAAATCTATATTACCCATTTTCTATGCTTCCATGTCAACGCTGCAAGAGGTAACTCTCCTTTTTAAGGCCTTCTTTAATGAATTTTTTTTTTATATATGTATATTATTCAATTGGAAAACCGTGAATGTTCAACTATTAATATACTTTTTGCATTACATTATTTTAAAAAAATTTGTGATATATTTTATCCACAATAGTGAAACACAGATACTAGATATATGTTGGGTCTAGAACTACACCGTGGCAAATACATGATGACACATTTGACTTGCAAGTACTTCTAAACTAAGGAAACATTTTTCTATTTTTTAAATTTTAGTGATATATTTTATCCACAACAGTGAAACACAAATACTAGATATATGTTGGGTCTAGAACTACACCCTGGCAAATACACAATGACACATTTGAATTGCAAGTACTTCTAAACTAAGGAAAGATTTTTCTCTGTTTACCATTGAGAAAAATCATCTAATTTTGACTTACAATAACTGTCCTTTTTGTGGCGATGGTCCCTTATGACAAGGGAAGATGGAACTTAATAGGAAAGAACATCTTGCTATAAATTTATAAATGAAGAGTTGGATAGTTGTGAATAGTTGTTAATTTTATCATTTGTTTAGATGCATATTTAGTCCTTGGAGGTATATCATTATGCTCATGTTTTTTTATGGAAAATCCTTGTGTTGATCATTTAACCCAAGAGTGACGAAATCCCTTGTGAATTACTTGATAAACCAATACCAATACAAATATTCTTCTTGTATGAAGTTGCAGGGTGCTAGCTCAAAGGTAGAGCATCTACATTATATAATGCATAAGATTGGTGGTTCGATTCCACCATGCCCGATCATAAATAGTTGTATTCTATCAGTATTACATACAGGGTATTATGACAATATTTTTATAAATTGTTTCAACCTAAGACAAACAAAATTTGTGCATTGTCTTAAGTATTGTGTTTAAGCGGGTGTCTTAAATTATTGTCTTAAATTTAAGACAATAGTTTAAGACACCGCTTAAAAACAACACACAAACATTTTTTTTATCTTAAGTTTAGACAAGTTACACAAATATTGTCTCAACTATTGTCTTGATAACCCCTCTATATAATAGTGTATAATTATTTAAACTATAATAAATAATTAAAATAATTATATAAATATCATTACATAGATCAAATAATTACATGGATGGATTGTCACATAATTCCTATCATCATATCTCTTCATACGTATTCTCTGATTTATGAAAAAACAACAAATATTTTTCATTTCATACTCTTACACTAAACAAATATCGTGGAATTTGTGTATTTGAGATGTGTCATCATATTATATATATATATACCATGCTTCACCATATAAAAATTAGGTATGTATTTCATCATTCAAAAAAATAAAAAATTATAAAATTATGTATGTATTTCAACAAGACAACATGCTT
This sequence comes from Pseudotsuga menziesii, assembly GCA_001517045.1. Classification (NCBI taxonomy): domain Eukaryota; kingdom Viridiplantae; phylum Streptophyta; class Pinopsida; order Pinales; family Pinaceae; genus Pseudotsuga; species Pseudotsuga menziesii. The sequence goes on from LPNX010052756.1 coordinate 720,258, forward strand.
TAAATAATGTAAAATAATAATATCGTGGAATTTGTGTATTTGAGATGTGTCATCATTAAAACATATATATATACACCATGCTTCACCATATAAAAATTAGGTATGTATTTCATCATTCAAAAAAATAAAAAATTATAAAATTATGTATGTATTTCAACAAGACAACATGCTTTAAATAATGTAAAATACTATGAGGATTCTGGATATATGTAAAAATAATGTACACCAAACAATTTTGTTGTTTCCAATTGATAAAGAGTCTGGATTGTTTTATAATTGAAGACAATTTAAACAGAACTTTCACTCCCAGATCCCATGTAAGATGCAAGTGTACCATCTAAGGTTTAATCTATAATTGTAAGAATTAGACCAAGGGCATAGCTATTGTATGTATATTGTAATCAAAATTTCCAAGTTAATGAATGGATAGAGAAGTTGATGAACCTCTAAGCCTTGTTTCATATTATCGAGTGGTGTTTTTGTAGAGTTTGGTTATTATCTATTTGTGGGAGTTGGCTAATTTCTAGACTATTTGCACTTTTTTAGGTAAGTTTGGCTGGAATCTAGTAATATAATTTGTTGTTGAAAATGAGATTTGCAATGTTAAAATTGCAATTTTTATTGTAAAAATAGATTTAAGACCCTCGATTACCTTTTGGACACCCAAATTATACAATTCCAATCACTGAAAAACTACCCTTTAAACAATTTCCCCATTTATATTTCTAGTGTGTTCTATGATTCATAGGCCTTTGAAATGGCACCTACACCTATTTGGTATCAAACGTGTGTAACTCTTATCAGCGAGTGGTAGGCCACTTGTGTTATATATGCATTAACAATTTTATATTGCATAATACTTTTAGATAGGAGAGTAGAATGAAAACAATACTTAACATATTCAGAACTTTTAATAATTCTAATGTAAGCTCTTATTTATATATTGAAATTATATTGTATTTTTTATATATTGAAATTATATTGTATTTTTAAGATGGAGGCAAAAATCCAATAGAAATTTAAAGGTATAAATAGTTAGAGAAAAATTTTGAATTAATTTTCATGTTGGCATTCAACCATGTAAAGGGGACGGTCTGGTCCAGGTATTTGTGCATTGTGCCATTCCGATGAAGAGACCGTTATACATTTATTCTTAAAATGCATAGTCTGGAAAACTGTACTTGGCCACATCTGCAATCAGTTTTAGCTTCCTTGTCCTCCTCTCATGGATCCTCCTTCCTCATTTGTAAGGAATTGGGCTGGCAATTATCCAAAGAATCAGTCTCTTAGTCTTATACCATTTCATATGATGTGGATTATATGGAAAGCTCGGAATCTAGCCATTTTTGAAGGAAATAAGAGGAATGTTCTCAGCATGGTACAGCAAATTACATATTCTGTTCAGACTTATTCTTCTTTGCCTGTCAAAGCTAAAAAATTCAGGAAGATAGGGAATCCTCTCTGTTTGTACTTCCCTTGTGGATTTTTTGATGGTGCCTCTAACAACAAGGCTGCTAATGTTCGATACAACTTATATTTTAATGAGTCTCATCATATCGAGTTCGCGCTGGGGGTTGGATATGGCTCCAATACTAAAGCAGAATTACTTAGCCTTTGGGCCCTTCTGCTATCCTCCCAAATGATGGTGATCCCTTTATCCCACATATTTCTTGACTCACAAGTCATCATTAACTGGGCAAAGGGATCGACTGCTCTCTCCCCTCCAGAACTCTTACACTGGTGCACGGAAACAAAAAAGCTAATTTCCAGCTTTTCGGATTTGTTGTTCATCCACATCTACCGAGAGCACAATCAAATTGCTGACCGTCTCTCTAAAATTTCTCTCACATTTTCTCCGGGTTATGGCTGTTTCTTTGAATTTATGGAGGACCAATTGGTCTCTCATGATTCCTTTCAGCTCTTTTGAGCATGGATAGGGGAGCTTACTCCTCTTATTGATTTGTTGACTTACTGCTCATTGAGCAACCTCTTTTAGATTGTTGATCTGATCCCTTTGGCTCTCGGTAGATGGGGCTGATGCGACTAACTCCTTACATGATGAGACAATACTTCTGATGGGTTCCTTTACACTTCAGTATAGCCTTTCCCCTTGGCAGCGTCTCGAGGCGATTTATTGTTTTATGAGCTGTATACTTCTGAATTGTAACCCACTTCTGGGATGGTAGGATTGATGCCCTTTGATTCTTAAGAATAATAACAAGGAAAGGCTTTTTTCTTCCTGAAAAAAATACACTATTTTGATACGGGTGTAACCTTAACATGTCATATTGTTTTTTCTAGTGATGTTGGGGCCAACGAAGGTATTTCTTAGTAGGAGTGAGTTAAGAAGTAGACACACTTGATTTTATATTTGGTGGTTTCTTGTTCTAGATTTTTTTTGAAATAAGAATACGGGAGTCTAAGGATGCCTAAATATATGCGATTAGGTATGATTTTTTTGGATGCTTAATGGATACACGGTGTTTAGTTTGGACATATTAAAACAAAATTGCATTTAGTCATTAAATCACCACACACCTAGAGTAGCAAGGGTTTAAAATCTTGGTCATTGATGTAATCTCTTCTAACACAAAGGATAAATAGTTGTTTATTACTCTACACTTAATTAAGCATTGTCAAAATTTCCAAAATCATTAATTGTCTATTTTGCTTTAAACATTAAGGTTGAGTCACTCATTTGTAAAAAGGGTGAAGTTGAAAATCTTTATGAAAATTTGTCAAACTGACTTGCACGAAATATGAATAAGGAGGTCATTATTGCAGTCTTCAAGTCATTCAATATCAAAATCATTGTAATCGCATATTTGGGGTACATGATTGGTTGTACCCGACACCCTAAAGTTGACATAAAATAAAGTGAACATGAAAACATTCAAGTGCAATTGAACATGTTCAAGAAAGCGTGATAAAATTGCAAAATTCTAAAATGGATAAAGGTTGAAAGCATTTGCAAAACGTAAATCAAGAAATCAACGAATTATAGGACTATCTCCATGAATTGAATTATTTGATTGTTGAGCTTGATAAACAAATTGATCTAAAGGATAATTTGATCTAAACAAGTTACTTGGAAAAGAACAAGAAATGATAAGAATTTATATGGTTGATGCAATTTGCGGCATAGATGATTAGTAAAAATAGTTGATGCTACATGTGATATAAATGATCTATTGGTTGAAATTTATGCACCAAAAGATAAGATACATTATGACGAGGAATCATTGATAAACAATGAATTGATAAGTTTTGAATATGAGTCACAAGGATAATCATATAGTGATAACAACCATAGTGAATGCAATTTTGAATTTGAAGAAAATATTAATGGATGCCATGATCAAATACAGCTTAATATTTCCAACATGATTGTAAAACCTTAAGAAGAATTACAATCCATTATAATGTTAAAGTTACAGCATCACAAGTCATTCTCTAAGCCAATCTTGTGTGTTAGGCCTGGGCGTTGTGTTGAGGTAGTAAGGAGCCTGAGTTGTACTCAAGAAAATTGGAGTATATTATTGGGTTGGACTTAAGGATGACTAAGCCTTATGTGTAAAGGTTAATCCTCATGTGTTGAGGTGAATGCTTTGATATGTCAAAGTGATGATGTTGTACAATCTTGCTAGACAAGGCTAAGGACTTGTATGCCAAGTCGGATCCTCATCTGTTGAGGTGGAATTCATGTGTAGAGGCAATGCTTTGCTAGTTGAAGCATGCATGATGTGTGACATACTACTAACCATGATCTAGCTATGAAGTCTCCTCTAGAGACAGACCACCTCTAGAGTGAATAACTTTAGCATAAGATCACTTGGCACGATAGTAGAATGATATGGCCGTCACATCAATGGAAAAATCTCCTTATTTTAATTTAATATGATATATAAATTAAAGTTAGCACATATGGACCATGCAGATAAGATAAGAGATAAACATAAGTTGCATAGAGAACAAAGAGAATTTGATTTTCTCATGATAATGACTTCAGTTGATTAAGGAGAATTCAATTAGATAAACTCAAGTGATATTAACATTGAGTACTTAAACTAATTAAGGAGAACTCGAATTGATCACTTCAATGAATCAATCAAGCATGATTTTAGTTAAGAGAATTAACTAAAGTGTTAATAAATAACATTCAATTATCTAAAAGTGTTTTGCATGAGGAAATTTAGTTAAACTAAAAGATGCTACTTAAGTTAAAAGAGGACACTTAATTTACGACACTTGAGTTACAACACTTGCATGATGACACTTGAGTTAGCATCATAACTAAGTGGTCTAGATCCCACTTGTATAGTGAGTTCATCCTGAAGTCGATACTAGCATGGATTTAATGTCGAAGATGAAAGGAATTGCACAAGTGTGTTGTGTAGGATTGATGAGTTCGAGGTGCAGAGTAATTTCTCCATGCAATGATTCTCTATATTCTACATGAGACTAGTTTCACCCATGCAGTGATTTGCTACCTCTTGTATGAGACAAGATTTGCAAGTTAAATTGTGTGCAGAGCATACAATTGAATCATCCAATCCTTCTCTCTTATCTATTGCTCAGTGTTTACACCGGGGTGCTTGAATTCTCTCTTATCTTGCGCCTGGGGTGCCGAAAGGAATCTACAATTGTAAAAGACATTCTTTGATATCTATCATTATTATACTGAGGAGATTTTTTGGGGTTTTTCATCTTCATTGTTTTGAGGGGTTTCCCCAGGGTACATGTTGTGTTATGTGTGAATGATTATGTGTATGAATGTTTCATTGATTTAAAGTACTCAATAATTCCACACTTAAAGATTTAAAGATCAAAGCTCAACAAAATTCAACACAGAAATCAATTTGGCTTAGGATATGAAGAAGAAATCATCTTTCATATTCCAAATCACTCCAAATTAGTTAAGTTTCTAAGTGCAAGATTTCTTGATGAAAATTCTAAGACTCCAAATGTTAATGAAGAAGATATTCAAGTAGTTGATGATAAACTCATGGAAGAAGTTCCTAAATGCCAACATTGCCATATCATATAGTTGGCCATTTGGAGACATAATGTTTTGATATCCATCCTTGTCTTCATTGTGGGAAGACAAATCATCACTCAACTAAATGCGAAAAAAAACCAGAAGGTTCAGAAAACAACAATGCATTATGAATGGATAAGTTCTTGGTGCTTGAACCGAGAATTCAAGAATGGTCAATTTACAAATAAATCAAATTTTAATTAATTATTAAAGATGATGATTTTGGGCATGGCTATGACCCATTTTGAATTGGTACTTGATTGTACCTCAAGTTGGGGAAGTCAAAAAGTGAAAGAAGAAAGGTACACTCTTGCACCCTATGGGGGGGTGTACATTGGAGAAACAAGCTCAAGTGAAAATGGTTAGTGGTCTACCAAAACCACCACATTAATGAAATTACTTAGCAGTAAACCAAAACCAACATAAAGATGGCATCAAAATTAAATGATTGAGAAGAATCCAAAACCTTAAGCTTGTATCCCTCCCACACTCTTCTCACCTTGCACCTAATAGGGAAAACATCAATGATGATAGTCAAGCTTCAAGATTTGTAGTCCTATCAATCAATGGTTCAATCGGATAATTGATTTAAACTCAACATATATCTACAAATCAAATAAGGGAAGTTCAACATGGCATCTAATCTTCTCTTCAAATCATAAAATAATCATTTGGGAATTCCAACATGTAAACTAGTCTCCTCAGCAAACTATTCAACTATTTATAGGATGCTCAACACCTTGTTGTGTTTAAATTCAGAGAGCGTTCAACGATCCTGCTTGTTCACTGATATATAATGGTGATCGTATTTGCTCATCATGATTAGCAAAAGATGCCAACTTATTCTACCATAATCAAGGAATGTTTAGACGTGGCAACTATTCACTTCCAAAAATTCCATCTCTTATTCAAACTTCAACATCCAGATTGGCTAGTTTTCGAGTATATCCTCATCGAAGCTTAGCTCATAATTTTCATATTGAAGATTATTCTAGTCTTAGTTTCTTTACTTATATATTTATTCAAACTTGTAATTGAGGGAGGTTGATATTAGACTCTAAGTCCTTAGACAATCACAAAGTCCTAAAGCACCTCTCATATGAGTTTCCATATTACTTATCTATTGATTAGATCTGGAGGTGACTACGATCCAGACACGTTTTTCTGTTTATCGTTAAATTTCAAGTTCCGGCCAAAATCAATACACGCCACACGTTTTTCTGTTAATTGTTAAATTTCAAATCCAGGTCAGAAATATCCTAGCTATCTAAATTGTCGATCAATAACTAACTTGCCACGTCTAGAGTTTAAATTGCTTGAATATTAAGCGACCTAAGATTCAATGGCTTGCTGCTTAATTTTCATCATCTAAATTTAGAAACATAAAGTGCCAATAATAATAAAAACAGTAAATTGCTCAAAAGAACGAGGAGAAATGTTTTGCTCTGAGTCGATCCCTATCCCTATCTGTGAGCAGTCACCAGAGTTTCTATAAATCGCAGCGCGTCGAACCTCGGGGCGAAAGCTTCCTGATCAGCGCTTTTAGAATTCGAACCCTGAGAAACAGCCATGTCATCATTCGTCGATTTGGCCTGTAAATACAACCACCAGAAAACCACTAAATTCAAGATAAAGTCCGAAAGCGTCTTTTTGAAATTTAAAGTTTAGCGTTTCAGACCGCGTTGGAAAGAAGAAGGTAAAAAAGAGAAGAAATATAGCGTTAGAATTAAGTATTCACTCACCGCAGGAGAGGATGCCGTGACTGGGATCTCGTGATCGCCGAGAGCAGTGAACGCTACAGACGCGACAGCTGCAGCTGCATACACGAGTGCGACTTGCTGCCTCATTCTTCAAATTTTCCGAAAAAAAAAATACTTCGAGGAATCGAACCTCCGACCGGATAGAAGAAACCCTTCCTTTACAATAGGAAACGAAGATCTCTCCAAACTCGCAGAACAAACACCTGTAAAGACTCAGACTGATAGTGGTGGCCCTATTGAAGCCTTCAAGACAAAAAGAAGAGGCAATTTCGCTTTCCGTAGATCAATAATGAATCCCGACTAATTGCGAGATGGCTTCCAGAACAGAGCAGTCATATGCGTGATCGCGATGCGCAGATGCCGCCCAAGTTTCGAATCTCGAGGGCTTTTTCGGACAAAATTCCTAAAAATGGGAAGCGTAAAAGCCACACGGGAATTAAAACGGCAATTAACCGCTTCCCATACCGTGTGGAAATTTGAAGAGGGAGAACGAAGCGGAGCAGTTTACGGGACAACCAAATCGCCCCCGACGCCCCCGACATGACGGAATCCGGCCGAGACAGAAAAAATCTTGGAAAATTACAGTTTAGAGTGTTTAAAATGCAATTTTGATGATCTGGGTCGTTTTAAAATCGACCGGAGATAAATTCAATGTCGCATTTGCAGTATTAATGAAGTAACAATTTTCCCGAGCAATTTTGAAGGATTTTATTGAAAAATCTGCCCGAAATGCGGGGCTATTTGGTTGTCTTTTAATCCTACGCGAACGAAGCTTTGCACTTTTATAAGCTTGCCACGTTACCCTCGGGCCTCGAGAAGCACGATGACTTGTTCTAATAGCTTGTTTTAAAATTTATTAAAAACAAAGAAAAATATTCTGTGCTTCTTGAGGAGGGCTTTTTGACCTTTGTGTTTTTCGCTAGTTTTTATCAGTTTTTTGCTATGAATCTTCACCGAATTTTTTGTCACCTGATTTTATTTCTGAGCTTAAAATAGCCCAATAAACAACATAAATTACAGATTTTATAAATTAAAGTCATCGGATTCCGGTAGAAAATTAGCTTGAAAGTCAAAAAGTCCCCTAGTTAAACAACTCCATAGCTTATTTTAAAATTTTGAAAAAAAGAAAGAAAAATATTCAGCAAAGAAAAAGAAGAAAATATTTTAACGTCTAAGAGATTAAAAATAGCTTAAGGGAGAGACCATCTCCCATGCTCTTTTCTGCAATTCAATTATTTTCCTATTCAACTTGATGACGAGGGCCTCCAATTTAAAACAACAATTCAATCATTTGCCTATTCAACTTGATAATGAGGGCCTCCAATTTTTCCAGGGTCTTCTCATTGAATCAATCATCCCAAGATTTAGTGGTCAAGACATTTGCATACCTGTCTCTAGTGTCCTTGAAGGCTTCACAGTCTAAAATGAAATGTTTTTTTGCCTCCACTTTCGCTTCTTTTGGCCTTTTCCAGAACCCAGTGTCACAAAGGAGTTGATGGTTAAACTCTTCAATATAATGCTTTCTCTTTTTCCCTAGCTCTTTATCCCAAGTTCGCTTGGGGAACTTATTGATAACAAAAGTCTTTATCTCTTGATGTGCCCCACTAATAGTAAAGAGATAAAGGCTTAAGGTAAATGGCTTAAAGTTGTCTTCAATGATATATTGTGTAAAAGAAAGATTATGGCTTAAAGTTGTCATCAATGACATATTGTGCAAAAGAAATAAGACTCGGATGCCACAAAATAATAATTGGCTTAGTAAGTAGGTAATCCCTAATTTTTAGGGGCAAAATTTAGCCAATTGGTTATTTTTGTTTTTTTTTTATAAATAAATTGGTTATTAGATCATTTTTAGTGTCTAATATATCATATATTTACTGTTTTTTTATCATAATGTTCACCAAAATTTACATATTTTAGTGTTGATTTTATGTTTCATATTTAATATTGGTCTATTTATCTATAATCATGTTTTTTCAATCCAAAACAATCACCTAAAATTATATACCTAAGTATAATATTAAAATTCTTAAAAAATACCTTCAACAAATGATTAATGAAAATAAAGACGCATTATAGCCATATCCATCTGGCCTTGCTAAAACATTAACTTACTTCCATGATTTAGGTTTGGAGACTTTAATGACATACTTACACTCGAATGGTGGAGGGGAGTTGTGTCATACCTCTCACGTGGCTATTTATTTGTTATTTTTTAACTTTGTATTTATGAAGTTATATTTTATTTTGAACTTTAAGTTTATTATTAGTTAATTGACTATGATTCTTTGTTATATTATAGTTATATGCATTTTGATTATAATGTTTTTTAATATATATATATATATATATATAAATTAAACTTTTCAAAAAGCTTACATTTATACATTATTATTATAATATTTATATGCATGTTGATTATAATATTTTTTATTATTTATAAAATTTTAAATTTTCCAAAATGTTTACATTTATATAATACTTAAAATAAAGCATACTTTCACGCCTTTGCTCGCATGAGACTTTTATCCTCTTTTATGGTTTTCATATTTAATTCATTTTGGCGTCCAACAAATTAAAATTCGATGTTCCTTTACGTTGATTCTGTTGCTTGGATCGCACTTCATTGGTCGCTTTCTTCATTTATAAAATATTTATAAAAAAAATAATTATGTTTTTTTCCTTTTTTATTCATGTCAACTTTTTTAATATTGTTGAGGTTGGAAAATTTCTTTTTTTTTGTTTTTTAATTAAGTTAAATAATATATAGAAATTAGTGGGTTATTTAGCTTATATAAATTAATTTGCTTTAAGGTCGAAATTATAGTGAATACTTTTAGATTAAAAGTATATGTTGTATTTGAACAACATTTACCTATTTGGCATGAAACATGAAATGTGAGGAAACTTATAAAAAAATTCATCACAATTTTTGTTATTAAAAAAAATCTATAATAACATTTGGTGTGGAAAAATAAACAAATTGATTTAAATAAATTAGTAAAACATAAATACATATTGTTTTCCATTTCAACCATAAGAATAATAACAATAATAATAATCTATTTTTAAGGTCAGCCCAAAACATGACATCTATTTGGTGTATGAAACCTCCTTGTTTGTGGAATTATATTTTATTTTGAACTTTAAATTTATTATTAGTTAATTGACAATAATTCTTTGTTATATTATAGTTATATACATCTTGATTATAATGTTTTTTAATATATATATAAAAGAATTAAACTTTTCCAAAAATTTACATTTATATATTATTATTATATTTATATGCATGTTGATTATAATATTTTTTATTATTTATAAAATTTTAAATTTTCCTAAAAGTTTACATTTATATAATAAATAAAATAAAGCATACTTTCACGCCTTTGCTCGCATGAGACTTTTATCCTCTTTTATGGTTTTTATATTTAATTCATTTTGGTGTCCAACAAATTAAAATTCGATGTTCCTTTCCGTTGATTCTGTTGCTTGGATCGCACTTCATTTATAAAATATTTATAAAAAAAGAAAAATATGTTTATAAAATATTTATAAAAAAAAAAAATTATGTTTTTTTCCCTTTCTTATTTATGTCAACTTTTTTAATATTATTGAGGTTGGGAAATTTTTTATTTTTTGTTTTTTAATTAAGTTAAATAATATATAGAAATTAGTGGGTTATTTAGCTTATATAAATTAATTTGCTTTAAGATTGAAATTATAGTGAATACTTTTAGATTAAAAGTATATGTTGTATTTGAACAACATTTACCTATTTGGCATGAAACATGAAATGTGAGGAAACTTACAAAATAAATTCATCACAATTTTTGTTATTAAAAAAAATCTATAATAACATTTGGTGTGGAAAAATAAACAAATTGATTTAAATAAATTAGTAAAACATAAATACATATTGTTTTCTATTTCAACCATGAGAATAATAACAATAATATTAATAATCTATTTTTAAGGTCAGCAAAGCGTGACATCAATTTGGTGTATGAAACCTCCTTGTTTGTGGAACAAGGGACCCCCTCTAAGAGGATAGTAAAAAATCCATCACAATTTATGTTATTAAAAAAATCTATAATAACATTTGGTGTGGAAAAATAAACAATTTGATTTAAATAAATTAGTAAACCACAAATACATATTGTCTTCCATTTCAACCATGAGGATAATAATAATCATAATCTCTTTTTAAGGTCGCCGTTAAGAGAGACACCAATTTGGTGTATGAGACCTCCTTGTTTGTGGGACAATGGACCCCCTCTATGCAGTGATTTAACTGCTAAAGTTTACAGAGGTGTACATACACTACCGCCCTCTGGATTTGAACCTGTGACCTCCTAAGAGGAAACACATGCTCTTAACCTGTGAGTATATCTTTGTAAGATAAATATTATATATATAATAATATAAAATTTAACTATCCATTTATGATACCATGACAGTACATAAAGTTTTGATGGGAGATATGAAAGTCAAGGAATTGGGCCTTATTTGAAGGGCGTTTGATTTATGTAAATCTTATTTGCCAGATGATTCTTTCAATTATAGGTGGCCATTCAGACTTTGCACGAAGCACCACTCTTCCAACAAAATTGTTGTATGGTTTTTTTACGGAGCTTTCCGAATGGATTCTTCATGTGGAGGAGCAAGTGCTATTATTTGGATTAATGAACAAGATTGCTATCAAATGATGGTGAATTGTGGAGGAGGCACTAATTCCAAAACATAGCTTAGGGCACTCTGGATGTTCCTTTATTTTGCAAAATATAGAGGATTTCCTGTTCAATAGGTGGTGGGAGATTACAAGGCCACTATAGATTGGGTCAATGAAGAAAACTCTTTGTGAGTTATTCATCCCACACCATGGATGGATAAATCAAGGATATAATAAGGATTTTCTTGGGTATCATTTTCGAACATGTTTATGTTAGTTTCATCAAATAACATGGTCATCAGATGGACAAAAGCACTCCAATCCACCTCCAATCCAATCGTTTAGGAGAAATTTATATAATAATGGATATGATAGTTATCTTCACACTACAATCCACTCAAAGGCTCAACTTGTAAAGTGTAATGATGACAATGCATTCATGGTTTTTTTACTTTTGTGTTTGGAGCAGAGGTTTTAGTAGTACTAATGAGAGCGATAACTTTTCTATGGTGGAGGTCTATGAAAATAAAACCACATTTGGTGCAGGTGGGTCGATTAAAACCAACCCTGACCAACACTTCCAGGATCTAGGGACTCCTACCCTTAGCAGGATTACCCAATTTAGCCCAATGGCCAAATTCTGCTCCAAATATTGCCTCCCCGCAATGTTTCCTCCGATGTCGTCGTCCCGCAACTTTGTTTCCACAACAAAGTTTCCGCAGCCGGGTTACAGGATGCGGGATCTCAAACGTCCAACGTTGCGCTCCACAACTTTCTTTCTGCAACGGCCTTCTCGCAAGTGGGTTGTGGGATGCGGGATGCAGGATGCCCAAGCAACTTTTCAAAGTTACTCCCTCCCGCAACTTTCTTCGCGCAACTTTTGTGGGTTGCGGGATGGTCAACCAACGATTCAAAATCTCCTCCTAGCAACTTTCGCTCTGTAACTCTTTCCCCTCAAGTTTTCAACTGTTCGATCTTCTCCCGCGGAATCGATCTCCGTCGTCCATTTTTTGCAAAACTGGTTAATCGCAGAAAACCTAAGTATAACATTAATTGATCATGGAACCGATCAATCTAGCCTCCAATCCTCCCGATTCTTCTATCCTAACCCTTCTATGCATACATCTACACTCTATTTCAACTCTTCAAGCAACAATTTAACACTTAAATCAAGAAATCCAAAGAATCACACAGATGTTCAGAAAATCGCCGAAGTCGGCTCTTCATGAATACACAGCTAAATCGGTAGATACATATAGGCTAACAATAGAGCAAACACACAGCTAATTCTTCTATTAAGTAAACAGGGATGATTTTAAGAACCCCCCCTAGAATTATATGTATAAAAATTGGGCGAATCTCTCCGATATATAGGAAAAGTTGAAGGCGATTTTATCAATAATATAATATGTATATATAAAAAATTTGGCGAATCTTTTATTTTATTATATAATGTTGTAAAATTTTGGCGAATCTTTCATTTTATTATATAATATTGTAAAATCTTGGCGAATCTTTCATTTTATTATATAATGTTGTAAAAACTTGGCGAATATTTAACTTCATTATAAAAAATTGTAAAAACTGGTGAATCTTTCACTGATTTATATAATATTGTCAAAATAAAAGAATAACAACATTAGTCAAATAACATGAATCACATCATCAACAACAGAACATGTAGACTCACAAGTCACAACAGGAAGGTGTCAGTGAAACACAACTGCACTGACTAGATTCAGGGCAAGTGGGGACTCCACTTGTTATCTTGTCCCTTAATGGTCCAACGGACATGCGGGGACTTGAATCTTGACAAACTGATAAACTTATAGAATCATACATTATGCTCGATCTTGGCCTCCACTAGCCAATGATGGTCATGAAGGCTAATACAATTACGCATTATAATTATGCCAATTGATTATTTCATTAGATGAATGGTGGTCTTGTGCCAATATGTATCCTACGATCAATGCATAGGAACCTAGTGCATAGACCATTTTTCTCTTCGCTTAGATATGTAGAGCTCGTTTATTTTTTTGAATAACGATAAGTATTTACAAAGAAAATATACAGTCAGAGTAAAATAATTGAAAAATTGAAGAAAATTAATTCATGCAACTAAAAGTTAATAAAATAATCTTTTCTCAAATCCTAAAACCAACCTTGATTCAAGCTACAACAAAGGGTTAAATCAAGCATCGAATGAGAACTAGAATCATTCAAAGGAATTAACACAATATTGAACCAAAATACACACAAACTTCAAAAATCGACAAAATGCTTCAAACAAAAGCAATAAACAAACCATAAAAATTTGTCAAGATATTTGTGCTAAACACCAACATGGTTTCATGTACTTGAATGAGCCCATTCTTTCTTAGCGAAAGTGTTGTCAAATTAGTTATTTATCATTTAATGTTAGGAAACTATCTATGTGAAGAGATAGCTCCTTGGCCTAGCTTTCTCAAATTCCAACGTTATTTCCTATTAGATACAAGAAAGAGATAATGTAAGAGATAGATATCAAACCATCAATCTTCAAATAAGCTGCATGAAGGTAATGTAGCTCAAATCATCAATGTTACAACAAAAAAGTATAATGTAGAATCTATTTTTACCTAAAACATAACCTCAAATTCATATATGGAGTTGGGGTTAGGTTTGAGTTCTGCTTTTAGCTTTTTATAGGAGCTACTTTTGGGATCCCACTTTGTATTGTTAGCTTTTAGCTTTTAGATATAACTATAAAAGTCCCAACTCAACATAACAAGTAGGTTATCTCCCGTTTGTATCTAGATCCATCATAATAGATGAATACCTTATAAATTGAAGCAGGTATGACCTTGACAGTCATTGAAATACACAATCTAAGAAAAATCACAAGATACTAGACTACCGATGAATTGGGGTTCGGATTCTGTTTGGAATTCTTTAGGACTCCATAATAATTGAACTGATAGACCAAAAATGAGGAACAAAGAGGATAGGGACTCTGAGAACAACAGATGAGAGACAAATTCAGCCTGTCCATCCAGCAAATGGTCAGGGAGTCTCAATCCCATCAAAAATCAACCCCCCTACCACCACTTGAACACACATCAGTTTGGGACTGCTTCAGGTCTGATCTATCACTATTATGAAGCTACTAATTCATTATTACAGACCTATATCAACATGTCAAAAAAACCAGCAGTGATAGCCTACTCCAAACAGGCCTAAAAAAATTGCATCCCTTTCTAATAGGATGAACAGACCTTAGGAAATTTACGATTCAAACTTAGAGGTCTCACAATGATCACAACTTAATCCAAACATCCTTTAAACAATCACAGATGAGTTTAACAATTTAACAAGTGTTCATGGTTCATATCTAGAAGCCCACAAGGTTCACAAGACATATATAGAAGCCCAAAAAGTCACGAACCTATCTACAACAGCCCACAAGGTCAAGCAAGGTCACAAATGTCGCGACCCAAGATAGAATCGTCAATACAGTCACATATCAGCCTAGGAATGTTTAGTAAGGTTTAGCAGCCCGATCAAGACTACGACCCAGCTCAAAAAAAAGCAAAGTAACAGCCTCAACAATATATAGGAATTAAACAATAGAGAATCAGTACCATTAATGAAGTACAAACAACCTCACAAGATCTTTGGTTGATAATGACAGTCTTCTGGAAGATATTTGTCACTGGAGGCTCATACAATTATGCATTGTAATTATGCTAATTGATTATTTCATTAGATGAATGTTGGTCTCGTGCCAATAGGTATCCTACAATCAATTCATAGGAACCTAGTGCATAGACCATTTTTCTCTTCGCTTAGCTTTGTAGAGCTCATTTATTTTTTTGAATAATGATAAGTATTTACAAAGAAAATATGCAATCAACATAAAAGAATCGAGATTTGAAAAAGTGAAGACAATTAATTCATGCAACTAAAATGCAATAAAAATATCTTTTCTCAAACCCTGAATCAATGGAAACCGATTAAAACCAATCTTGATTCAAGCTACAACAAATGGCTAAATCAAGCATCAAATGAGAACTATAAGCATTCAAGGGACTAACACAATATTTAACCAAAATACACACAAACTTCAAAAAGCGACAAAATGCTTCAAACAAAAGCAATAAACAAACCATAAAAATTTGTCAAGATATTCCTGTTAAACACCAACATGGTTTCATGTACTTGAATGAGCTCATTATTGCTTAGCGAGAGTGTTGTCAAATTAGTTATTTATCCTTTAATGTTAGGACACTATCTATGTGAAGAGATAGCTCCTAGGCCTAGCTTTCTCAAATTCCACCGTCACTTCCT
>LPNX010052764.1:0-27557 GCA_001517045.1 Pseudotsuga menziesii
TGAGAAGCTCATGTAACTTTCTTTCTTTTGCATAATAAATTGCTCCAAGTAGCTATTTGGCTGGGGCCATGGACTATTTCCCTCTCGAGGGTTTTAACCATGACAAACATCAGTGTGTTGATCTGTGATCTATTTGTGTGAAGCGGTTGCTGAAGGTGTTCGGTCTTTTGGGAGTACCCTGTATTACCGAACAGTCGTGTTCTTATGATGATGAGACAATGGGAGACATCGAAATGCCCTTAAGGTAACAACACCTAGTGAAACAATGGGTGCCTAGTGATATTCCTCAAGTAAGCACTAATTTTTGTGTGAATGAGAGGATGTCAACACCCCAAAATTTCCGAAAAATTTAAATTTTTTAAAATACAGATAAATTTCATAAATGTAGTCAACTAATTGTTTAATTAGTTATATGTTAATGAATTCATTATCTGAATTATCTATTTGATTATGTTTATCTTATAGAACAATTCTTTTTCAGTTTACTGACTTGTTTTTATTTGCGACCACAAGGTGGAACTGTCATGATGTTCTGGGCTTACTTAGCTTTTGAGCTAACGCAGAAAGTTTTCCTGCTCTTACAGACTTACAGGTAAGAAGTTCGGGTGCTGCTTGTCAATAATTCTAAATCATTCGAATATAAGTTCGTTGCACAATAATAGCTCAGTAAAATAATATAAATGTTATTCAAATTCAAGTGCTTTATGAGGTAAAACCATTAAATCGTCATTCCTTTTCAGATGTTATGGAAATGAGATTTAGTTCTATCAGTATTGACGACAGTTGTTCTCTTTCTAGAAGATGTAATTTATAGTTCTTACTGTGTACTAAACTCTTCGATGTCTATCCTTGTCGTCAAATGTAAAAAAATGTCTTAAATCTTTCTTTGCAAGCAGATTAAGAATGGCAGAGTTATTATGTCAAGGGTCTAATTTAAATTGTGTACAAATACCAAATACGTTATAATAGATTTGGTTACTGCCTGTGATGAGAAAAGAATGTATATTGATAATGAGTTTATATACCAATCATTTCACCTCCAAAACTTTGAAGTTTAAAGGGATTATTACCTTATTGCATATTACAATCAAATAGACTAAATGGTGTTGCAGAATCGAATTCCTCTGCACTATATTTGCTTGTAAATTATTATCCAGTTATGGTTAATATATCCTTAAAATTTTAATGTGAAGCCCCTTAACATAATAAGACTTAACATGAATAAAAAACATACCCTATTAGTTTAATAACTACACCATCAAAGGCAAAAGAGGTTAACATAACAAAAGGATATTTACTATAAATTGGTTCTGTGACTATCCTTTATAACAACAATTAGTATAATTTAGGATAGATATATAAGCAATATTCTCACTAAAGTAAACGTTGTTAGTTCCTTTTACTAACATTATTACAAGGCTTTATTATTACCAAGATTATAACTGTTTGATGAAAGCTTATTTGCATAGCAAAAGGGGTCGTAACACTCCCCACGACTTTGATGATGGTTATGGCATAGATTGTATAATAATGATCTCTTTGTTTCCATGCAACGTATGTAATAGGTTGACATTGGAAAACATTGGTTATGTTGGAACCTCCAGTTATCAAATGATTGGAAATATACTCGATGGAAAGCTCGCCGGGACTATAAACTCATACCCACAGCATGCAAATTATTTATTTGACTGACGTGGCATCATCTTGGCCATGTGTTGCATAGTTAAAAAGCACAGTCTTGAACCCTAGCTTGTCATTATCCCATCGCCTTCGGGCCTCCTGCCGCTCTGCTACGATGCTCTTGTCTGCTCTGTCACTTGCATCTTGTTGCTGGTAGTCTTCCTGCTTGTTCTACACCTCGTTAACTCGTCCTGAATGCACAGTAGAGAGGTACTGTCACCAAAATGTCTGCTGCTTGGGCATAGGTCAGTGGTTCTTCCTTCAGGGTTTCACCAATCATAGCTAGCTCAACCCTGAACCTTTCTACTGTAAAGAGTTTCCTTCCTCCTTGGCCTGGCACTAAGAGTCGTGGTCTTTCAAATCAGAGTTGCTGGGGCATAGGTTTTCACCGTAGAGTAGTGTCTTTGGCTGGAAAGAAGTGACGACCCAAGCATATTTACTTGCTAGCTTGATGTTCCTATTTTCAATCACGGTTGGTTGTTTGCTGTGTTGGTAACCTCCTTCCTTCTTGCAGTAAATGAAGGGTTTCCTTCTCCTCGCGTTGGTGGTTGGCCTTCTGCTTGTGGGTGGTCGTGCTTCAGTAAGATTCTAGGTAAGAAGGTTGTTAATCCTTCCATTACTTCACAGTCTTGTTTTAATACATAAACATTTATTTTGTATACAAGGTTTTAATGTTATCATTCCTTCGTTGTTAATAGGTGTCGACCTGTCTCCCTCTGCGTGGTTGGTGCAAGGCTATGGCGACTTGCTGGTTCACGGTAAGCCTTGGACATCCATGGCCGTTCATCCTTGTTAGTCCCTTATGGGACATGTGTGGGTTGGTCACCGTGGCCTGCAACCCTTGCGGTTTTGGTTCAAAAGGGTTGACCGGTTCGCTATTTGTTTGTTGATATTAAACCCCTTGCTTTATGTGGGGCTTCCGGCTTAGGCCGTGACTGTAAATTTTTTGAACTTGTTTTGATTACTGTGTGTATATATATATATATATAAATGATGGAAATGCTGTAAAAGCCTCACTCTGTGGATTTTGTTTAAGGCCATGAGTATATGTACTGAATTAGACTCTTTCAGTTTGTTAACTTTGGTGTACATTTTGATACTAATAGGGTTTTTACCCTAACTCGAAGAAAAAAGTATTTACAGTTTCTTTTTAAATAAATATATTTTATTTACGAAGCACTTCAGTAATTTGTTGGGTTATTGTTTATGTTGAATAATGATGGGTTAGGCTCGGTGAATCGAGCATATTAATACTCTGATAGTTTATTTCCTGCGCGTTAATTCAAATAAGTTTTACCCTGTAATATTTTTAATTATTACCTGCTAGGGTTTCTATACATTGTTTTAATATTAGTTTCTTTTATTATAAAATCTATAAATGTTGTTCTATAAATTTAACCTTCGGAATATAAGAACTTCATGTTTTTAGTGATGTACTTATGTAACTGTTAGTTACATATTTTGAGTACAGAATTTATATTTTATTTAATGCTTACTATTATAGAATAAGAACATTACTTTATTTACATATTAATACTGTTCCTATTATTATACCCATTACGTTATTAGTTGTATTCTTGTCTATTTATAGATATATAAAGAGATAGTATTTTTATTATTGTATTCTAGTACTTTCTGCACTAAATAATTTATAAAAGTACTTTATGTATTCTATATTATCCTGTTTATATTATAATACTAGTATTTATAAAATAAAAGAAATAACATTTAACTATGTTCTCTATTTATTTAGCATTTTGTGAAGGATAGGTTAGTAGCTGTAGATGGTGTTTAAGCTTTAGCTGGATAATAATAATAAAAACAAAAGAATTGATTACATTACCAATCATAAATAAAATCTAAAACCAGCTTGGTTTGACTGTAGAATTAAATCAATGTTTAACTATTCTTACTTTCAGTTTTGTTGCTATACATACAGTAGTTAAATTATCCTAAACTGGAAGAAATAAACTGTAAAGTTAAAAAGCATGTTTATTTAGTCTAATCCTACTCTAGTGTAACTATTATATTTTTTTCTTTGGTTTAAAAATAAATAATAAGATTACTGAAAGTAAATGCTGTATAAAGAACAGTTTTATCTACTAACGCATACCACTATCAGTAAAATGATATTTCTTCTGATAATAGATAAAAGAAAACATTCTATTATTCAAGCTAACATCTTAATCTACATTTGTGTTTGGGAGCAGACCTTAACGGTCCTTAATTTTGGTAACTGTGCGGTTTTGATGGAAGCTTGTAAGCGGAGTTGCGACTCAAAATAGTCTTAGGGGTGTCTGGGTTGAGTCAAAGGCCCTCTTTTTGTAAATATCCCATGATTTACGGGTACCCATGGTTTAATTCCATGGTATTGTAATAGTGCACTTGTATAAATAAGGCACTTATGTAAAGGAGTCAAGTAAGGTTATAGTAGGTTCTATTATGATGATAATTTGAGGTGAAGGCCTATTTTGGTTTAAGGCTAAGTCCCAACTGTGTGCGTGGAAAACCTCTGCAGCTGAGTGCGCAGAGGGTTTTTGTAAGAGAGGTTCTGCAGCTGAGTGCGCAGATCTACAGCTAAGTGCGCAGTTTGGGTGATTAAGAGGATCTGCAGCTGAGTGCGCAGATCAGAACTGTGATTTTTGTAAAGAGTTGAATATAAATGCAGTTCTGTGGACGTAGCCCCTACACTGGGGGTGAACCACGTATATCTTGTGTTGTGGTGGTTCTTTTGTGTTGTTTTTGTTATGTTTTTTTTTGCATTGATAAGTAGATAAATGATAAAGTAAGATAACTGCTAAATATTAACTTCGTTGTGAATTCCCAGTAAAGGGTTAAGCAAGAAACTGTTTGTTTATCTAAATTGCGAAGCTATTTAAGTAAAAGTCGAAGCTCTGTATTGCATGATTATTATTTGTTAAGGCTAAAGGTACAGTAATATCCCTCTTTTGCCTGCAGAAACCTGATTTTGCGGCACCCCATAGCTGTTTTGGGTGAGACTGCAACTTGTTCGCAGGTTGTTGCCGAAAGGGCCAACACTATGGGTCTTTTTGTTGGTGCGAAGTTAATAGTATAAAACCCGGGTCTACCCTAAGCCCAACAAATTGGTTCCGTTTCCGGTTGAACTCAGTATCTGCTTAAAGAGGGATCTACGTCGTACCTAAAGGGCTGTGTTTTGGAGGCCCTCAGTAAAATAAATCGGTGACTGGATTGAAGCTACCTATCTAAAATTTGCTGAACAAGAAAATAAGGATCCTCGTCGTAGCTCAGACGACTTCTTGCAAAGGTACGTTTTTACTGATATTTATGAAATTTTCTTTGGTAGTATCCACATAGAATTGCACCAGTGGTTATCCAGGTTGACAAAAAGAAAGACCAAATTCAAGGAAGATCAGTTTTCTGACTGGACCCCAGCAAGAATTAACATATTGAAAAGGGTAAACAACGCGATATCACGAGCTGTTGATTTCTGGACAACACGAACCCTTGAAGCATTTGTGACAGAGTTTGCCATTGACACAAGTACCTCTTTTAGCAAAGCTGAAAGACAATTTTTCAAAGGACCAAGGGGTAAGTACCTAAATTCATTTAGTTTGCAAATTAAAATGCTCTTGGCTGAGAAAGGCATATTGCTTATAGAATCAGATTGCTAGATTTATTGCTACTAACCTATCTTTGGAAGTGAAAGTGACTTCAACGAGCAAAGCGGTTTGCTTCGAAGCGGTAAAAGATACAAGAGAAACCTTGAATCCTATACCCTAGGCCAGATTACTGGTTATTCCCCATTAAGTCTAGAAGACCTTGAATCTGAAGAAACCCCTCTTGTTAGAAACCCTCCTATAACTCCGCAGCGAAGATCTGTTACCCCTGAGAACCCATCACAGTCTGAAAGTAACCCTAGCCCGAGTCGACCTGTCGTAGCTCAGTCTACCCCAGTAAGTTCCCCCCCTCCTCCCCCTCCCTCCCCCCCTTGATCCACTATGGCCCATATGAATGATGATATCAAGATCCCAGTCTTTAAAGGAACTGGATCAGAGGATCCAGAGCAGTTTTGGTTTTTATGTGAAGCTATTTGGACTGCTAAGAACATTATGGATCAAGATATAAGAAGAGCACAGCTGGTCACTTCTTTTAGAGACCGAGCTTTGACCTGGTTTATGAAGTTTTCCAGTACTCAGAACCATGTCTTGGCTGATATTAAAACAGCAATGATCAAAGAGTTCAAGAATCCTAAATTAGAGGCACAGTGTATAACTGAACTGAAAGAAATTCAGCAGAGGCAAGGTGAATCAGTTTGGGACTTTGATCAGAGGTTCAAAGTTCTGCTAGATCAAGTTAGTTTCACTATTGGACCAGTGCAACATAAATAATGGTTCATTGCAGCACTATTACCTCATATCAGGACTCCACTTATGCAACAGAAGGTTGCTGATCAGCAAGAAGCTTTGGAAATTGCTATGAAACTTGAGACAGCTCCTATCGAAGATAATTCTAGAATAGCCCAAATACAAGCACAGTTAGCAGAGATGGCTTTAGAGATTCATGACATGAAAAAAGAGAAGTCTATTCGAGAAGAGGTTTGGTGTACATGATGTAAGACAGAAGGTCATGACAAAGAACAGTGTCCTGCGTTAAGAAATTACCTGAATACTGGTGCGCCAAACCCGTTTAACCCTAATGTTCTATATTGTGAGATCTGTAGAACAACTAGCCAGCATCGACCTGAAGACTGCTATTTGCTACAGAGATATGTGCAAGTACCTAAGAATCCCTATTGCAAGTTCTGTAAATCAGTTGGACACAACGAAGATGAATGTCGCAGCTTTGACCTCATGAGAGAGCGAACCTATGATGCTTATAGGGTACAAAACGATGCACAAGGCAACGATGGATATGGTTACGATGGTAGTACATCAGGTCGAGGTACTTTCATAGGTCGCAGTCGTGGTGGTATGCTTGGAAGATGTCGAGGCCAGGTTGTTTACTATAATTGTAATCAGGCAGGACATGTAGCTAGAGACTATCAAAACCCAACTATGACATGTCGATATTGCAGAGCAGTATATCATGTCATTGAGCAATGTCCACAGTTGATAGCCAAAATACAAGAAATAAATGGTGCTCCTACTCAGAATATTCAGATGATTGCTGTAGAGCAAAGACTTGTCCCAGCCATTAACGTTGTTACAAGGAGTGGAGCTACGACGCAAGTGCAGAATAAGGAGAAACAACCTGACGAGGCTTGGGTTCATAAGACCCCATAGAAAATTCCAACCTTCGATGTGGGAAGAGAAAAAGAAACATTTATGGAAGCCAAAAAAGACTTTGCTGATACGAGCACATCAGTAGCACCTGCGCAACAGCATCAATAGCAGTTAAAGTCCCAAGAAGCTTCGATGGATAAAGTAAGTACACTGTCATCATTTTTACAGAGTTGTATGAAGCTCTTAAGAAATCAGAATGCTTTAAATGAGTTACAGAAAGTTATTGCTTCTTGCGAACCTCAGCGAAGCTCTGGTAAAGAAAAAACTCTTAATAGAGTTAGAAGAACTGGAAGAGAAATGAGATTGCATGCTCAGATAGGAGAGTATGACATGACTGATATCATTTTAGACCTGGGATCAGAAGTAAATGTCCTAACTAAGCAGACATGGGAACAAATGGGAAAACCTACCCTTGAATGGTCCCCTATACAGTTGAGATTAGCCAATCAGCAAAAGATTGTGCCCCTAGGAAGACTCCCTAGTGTCCCAGTAGACATTGATGGAGTCAGTACCTTAGCAGATTTTGAAGTCATTGAAATAATTGATGATAGCAACCCCTACCCAGCCTTGCTAGGAATTGAATGGGCAATAGAGAATTCTGCAGTAATCAACCTTAAGAACAGGCATATGACTTTTGAAGGAAAAGGCTTGAGAGTCATAGTACCCTTGGACCCTTCTCAAGGAGAAAGGTACACAGAGCCAGTCAGAGATGAAGATCAGGATGTTTTGGATCATATTTACAACATCACAGCTAAAGAAGAAGACTATGTTAACCCTACTACTGAAGGTATAATGGATTGGCAGTGTGACAGTTCTTGCATGACTGATTCAGACGAAGGCTTAGAGAATTGGCAGAATAGACTTTATGAACTACATGGACATCGATGTGCAAGAATTACCAAGTCTCTCAGATGGCTTGGCTCACAGACAAGAATCTTACCTATTTTTGATGGCTTGACAGACCCCGAAGATTTTATTCTGTAATTCTCAGAGCAGGTACCAGATTCACAGAAAATGGAGACTCTAGATTTAGTATTTAGAGCCACAGCTGCCAGATGGTGGAATGGTCATAAAAAGTATATCCCTAGTTGGGGATCTTGTCAAAAGTTTCTTTGCCTGAGATTCATGGATCAACCTCAGGAGGTGCGAAGCAGATTTAATGGTAAGACTAGCCCTCAGGAACATTTGGAGTAGTGCTACTAAGCATGGAAGCATGTACTTCGTGAAGAATGGGTACATAGATTTATACACACTCTGAAACCTGTAGCAAAGAACTGGTATGCAGAGGTGGAGATTCTCCATGGCACTATAAGTTGGGATAGTCTTGTTGATAGTTTTGTGCTCACATTTGTATTAATGCGGTTTTCCCTGCTTTGGACGCAGCTGTTAGGTTGATCCATACTAAGGTGTTTGATGATAAAGAAATAGCACAGTACCAACCTGATTGGAAGGAACAAGAAGCTAATGTAGTAGAATGTTATAACCTCACAATTGATGAGGATGATGACCTGCGCAACATTAATATTCCTGAGTCAGAAGGACACTGCGAAGTACATGGACCAGCAGTCGAAGCACCTGAAGTAACTCAACCCTTGAAGATAAGGAAAGTAAACATTGGATCAGAAGAAATGCCTAAGTATGCTACCATTGAAGATTATTGGGATGAAGAAATGGTGAGCAAAGTGACCCAACTTCTCCATGAGTATCAGGACTTATTTCCGATGAAGTTCTCAGAAATGAAAGGTATCCTTGGTGATATAGGAGTGATAAAAATCCCTTTGAAACCTAATGCGAAGCCTGTGAAACAGCGCCCTTATAGGCTGAACCCTAAGTATAAAGAAAAAGTCAGGATGGAGCTAGATAAGATGCTCATTGCAGGAATCATTGAACATGTCGAAGAGTCCGAATGGGTCAGCCCTATGGTGGTACAAGAAAAGAAGACCAAGGGAGAAATTAGAATCTGTGTTGATTTGAGGAAGCTAAATGATGCCTGTTTACATGATCCTTTTCCTACTCTCTTTACAGATGAAGTTTTAGACAATGTCGGGAGGTCAATAAGTGTATTCCTTCACTGATGGATTTTCAGGTTACCATCAGATCAGAATTGCTCCAGAGGATCGACATAAAACAACCTTCGCTACAGAAATGAGATCTTTTCAGTATACAGTTATGCCCTTTGGATTGAAGAATGCACCTGCTATGTTTTCCAGAGTAGTCATATCTGCATTTAAGGAATTTATACATAAATTCTTGGAAGTTTACTTTGATTATTGGACTATCTTTGGTTTATTGAAAGATCATATAGCCAGTTTAAGACTTATGCTGGACAAGTGTAGACAGCATCAGATTTCATTGAACCTGAAGAAGTGTATCTTTTGTGCACCTTTTGGAATTCTGCTAGGTCACATTGTATGTAAGCAAGGATTGATGATGGATCCTGCGAAGATAGCCATTATTGTGAACTTGCCACCTCCGAAGTCTGTTAAACAACTTCGCACTACACTTGGTCATACTGGATATTACAGGAAATTCATTAAAGGATATGCTCAGATTATAGCCCCTATGGAAAATAAATTGAAGAAAGATATTAAGTATGAATGGACACCTGAGTGTTAGGAAAGCTTGGATATTTTGAAAGAAAAGATGGTAACTGCCCCTATCTTAGTATTCCTTGACTGGAATAAGGAGTTTCATGTGCATGTCAATGCATCCTCCATTGCTTTGGGTATAGTATTGGCTCAGTCAGGAGAAGGTAATATTAATCACCCTATTGCTTTTGCAAGCAGAAAATTGTCCACAGCAGAAAAGAATTATACTACGACAG
Organism: Pseudotsuga menziesii; assembly: GCA_001517045.1. Classification (NCBI taxonomy): domain Eukaryota; kingdom Viridiplantae; phylum Streptophyta; class Pinopsida; order Pinales; family Pinaceae; genus Pseudotsuga; species Pseudotsuga menziesii. The sequence continues at coordinate 9,769 of LPNX010052764.1, forward strand.
AACGAGAAGGTCTAGCTATGGTTTATGCCTTGCAGAAATTTTGACATTATCTGTTAGGATCTCATTTTAAGATGTTCACTGACCATTCTGTTTTGAATTATTTGTTTAACAAGCCTGTGTTAGGTGGAAGGATATGCAGATGGCTAATTCTGTTTCAGGAATATGACTTTGAGATCATAGTTAAGCCTGGAAGACTTAACCTAGGGCTTGACCACTTATCGAGGCTTGAGTCAGGAGAAGAGCCCGCTAGTTTGGACGAAGGTCTTCCTGATGCCCAGTTGTTTTCCATTCAGATGGTTGATGACTATTTTCAAGATATTGTTTAGTACTTGTCTACAGGTTTTGCACCTGCTGAGATGACAACACAGCAGAAGAAGCAGCTGGTGGTTAGAGCAGTTGACTTTACTTTGATAGCAGGACAGCTATATAAGATGGGACCAGATGAAATACTGCACAGATGTGTCCTGGAGCAAGAAAATCCATCGATTTTGGCTGAGGCACATTCTAGAGCAGCAGGAGCTCATTATGCAGGAAAAGCTACAGCTCAGAAGATTCTGACAGCTGGATTGTGGTGGCCTATGATTCATAAGGATGCAAGAGAGTATTTCCATAGCTGCGATATCTGTCAGAGCATAGTAAAATCGTCCAGAAGGGATGAGATGCCTCTGGTTCCACAGGTAACTTTACAAGCATTTGACAAGTGGGCTATTGATTTTGTTGGACCTATCAATCCCCCTACAAAGAAATCTGGAGCAAGATACATTATTATAGCAATTGACTACCTTACTCGTTGGGCCGAAGCTCAACCAGTCAAGAACTGTAGTGCTGCTACAGCTGCGAAGTTCATCTTTGATAATATCTTGTCAAGATTTGGGTGTCCTAGAATTCTTATGAGTGATCAAGGATCACATTTCCTAAATAAGACTATTGAAGCATTGACTGAAGAATTTCAAGTATATCATTAGAAGAGTACTGCCTACCATCTTAAAGCAAATGGAACTGTCGAAGCCTTTAACAAGATCCTTGAGCACGCTCTGATGAAGGTTTGCAATGTTAACAAAAATGATTGGGATCTTATAATTCCAGCAGTATTATGGGCTTATAGAACCACTTGCAAGAAGTTGACAGGACATACACCTTTTAGGCTGGTCTACGGACAAGAAGCAGTTATGCCCATGGAGTACATTGTTCCTAGCCTCAGAATATCTGCCTTCACAGAGATGGATGATCCAACTATATTGAAAGAAAGGCTGGCAAAGATACTAGAACTCGAAGAAGACAGATTCATTGCAGGTTTCAAGCAGCAAGTACAGAAAGATAGAGAAAAAGCATGGCATGATCGACACATTAAGAAGAAGCAATTCAAGATTGGTGATCTTGTGCTCTTGTACGACAGTAAATTCATGAAGTTCCCAGGTAAGTTCAAGACACATTGGAAAGGACCATACATAGTTCAAGAAGTTACCGATGGTGGTGCTGTCCAGTTAACTAAATTGAATGGAGAAATTTTACCTTCCATGGTGAATGGAAGTAGATTAAAGAAGTACAGGGACAAGCCTGGACCCCCTAATCTGAAGTAACAGCAAGAAGGAGAGTCTAAGTACCAAGAATAGTTGAAATTGGGTACTAGACTATAATGAAGCTGTTCTCAAATTTACAAAGTGTCGAAGGTTGTCGAAGTTTGAAGGTCGAAGTTCTGTTGGAGCTTGTGTCAGGATGGGTCGATGGTCAATATTGTGTCGAAGGTATTTATTATGGCGAAGCTAAATTTAGTGGTTGTGCCGAAGAAGAAAGGTGTGTCACAGCTTAAAATGTGACCGTTGGGAAAAATTAGATTTGGCGGCGCTGGAATGTGAGCTACCGTAACTGCCTGTAATGATGAGATTTTTGGGAAATCTAGCGCCATGTAGACAAGATCTACCACCGTTCGATCAGATTTGGTATCTTTGATGCATAATTATGATAGATTTGATCGTTGGATTCTTTAAGAAGACACCTAGCTCTGCGCATTTCGCATTTGTCCTGAGTTTTATAGTTCAGTCCATGATAGCTGATCGTGAAGTTCAGGAAGTGTTGAGAGGACTTAGATAGAGAGGTCTGCAGAACCTTATGAGCAACCCACCTGCATCTGCATCCCACGAAGAGACTCCCCCAGCACCGAATCAACCAATGCAGACACGATCTACCAGAAATAAGTTTAAACCAGAAGTTCACTCTACACGAAACGAAGATAGACATAAGCCATCAGGAAAGACACCGGAGGAGCTTGAGATGAATCCTGATGGTTTTGAAGACTTTGGTGAGGATGAGAACATTGCACCACAGCGTCCACCATATCTTCAGCCTATTCGACCAGGAGTTCAGCCACCTTGGCGGACAACAAAGTTCACATTACGCACCCCTTCGCTGCCACAAGGTGTGCAGTTGGTTGGAACCATGACAGGGAAAATAGACCGGCTTAAGTACGTAGACCACGATACGAATGATCATGGGAAGTTTTCACAGTTCGCACCTGGAACATACTTGCACTCTGTCCACTATTCAGAGACTGGAGTGACGTTGCTGGAAGTAAAGCAGTGGGCTTCTGGCTTGGAGAAAGATGGCTTATTAAAGATGCTAAATGTCCCCCACTTCGGTCGCAGCACACAGGTGACCATGGTGGTCAAGCATATATTGGCATTGGTGCATGATGGGCACCTATGGATAGGACACCAGAGAATTCCTATCAATGGCGAGCTCATTCATAGGATCACAGGCTTGCTGAAGGAAGGGCCTGATCCAGGGATTGAATTTGTTTCAAAACACGAGGATACAAAGCTAGCACAGAGCATGAAGGACTGTTTCGGCCTGACGAAAGGAAAGCGAGGGTATCAAACCTCGATAATTCGGCACCAAAACATTTGCTTTGCAGCTGAGCTCTTAGCCTGTAAATTAATGAGGAAGTGCAGACCAAATGAAGTGTCTGCCCCGATTGTCAGTATTGCTGCGAACTGTGCCGAAGGCTACAGCTACAAATGGGCAGACTACATTGGTAAGGAATTCCTCAAATATGTCCGTGATGCGCAGGAGAAAGGTAGACCCTTTCACTATTCATGGCTGATAGTGCTTATTGCACTGGTAGGATGGAAAGAACCTACCGAGGCACAGTTTGTTGATGTGCCTCCGCAGATGCCTGGCGCAGCAAGGTACGCATCTCTGTGGGTGTCGCAGGACAAGGATTTATAGAAGATGACGAACTATGTGTTCACCTTTTATGCGATGAGTATCTCATATGAGATCCTAAAAACAACTCGGCTCAGTAAGGAGCTATTTTCTCAATATGTGGGTGTGGCCAACTTCAAGGCCAACATGCACAATGTCTTCATCCAGCCCCACGTAGATGATAAACATGCATGGTGGAAGTTGCCATATGTGGTGACCCAAGAAGACATCATCGCAGTAGTTCAGCAATGGCCGGTTGAATGGATGAAGGATGCAGGGGCAAAGACCAACATTCCAGTCCCTCCAGTCACCAATGTGGGCGCAGGCCCTAGTCAGACGCAGCAGAATGACCCATTCGAAGAAAGCAAAGAACAAAGTGAGTCGCAGCAGAGTGAAGGAGACCAGGGTGGAGATAGTGGAGATGGTGAAGAAGAAGAAGAGTCGGTCAAGAAAATCTCCGACCCCAATCGCCCAGATAAGCGCAAGTCTCTAGAGGTAGAGGAAGTTGCTAAGCCTCAGCCTTGAAAGAAAGCCAAGGCGTCAAAGGGCAAGAATATTGTCGACGAGCCTACCGTGACAATTGAAGAGCTGGATCAGGCTCTGACAAAGTCTACGGAGGCATTAACCAAGAAATGGTAATAGTTTGCAGCCACACACCTTGATGCACTAGCTGGTGTAGCTCAGCAAGTTACAGAACTTAAGACGTTAGCAGAAAAATCAGCAACTGGCGCTGCAGCAAGTAGTGCCCCAGTAAGCATGCAGCCAGATACAAGACAATGGCCAGTCAAAAAAAACAGAGGGCAAGTACCAAGTGCGGTCCTTATACTAACTGACGGAGCATCTCGATTGCAAATGAGCATGACAGTTGAAATAGACTACGCCAAGTTGTCTATGCCAAAGTTGCATCTTTGTCAGCTAGCAATCATGAATGAGATCTGGGAACGAGATAGCTACTTACAAAGGCAGTTGGAGAATACCACAAAGCAGAGTGAGAGTCTCGCAGCACAGTTGGAAGAAGCTGAGCAGAAGAAGAGGGAAGCAGAAAGAAAGCAGGCCACACTGACGCAAGTATTGGATGAGGCGTGTCGAAGTCTCCCTGACATCGACATGCAGAATGAAGAAGAACTAGAGAGAAAGATAGTCAAGTTGAAAGACTATGCACAGCAGTCATGGAGCCAGATAGAGAAGATTAAAGCAGAGCATGAGGGTCAGATTGCGGAGCTTCAACTTCGCATCATTCCTGAGAGTCCACCAGAGGTCAGGGAATAGCGTCGCAGAGACATTCAGGCTTTAGTAACAAAGATCTCTGATCTTGTGAGTAGTGCAGCAAAGCTGTTAGATGAAAGCGTCGAGGCCTACACAAACTTGCAAGACAACCCCGAAGTGGAAAAGCTGTAGGAAACCATCAAGCAGTGACAGATCGAGCTGGATGCAGTCAAAGCAGAGATCAAGACATTGCCTCCTATGTAGAAGATGCTTAAGGTAAATCAGAGCAATGAGCTCCAGCAAGAAATTGAGGCATACAGAAGGAAAGAAACACTGTTGGTTAACTCTTTCCAGTTGCTTCTTAATGAGGCCTTGAATTTAAGCACTGCTGCGGACAGCCAGCTCAAAGTTCTGAAGGAGTTGGATGCATTTGCACAGAAAAAGGTCAGCGAAGCATCAGCAACAGCATTACAGGAGTTGGTGGAGAAGGAGTAAGCAACCGACGATATCATGCGTGGCCTCAATAATCAGTTCACTATCTTCGCCAACAAGATTATCCCACCAGACAAGCAGCAGAGTGTCCCGGGATGGGACACCGGTGAGTCTTAGGGGCCTGTTGGGGCGCGGACCTTAACAATCCTTAATTTTAGTAACTCCATGGTTTTGATGGAAGCTTGTAAGCGGATTTGTGACTCAAAATAGTCTTAGGGGTGTCAGGGTTGAGTCAAAGTCCCTCTTTTTGTAAATATCCCATGATTTGCGGGTACCCATGGTTTAAGTCCATGGTATTGTAATAGTGCAATTGTATAAATAAGGCACTTATGTAAAGGAGTCAAGTAAGGTTATAGTAGGTTCTATTATGATGATAATTTGAGGCGAAGGCCTATCTTGGTTTAAGGTTAAGTCCCAGCTGTGTGCGTGGACGACCTCTGCAGCTGCGTGTGCAGAGGGTTTTTGTAAGAAAGGTTCTGCAGCTGAGTGCGCAGATCTGTAGCTAAGTGTGCATTTTGGGTGATTAAGAGGATCTGCAGCTGAGTGTGCAGATCAGAACTGTGATTTTTGTAAAGAGTTGAATATAAAAGCAGTGCTGTGGATGTAGCCCCTACACTGGGGGTGAACCACGTATATCTTGTGTTGTGGTAGTTCTTTTGTGTTGTTTATGTTATGTTTTTTTTTGCATTGATAAGTAGATAAATGATAAAGTAAGATAACTGCTAAATATTAACTTTGCTGTGAATTGCCAGTTAAGGGTTAAGCAAGAAACTGTTTGTTTATCTAAACTGCGAAGCTATTTAAGTAAAATTCGAAGCTCTATATTGCATGATTATTATTTGTTAAGGCTAAAGGTACAGTAATATCCCTCTTTTGCTTGCAAAAACCTGATTCTACAGCACCCCATAGCTGTTTCGGGTGAGACTGCAACATGTTTGCAGGTTGTTGCCAAAAGGGCCAACACTGTGGGTCTTTTTGTTGGTGTGAAGTTAATAGTATAAAACCCAGGTATGCCCTAAGCCCAACAATTTGCATCATACTATATTCATTTATATAATTTCACCACCTGTGCTGGAGTACGATCTGGATCACTCTAGATGAGGAAAAACGCAGGTAGGGTTTGTTTCTCATTAAGCATAATTTCATTACTAAACAAACTAAGTTACCCTATCCTCTAAGTTTCTACATCATAAACTACAAATGCATCATTCAATCATACACAGATAATAACACAGAAATTAAATAATAACAGAACCTGTTCTTAGAGCTTAGACGACAACAACAATGGGAGGCCGTTCCTCCCTACCAACTCCTAGAGAACGCTCAAACAGCGACTCCTCGGGACCCCCGAGCTTGCTCTGGTCTCCCTGGCTGGAACTAGGTGCAGCAATAATCAAGTACCAGTCTTGAGACTTAATACCAATCCTGAACTTATCAGTCAATTCTCTCAGCTATCAAGTTGTATCAGACCAAGTTACTGCAGTTTATCTCTCAACACACCTTCCTTACAGTTTTCCCTTTTTCCCCAATGAATTCCTTGAAGTACATTCCACCTGAATGATTCTTCTCCTAGAAAAATATCTGAGCAGCCTCAGCTCTCTACATTGGGTACTTTAAAAATATTGCCTAGGTCTTTTTGGGTTGGTTGTCATTAATTGAGCCACCTACTCTGATCCCACTTTCTTGGGGGATCATGACCCCAAATGTAGGGAAGTTTCCACCTGCAAGATAGAAAGTGTTTGAGGATGCTGCCACTTGTCTTTTGCTATCCACCTAGTTCCTTCCACCAGTTTGACCAGTAACACTCTTATTAACATCTCTCCCAAGCTGTTGTCTCCACTTTTTATTTATTAATAATAAAATATTCAGAATTACATTCCACACCTTTTGACTTTGCTGAGTCATCAGTTTCTACTTAGCATTAAACTTAACATAATGTCTTAGGAATCAAATTAAAACAAATAACATTATTTTACAAAATTGGGGTATGTGACATACACACCCCCTTAAAATGTAACATCGTCCTCGATGTTACTTATGCTTCATCCTCTGCAGTCCCCTGGAACAGATTTGGGTATGCTTCTCGTATCTTACTTTCCAGTTCCCAGGTGGCCTCTTCTGGACTAAGGTGCTTCCATTGCACCTTCACCTGTCCAATGGTGCGGTTCCGCAGTGTAATTTCCCTCCTCCTGAGGATATAGTCCGGTTCCACCAAAATTTCTCCTTCTGGTTCCACTTGTACAACATTCCAATCAACCACATGAGTAGCATCATGAACATATTTCTTCAAAACAGAGATATGAAAAACATTATGTACTTTCAAGTTAGGTGGTAATGCTAGCTGATAAGCAACTTGACCAATCCTAGACGAACTCTGCTAGATGTAAGTAGTCTTCCCACTTACCTGGATGATCTTTCACAAACATCCTCAATAAATCCTCCAGTACATGATTTACTCTTTCAGTTTGCCCATCTGTTTGAGGATGGAAGGAAGTACTGAAATTCAATGTTGTATTTAATCCTTTAAACAAGGACTTCCAAAAATTTCCTGTGAATTTAGGATCCCTGTCTGAAATTATAACCTTCAGTACTCCATGTAACCAAAAAATCTGTTTTAAGAAGATATCAACTATATTGGCAGCCTTGTAAGTAGTTTTAACAGGAATAAAATGTGCTGCCTTACTTAACTTATCGACCACTACCATAATAGAGTCATTTTGATTCTGATTTCTGGGCAGTCTAGTAATAAAATCTAAGCTAATCACTTCCCATTTCCATTTAGGAATAGGTAAAGGTTGTAGCAAACCAGCTGGGTGTTGGTGTTCGGTTTTCACCTGTTGACAGTCTAAACACTTAGCAATGTATTCAGCTACCTCAGCTTTCATATTAGGCCAAAAATATTCCTTTCTTAGCATGGTTACAGTCTTTTGATAACCTGGGTGTCCTAAATATGGTGTTTTATGGACTTTGTCCAGAATTAACAACTTAACCTTAGGCACATTAGGTACATACAATTTATCTTTAAATAATAAAAATTCATCTTCATTTAAACTATAACCTTTTATTAATCTTTCTGTAGGTTCTTCTTTAGCTGTAATTTGCAATTTCTGATAAATTTCATCTTGTTTTACCCCTTCTTTAAGCTGTTCATTTAAATCAGAAGCATAAGTGCTGATTACTGCTGTAAAGTTCAGCTTTGCGTTTCTGCTTAATGCATCAACCACCTTATTTTCCTTACCCTTTATGTGCTGGATTTTAAAAACATATTCACTCAAGAAGGCTAACCACCTTGCTTGTTTAGCATTTAAATTAGGCTGATCTAGAAGATATTTCAGTCCTTTATTATCAGTCATTAAAATAAATTTTCTACCTATTAAATGATGTCGCCACATTTTTAAGGCGTGTATAACAGCCGCAAGTTCTAGATCATAAGTTGCATAATTCTTTTCGTGAATTTTTAACTTCCTAGACTCATAGACAATGACATGCCTGTCTTGAGTTAGGACACCGCCTAAGCCATCATTACAGGCATCAGTGCATACTACGAAGTCCTTATTAGGATCTGCTATTCTTAGAATAGGTGCACTAGTCAATAAGGTTTTTAATTTCTTAAAACTTTCTTCACATTTTGAGTTCCAATCAAATTTATTGCCTTTCTTTTGCAAGGAAGTGATCGGATTTGCTATTCTTGAAAAGCCTTCAATGAATCTTCGGTAATAACTAGTAATTCCCATGAATGACCTAAAATCTGTTACATCTTTAGGAACCGGCCAATCTTCGATTTCCCAAATCTTTTCAGGATCGACTGAAATTACTTCCTTAGTCACTACGTGACCTAAGTACTGGATTTCATCCTTAAAGAAGTCACACTTGCTAAACTTCGTGAAGAGTTGTTGTTCTCGCAACTCTTGTAAAACTATCTTTAGGTGTTCTTTATGTTCTTCTTTCGTTTTAGAGTAAATTAGGATGTCGTCGATAAACACGACCACAAACTTATCTAAATACTTATGCATTATATTATTTATTAAGCACATAAAGACAGCTGGGGCGTTGGCAAGCCCGAATGGCATTATGACAAACTTGTAGTGTCCATACCTTGTTCTAAAGGCTGTCTTGAAGATATCTTCATCTTTAATTCTTACTTGATGATATCTTGACCTCAAATCTATCTTTGAAAATACCGTGGCTCCACGTAGTTGATCGAATAGATCATCTATGCGGGGCAATGGATATCTATTTTTAATAGTAATCTTGTTTAGCTGACGGTAGTCTATGCATAGTCGCATAGTCCCGTCTTTCTTTTTAACAAAGATGACTGGTGCTCCCCAAGGAGACACACTAGGTCGAATGTACTTTTTATCAATTAACTCTTTTAATTGTGATTTTAGCTCATTAAGTTCTAAAATGTTCATTCGATATGGGGCTTTTGAGCTAGGTACCGCACCCGGTACCAGCTCAATGGTGAAATCCAATTCCCTCCTTGGAGGTAATCCTGGAATTTCTTCTGGGAATACGTCAGTATATTCTTTTAAAACAGGAATATCTTCTATTTTAAACTTATCTGTTTCAGTTTTACCTTCCTCATCTGTAATAATTACTGCATAGGCTTTACATCCTTTTCTAACAGCTCTTTTAAGTTGTAAAGCAGAAATCTGTCTAATTATAGTTTTTCTAGGAATACCCTTAACCTTAATGGTTGTTCATCACTATTTAAGTACGTAAAAGTTTTATTGTAACAATTCAAAACTACCTTATGCTGTTCTAACCAGTCCATGCCAATCAGCAAATCATATGAGCCAAGTGGCAAAACATTAAGCTTAACTGTAGTTTTAAATTCATCCATAAGTAAAGCACATTCTTTCACAAAACATGTTACTTTTCTTTTTGCCCCAGTGGCTAATTGCACTAACCAAGAATTTTCAAACTTATCGACAGACAACTTACATTTTCCCACTATCTAAGGTGCAATGTAACTGATACTAGCTCCTGGATCAATTAAAATGGTTACAGGGGTTTGATTAATCATACCTTCTACTTCCACCATGGAAGTCTGATAGTCAGCTTGGCGGTTCTCCAAAGCTGCATTAATTCTGGGCATACTCGCTAGTTCTCCAATGGTCATCTCCTCTTGCACAGTATGAATATTGCTGACTGAATTTTCCCGGTTTGGACAGACCGAGGCATAGTGCGGGCCATTACATTCCTAGCACTTAACAGGATCCTTATGTTCAGAACTCTTGGTAAAATTCCCATGGTTATTTGCAGCTTCCTTGCCCTTAAAATTATTCGAATTATTGGAAGTACCATTCCTATTTCCCTGGAAATTCTTGTTGTTAGAATAATTTTTGGTCTTATTATTCTTGAAATTCCTATGAGGTACAAATTCCTTCTTCTTAAACTTAGGCTGATTGTTATTTTTCTTAGCCTTCCAATTGGCCAAGCCTTCCTTCTTCCGGTTCTGCTCAAAACAAAAATTAGCCTTCCTCATAGCTTCCTCCAGAGTCTTTGGGTTATCATACTCAATTCTGTCCTTAATATGATACGGTAGACAGCTGAGAAATCACTGCACTTTAGGTTTCTCATCTACTAGGTAAGGTACATACCTAAGCAAGCTTAAGAATTTACTATTCAAATCCTTCATAGTCATTTTTTTTTTAACAAAAACAGAAAAGAGGGGTTTATAAAACAAGCTGTGCACAGCCATTCATTACAGTAGTAGCAAGGAAAGGTAATCCTGCAGATCAAAAGTGATGCACAGTAGGCTTAACCTAAGAGTTTTCCAAAAAACTGCATACATAGTTCTTCCAAAATAGCTGATGTCTTGGGTAGTATATACCCTTATATATTGTTTACATAAAAAGAGACAGTAAAATATTTATCCATAAGAAAAGGAAATAGATTAAGGGTTGCCTCTGAAGTGCTTGGGCTGCACTACTGATTCTTCCTCCATTGGGTGCTCTGCTTTTGTAGTTGCTCCATTCACCCTGCTTCCCTGATTCATGGCGATCAATCGCTCAAGATCTTCTTGGATCCTATCAACTTTACCCATCATCTCTCGCAGGTTACTTTCATTGTCATCAATCCGGGAGTCGTGGTTACTAATCTGCAGAGAAGTATAACTCACTGTTTCTCCCATGCTTTTGATTTCCCACTCTATTTCTTTGTTGTCCATGACTCCAATGGCTATCATCTCATACAGGTGCCGCAGGTTCTTCTTGATATCCATTATTCCTATGTTATCTTTAGCTTGAGCCATTTTTCCAGCTTTTGCAGAGATCTCAATGCAAGCGAACTGACTGTGCAAGGGACGTGCAACAAGGGCACTGTCTGAAACCTCAACCAAAGGAAAAATAAGAAAACGACTAAGCACTGACAGATCCTACTACAACATAGAAACACTGTGCCTTTAAGAACAAAACAATGTTCCCACTGCACCTTCCTGCCACCCAGTGCAGAGACAATCCAAGACTCGTCTCAAAATGCCAAAATGCGTAGACTTTATACCAAAACCAGGACCTGAAGACCAAGACGTGGAGGGGAATTTACAATGGCAATTGGAGAAGGCTGCGAGAGCAAGCCTCTCCTTCACAAAGGAACGAGTGTAAGGGAGATCTTGCCACGGGATTCCCAACAGCCTCCCTCCTTCAATGCCTGTTACCACATTCAGGAGGATTCTCACAGCTTCAAAAGAACCAGAGAGGTCCAGAGCAGAGTAAATAAACATGGCGCTGCGAGGAAACAACATAAGGAAATGGACGGAGATAGAACAAGCGTGCGAGAGAGGATAACAATTAATTGAAGGCCTGAAGGACTTAAAGCCTGGAAAATTCGAGATGTTGAGAGGACAGGAGGGAGACCACTCGGCTAAGGGAGAAGAACTGGCAGGACGAAGGAGTAAATGCTTGGAACCGTCGAGAGGCTGAAGGAAATGGAGGCCAGCTGCGATGAAAAGATGTGGAGTGGGAGGAAGAAAAGAGGAGGGGGGGAAAAGAAAAAGGAGTGAAGGGTGAAGAAGGGGGTTAATGGAGAAAATGAAAGAGGGATAAGGGGAGAAAGACAAGGAGAGGGGGGTGGGAATGAGAAGAAGAGGAGAAGGAGGGGGCGTTGTATGAATTTCCTTGGATTGAAGGAGGGTTAAGTACTTCCTTAGAAAATACCGAATAAGAGGTCGAAAAGGGGGCTTCCAACACCACATTTAAGGGATGAATTTGAGGATAGGATGGTTTCCATCCTGACTGTAATGACCTTGTGGGAGAGTGGCTCCCACATTAGCCATACTGTCTGCTGATTTATTATTATGCCGAAGGATATGGAAAGCCTCATAGGAATTGGACATGAGCAGCTTGGCTTTCTCAAATAGGAGGCGACATTTGACTACTCCAGCAGGGTATCCATTGATCAAATTGTAGATGACGTGCCTGGAATCTCCAAATATCAAGACCTTGTGAAGCTTCTTAGTGGTTAGGAGATGAAGGCCCTGGATAAGAGCCAGCCACTCAGCTTCATTGTTGGTTCTGTTACCTAACCCCCACGTGAAGGTTTGTTCTACATATCCTTCGGGATCTAAGAGAATCCCCCCCGCACCTGCCACCCCTAAATCCTTCATAGTCATTGAACCTAACTTCAATTCATAAAACTCTTTAGCTCTTTCTTCGTAATATTGCTCAGAAAAAAATTTCTTCTTGAAATACCTTTTAAAGGCACTCCAATTAACTTCTTTTTCTCTGATACCCTTGACTCTCTTCAGATCTTGCCACCATATGTCAGCTTTTTCGGAGAGATTATATATTGCCATCCTTGCCTTTAACTGATTAGAGTAATTATATATATGAAAATACTTCTTCATCCCAGATAACCAGGATTTTGCTTCCTCCCCTTTCTCAGTCTCTCCATTAAAAGTTGGGGGCTTTATCTTTTTAAACTCCCCTGAAATTTCCTCATATGGTTTGTATTTCTTCTTTCTGTCGTACAAATAATCTTCACTACTGTCACTAGTAGTATGATAACTTTGTCGTTCACCGAACCCTTCAGATGATGAACCACTTTCAGTTTTTTCCAGCTTCATCTTTTTGGATTTTCTTTGATGACTAACATCTTCATATTCTAACCTTCTGCTCCTTCCTTTAATTTGGAACTTTTCTATTAAAATTTGGTTCAATTCTTCTTGAGCCTTCAAAATCCTCTCATTCTCCCTCTTGACTGATTCCATTTCAGTTTTCAAATCTTTTACAGTCTGCAACTGCTCTGAGGAGTTGGCAGTCACCTCTTCTAATATAGATTCTCTGGGCAAATTCCTTGTTTATGTGTCTGGAGACTCCTCCTGTGCATACTCTCCTAGCTTTTCCATACCTGCCTGTTAAACTTCAGAAAAAATAAATTTTTTGTTCTTAACATAAAACAAAATATATGTTATTATATTATTTTACTTTACTGTTCTATGAAAGCTAGTTGGGCTGCATCAAGGCCTAGTGTTTGAACCTTGTGCTCTGATACCACATGTCAACACTCCAAAATTTCTGAAAATTTTAAAATTTTCAAAATACAGATAACTTTCATAACTGTAGTCAACTAATTGTTTAATTAGTTATATGTTAATGAATTCATTATCTGAATTATCTATTTGATTATGTTTATCTTATAGAACAATTCTTTTTCAGTTTATTGACTTGTTTTTCTTTGCGACCACAAGGTGGAACTGTCATGATGTTCTGGGCTTACTTAGCTTTCGAGCTAACGTAGAAAGTTTTCCTGCTCTTACAGACTTACAGGTAAGAAGTTTAGGTGCTTCTTGTCGATAATTATAAAGCATTCGAATATAAGTTCGTTGCACAATAATAGCTCAGTAAAAAAATATAAATGTTATTCAAATTCAAGTGCTTTATGAGGTAAAACCATTAAATCGTCATTCCTTTTCAGATGTTATGGAAATGAGATTTAGTTCTATCAATATTGACGACAGCTATTTTCTTTCTAGAAGATGTAATTTACAGTTCTTACTGCATACTAAACTCTTCGATGTCTATCCTAGTCGTCAAATGTAAAAAAATGTCTTAAATCTTTCTTTGCAAGCAGATTAAGAATGGTAGAGTTATTATGTCAAGGGTCTAATTTAAATTGTGTACAAATACCAAATACGTTATAATATATTTGGTTACTTCCTGTGATGAGAAAATAATGTATATTGATAATGAATTTATATACCAATAATTTCACCTCCAAAACTTTGAAGTTTAAAGCGATTATTACCTTATTGCATATTACAATCAAATAGACTAAATGGTGTTGAAGAATCGAATTCCTCTGCACTATATTTGCTTGTAAATTATTATCCATTTATGGTTAATATATCCTTAAAATTTTAATGTCAAGCCCCTTAACATAATAAGACTTAACATGAATAAAAAACATACCTTATTAGTTTAATAACTACACCATCAAAGGCAAAAGAGGTTAACACAACAAAAGGATATTTACTATAAATTGGTTCTGTGACTATCCTTTATAACAACAATTAGTATAATTTAGGATAGAGTTATAAGCAATATTCTCACTAAAGTAAACGTTGTTAGTTCCTTTTACTAACATTATTGCAAGGCTTTATTATTACCAAGATTATAACTGTTTAATGAAAGCTTATTTGCATAGAAAAAGGGGTCGTAACACTCCCCACGACTTTGATGATGGTTATGGCATAGATTGTATAATAATGATTTCTTTGTTTCCATGCAACGTATGTAATAGGTTGACATTGGAAAACATTGGTTATGTTGGAACCTCCAGTTATCAAATGATTGGAAATATACTCGATGGAAAGCTCGCTGGGACTATAAACTCATACCCACAACATGCAAATTATTTGTTTGACTAACGTGGCATCGTCTTGGCCATGTGTTGCATAATTAAAAAGCACAGTCTTCAACCCTAGCTTGTCATTATCCCATCGCTTTCAGGCCTCCTGCCGCTCTGCTACGATGCTCTCATCTGCTCTTTCACTTGCGTCTTACTGCTGGTAGTCTTCCTGCTTGTTCTACACCTCGTTAGCTTGTCCCGAATGCACAGTAGAGAAGTACTATCACAAAAATGACTGCTGCTTGGGCATAGGTCAGTGGTTCTTCCTTTAGGGTTTCACCAATCGTAGCTAGCTCAACCCCGAACCTTTCTACTATAATGAGTTTCCTTCCTCCTTGGCCTAGCACTAAGAGTTGTGGTCTTTCAAATCAGAGTTGCTGGGGCATAGGTTTTCACCGTAGAGTAGTGTATTTGGCTAGAAAGAAGTGACGTCCCAAGCATATTTACTTGCTGGCTTGCTGTTCCTATTTTCAGTCATGGTTGGTTGTTTGTTGTGTTGGTAACCTCCTTTCTTCTTTTAGTAAATGAAGGGTTTCCTTCTCCTCGCGCTGGTGGTTGCCCTTCTGCTTGTGGGTGGTCGTGCTTCAGTAAGATTCTAGGTAAGAAGGCTGTTAATCCTTCCATTACTTCGCAATATTGTTTTAAAACATAAACGTTTATTTTGTATACAAGGTTTTAATGTTATCGTTTCTTCGTTGTTAATAGGTGTCGATCTGTCTCCCTCTGCGTGGTTGGTGCGAGGCTATTGCGACTTGCTGGTTCACGATAAGCCTTGGACATCCATGGCCATTCATCCTTGTTGGTCCCTTATGGGACATGTGTGGGTTGGCCACCGTGGCCTGCAACCCTTGCGGTTTTGTTTCAAAAGGGTTGACTGGTTCGCTGTTTGTTTGTTGATATTAAACCCCTTGCTTTATGTGGGGCTTCCGGCTTAGGCCGTGACTGTAAATTTTTTGAACTTGTTTTGATTACTGTGTATATATATATATATATATATATAAATGATGGAAAGGCTGTAAAAGCCTCACTCTGCGTATTTTTTTTAAGGCCGTGAGTATATGTACTGAATTAGACTCTTTCAGTTTGTTAACTTTGGTGTACATTTTGATACTAATAGGGTTTTTACCCTAACTCGAAGAAAAAAGTATTTACAGTTTCTTTTTAAATAAATATCTTTTATTTACGAAGCACTTCAGTAATTTGTTGGGTTATTGTTTATGTTGAATAACGATGGGTTAGGCTCAGTGAATCGAGCATATTAATACTCTGATAGTTTATTTCCTGCACGTTAATTCAAATAAGTTTTACCCTGTAATATTTTTAATTATTACCTGCTAGGGTTTCTATACATTGTTTTTATATTAGTTTATTTTATTATAAAATCTATAAATGTTGTTCTATAAATTTAACCTTCGGAATATAAGAACTTCATGTTTTTAGTGATGTACTTATGTAACTGTCATTTACATCTTTTGAGTACAGAATTTATATTTTATTTAATGTTTACTATTATAGAATAAGAACATTACTTTATTTACATATTAACATTGTTCCTATAATTATACCAATTACTTTATTAGTTGTATTCTTGTCTATTTATAGATATATAAAGAGATAGTATTTTTATTGTTGTATTCTAGTACTTTCTGCACTAAATAATTTATAAAAGTACTTTCTGCATTCTATATTATCCTGTTTATATTATAATACTAGTATTTATAAAATAAAAGAAATAACATCTAACTATGTTCTCTATTTATTTAACATTTTGTGGAGGATAGGTTAGTAGCTATAGATGGTGTTTAAGCTTTAGCTAGATAATAATAATAAAAACAAAAGAATTGATTACATTACCAATCATAAATAAAATCTAAAACCAGCTTGGTTTGACTGTAGAATTAAATCAATGTTTAACTATTCTTACTTTCAGTTTTGTTGCTATACATACAGTAGTTAAATTATCCTAAACTGGAAGAAATAAACTGTAAAGTTAAAAAGCATGTTTATTTAGTCTAATCATACTCTAGTGTAACTATTATATTCTTTTCTTTGGTTTAAAAATAAATAATAAGATTACTGAAAGTAAATACTGTATAAAGAACAGTTTTATCTACTAACGCATCTGTCAGTAAAATGATATTTCTTCTAATAATAGATAAAAGAAAACATTCTATTATTCAAGCTAACATCTTAATATACATTTGCATCATACTATCTTCATTTATATAATTTCACCACTTGTGCTGGAGTACGATCTGGATCACTCCAGATGAGGAAAAACGCAGGTAGGGTTTGTTTCTCATTAAGCATAATTTCATTACTAAACAAACTAAGTTACCCTATATTCTAAGTTTCTACATCATAAACTACAAATGCATCATTCAATCATACACAGATAATAACACATAAATTAAATAATAACAGAACCTGTTCTTAGAGCTTGGACGACAACATCAATGTTAGGCCATTCCTCCCTACCAACTCCTGCAGTGCGCTCAAACAGCGACTCCTCAGGACCCCCGAGCTTGCTCTGGTCTCCCTGGCTGGAACTAGGTGCAGCAATAATCAAGTACCAGTCTTGAGACTTAATACCAATCCTGAACTTATCAGTCAATTCTCTCAGCTAGCAAGCTGTATCAGACCAAGTTACTGCAGTTTATCTCTCAACACACCTTCCTTACAGTTTTCCCTTTTTCCCCAATGAATTCCTTGAAGTGCATTCCACCTGAATGATTCTTCTCCTGGAAAAATATCTGAGCAGCGTCAGCTCTCTACATTGGGTACTTTTAAAAGATTGCCTATGTCTTTTTGGGTTGGTTGTCATTAATTGAGCCACTTGCTCTGATCCCACTTTCTTAGGGGATCATGACCCCAAATGTAGGGAAGTTGCCACCTGCAACATAGGAAGTGTTTGAGGATGCTGCCACTTGTATTTTGCTATCCACCTAGTTCCTTCCACCAGTTTGACCAGTAACACTCTTATTAACAGCTCTCCCAAGTTGTTGTCTCCACTTTTTATTTATTAATAATAAAATATTCAG
>LPNX010052790.1:2103-24649 GCA_001517045.1 Pseudotsuga menziesii
TGGGTCACGTGGCAGAAATATTCAAGCCACTTGGTGTGTCCTTGGGGGAAAGTCTCGAGTCAAGGCTGTCGCCTTGTTCTTGACTCCTCCGTTTAGGCTCAACTCCTAATGAAGCCAAGGGGGGTAGACCCTATTAAGTTACTAAGGCTAAAATACTTGTTGGGGCGTGCACCCTAACGGTCCTTAAGGTGGGTAACTCCGCGGGTTTATGGGAGTTTGTAAACAGAGTTACGACTCAAAATAGTCTTAGGGGTGTTAGGGTTGAGTCAAAGTCCTCTTTTTGTAATAAACCCATGGTTTAAGTCCAGGGTTTAGGGTTCAGGGTGCCCATGGTTTAAGCCCATGGTTTTGTAATAAGTGCAATGCATAAATAAGCACTCTTGTAAAGAAGTCAGGTTAGGCTTTTGATGTAAGATGAATTGATGCGAAGATAAGGCTATTTTTGTAAGAGAAGGTTAAGTCCCAGCTGTGTGCGTGGACGACCTCTGCAGCTGTGTGCGTAGAGGGTTTGTGGGTGATTAAGAAGGTCTGCAGCTGTGTGCGCAGAGGCCTGCAGCTATGTGCATGGCTTTGAGGACTTGAAGAGATCTGCAGCTGAGTGCGCAGAGGCCTGCAGCTGTGTGCGTGGCTTTGAGGACTTGAAGAGATCTGCAGCTGAGTGCGCATATCAAAACTGTGGTTTTAGTAAAGAGTTGAATAAAACACAGTTCTATGGACGTAACCCCTACACTGGGGGTGAACCACATTATATCTTGTGTCGTGGTTCTTTTGTGTTGTTTTGTTGTGTTATTTTATGCATTGATAAAGTAAATAACTGATAAATAAGATCACTGCCATAGACTAACTTCACTGTGAATTCCCAGAAAAGGGTTAAGCAAGTCACTGTTGTTGATCTAACTGCGAAGTTATATATGTGAATGATGAAGTTATGTGTTGAATGATTATAAGTTATTAAAGGATAAAGGTACAGTAATATCCCTCTTCTACTTGCAGAAACCTGATTCTGTGGCACCCCATAGCTGTTTCGGGTGAGACTGCAACCTGCTCACGGGTTTTTGCCGAAAGGGCCAACACTGTGGGTCTTTTGTTGGTGCGAACTTAATGGTATAAAACCTGGGTCTGCCCTATAGCCCAACAATACTTAGTACAGTGATGTTAAACTGAATGAGTTACTTAGGAGTTTGAAATTTGACTATAGACAATCAAAGATGACAATATACAAAAATGAGCGAACGAAAGCACAATGCTGAGACACAATATATATCTTAAGAAAGAAAATAACCAGTGCCTTAGAATGGAGTCAAAAATAAAATCAATGTACTTGCATGTGCTTGGAGTGAATGTTTTGCAATTGCCTCTTGGTACATTTTAAGTTAATGTGAGGTGTGAGTTGATTAAAATTAGGCGAAGGGGTGGACTCCAGATATACCAGAGAGTACTTGGAGTGTGTCCAAAAATAAACCTTCACGGCTACCCGCAAGGAATATGTGGGATGAATGGATTCTCTAAGGCTATTGTTCATAACGCACCCGTTAGGGTGTGACAGAGATCAGCGCCCCGTGTTGGTCGCTTGGGCAAACCCAAGTTTACTGTATTGAACCAACAACACCCCTAGCTCACTGGTCCTTTCGGTGACAGACCACAGAGTGGTCTGAAGTATCACCCAAAGTGATTTTAATGGGTTGGAAAAAGACTCAAGTGTCTTTGACTAGGTTCTGTCGCATTCTATGTGGGTCTCGCAGCTCTTCGGAGCCCGCGAGCTCTCTCTCTCTCTGCGATGCGCAGTTTCCTCGTTCTCGCGATGAATCTAGCCCTTATCACATCTCCGCGTCCTAGCCAACACGTAACTCTCTCCTACGCTAGAGTCTCAATCTACGGTATCATGCACCACAGCTCCTCTGTTGGTGCGATATCGCCTCCCTACGATATCCTACCGTTGCAGCTCAGCGTACTTAGTGTTACTTGTGTCCAACTTACGGGACTCAACATACAAGGTTGTTTAACATTGCGACTCTTAACTATCTGGGATGAAATATAGACAAACTCTTATACAGAATACTTAAAGACTTCAACTCGCATCTATTCTCCTATAATGCTGTAAGCTGAATAACGCATACATACATTAAACTGTAAGCAAGGTTCATTTAATGAGCAGTAAATACAGCAAATAAACATAATCACATGAATCAATCACATAACACTTGATTTTAACGTGGTTCATATCCAAGATGGAAGTTACGTCCACAGAACTGTGTTTCTATATTATAACTCGGGGGAAGTAAACACAGTTCTGCTGCACCGCATATGCAGCTCGAGATCTTCTGGGTAACTCCGCACACAGCCTGGAGCCCTTCTCTCTTAGATCTCTTCTCTTTCTCTATATTTCATCTCTTACAATCTACTCTTTCCTCTCTGTCGATCCCTGTGGATCGTTGCATACATGCTCAATGAGCCAACTACTGGTTACAGTAAGATAACTACAGCTAGGAACAAAACCAGAGCTCAGCTTCTATATTACAACAGTCTAACCAACAAAATGGTCAATCAACTAACCAACCAACCCACCAACCAACCAACCAACCCTTTTACAATACAAAATACATCCCTTTATAGGCGGCCCGAAGGTCTTGCCATTACAACACTGTGGGCATGTCCCAACAGTAACCCAAAATCCTAACTAGTGACAGTCGACATATCTGTACTTGGGGTAGCCACTTTCCGTCACACCACAGCTCTTTGTAGTCTTCCATGCTTCCCGGCGCTGACCATGGGTACTGTGCATTGCTTCCCATCTTCTGTCCTTCGTCTTCAATACCTCGGCCTCGTCGCTCCTTTTCCTTTATGAGGGTAGCTGAGCCCTCCTGTCTTCGCCGCTGCCTTCAATGCAGTGGGTGAGCTCTCTCTTCTCGGCCGCTTAGGTACTATCATATTCCTTGACTTTTCTGTCCCAACAGTCATGGTTTCTGGCTCTGATCTGTAGCTAGAAACATGCTACGACGTCATAGCTTTACCTTATCTCTTCATCTTCGCCAAAACTGTCTATCCGCCAAACTGGTAGCTTCTCCTGTAGCTGTGGGACCCTGCTCCAACAGCTGTGGTGTGACGAAAAGCGACTACCCCAAGCACAGATATGCCGTTTGTCACTAGTTAGGGTTTTGGGTTACTGTTGGGACAGGCCCACAGTGTTGTAATGGTGAGACCTTCAGGTTGCCTATAAAGGGATGTATTTTGTATTGTAAAAGGGTTGGTTGGTTGGTTGGTGGGTTGGTTGGTTAGTTGAGTCCCTCTGCAACTTGTATGGCAAGGTTAATTACTGATCCTGTGACTTCCTTTGGGCGAACCTTGGTTAACATTCTGCCTGCAAGCAGACGAGCTATAAATCTGAGTGTATTGTCTGTTAAGCTTGCGATGTCATAAGCCCGACCTCCTCTCCGTAGTTTATAATTAGCCACTAGGGATGGTGACAGCTTGGAATCCTTGGTCTTTCTGGATATATTTGTCTTCGGGTCTTGACCAGTCTTGGACAGCCCGGTGATACGGTGTATCAGGTCGATGTTCAGGTCGACCTTGCTACCAAGCTAGAGGTAACTCCCATGTATGCGAGAAAGTAGGATGCACACCACGGCATTAACCTCTGCGCCTCATCCAAAATGTGGTATTCTTAACAGATTGAGCAGACCCGAGCGCTCAAGAATATGGACATGTTCCATGGGAACATATTCATCTGCACCTGTCCTTGGGTTCTTCTGAATCGTAAGATACTGATCCAACCGGAACTGAGGATATGTATTACTGTTGCCCAGGTTATAATCTACAAATTTAGCAACAACGGCATATCCTAATAGATCTCCCTCTTCCTTTACTCAAGAATCAATCTGTGGTATAGGAATAGGCAACTTACCACTCTTTGGAATTTTTACCGCTGGTGCGCCTTCAACTCGTGGCATGATGTAGTTTGCTGCGCTATGAACTTCTTCCTCCGTCTCCGAACTGGATTCTTCTATTATTTGAGATTGGCTCCTCGTCTGTGGCAACTATCTGTTCTGTGATGAACTCGGTGTGACACCCTTAGGGGGCGTCGTCATAGCTGCTGTAAGGCCACTACGTTCGAACCTTTCCAAAATCGTTTCTATAGGTTCCTCCTCGGACAGAACCCACTGGATGGAATACTCCGGACAGGCAATGGCTACGAATTTTGGAAATCACAGCACTCTGTAACGGAATTAGCTCTGCACAGGGGAAACTTAGCAATGCACTCTATAGCTCTCGGATAATTGCAAATGTAACCCTCCCGAATGAATAATTTATGCTTTTATGCCGAAGACGATAATCCCGGATGCAATGGTCATCTAGGCTGAACCTGTCGGTCATATTAATTGCATGGAAGAGACCACACCCGTCATCCTGATCCTCAATAAATGCTGAAATCCAATCCATTTCCCTCGAAGTGTGTGTGTGCAGGCGCCGGTATCGTCGAAGATTTGGCGAATCTGGACAATTGATTATGCTGTTGCCAGATCTATGGTAAGGTATACCGGTCATTTCCTCATTAACTTCCTGTCAGAAGGCGACTTGACTAGCCCTCTATCTCGTTGGAAAACTGGGTACATGGCACGGAGAAACATCGCGTTGCTGCGATGCCACACCGCATCACCTGCTCAAAACAAACTTAAGCGTTTTTTTTTCCCTCTACAAGTCGTTGATGACTTGTGCAAAATGAACCGTCCTTATGCGATTCCTTATACCTAGAATACCTGCCCGTGTAGACTAATTCCTGGTGCGATGCCTCCTTTCAACTACACTGGACATCTGCACCCTTATAAGCTATCTAAGTTAGGGCTAAGAGGCGGAGTGGCTATCACTATAGATCTTAAGCCTACTTCCATTAATCAATGTGGGAAGAAGCTCCCCATTCAATTTGCTGAGCTGAACGACACCTCCCTCTGTAACTTGCTGTATCTAATATGGCCCCAGCCAATGCGTCTTGAACTTCCCTGGAAACTTAATAAAATTACTGTCATAGAGGAGTACTAGGTCTCCGATCTGAAGAGTCTTACTCTTAATGTGTCTGTCATGCCAATCTTTTTCTCGTGCCTTCTGCACTTTCTGATGGAATCCGGCGATGAATCTGTCTTCCTCTAGGGAAAGCAACTACGCTAGCCTTTCATGCACCGTGTCTGTATCAGTCATCCTGGTGATCTGAGCAATTTTTAAACTGGGAAGAATATACTCCATAGGCATAACAGCCTCTTGTCCATACACCAAGCTGAAAGGTGTGTGTCCTGTAAGTTTCTTGCATGTAGTCCTATACACCCATAATACAGCGTTAACTCTGAGGTCCCAATCATTCCTTTGGATGTTACAGATCTTAGTAAGAGCATTTTCTAAAATCTTGTTAAAGGCCTCCACCGTACCATTAGCTTGTGGGTGGTAGGGAGTGCTCTTATGGTGCTGAATCTGGAATTCTTCCGTCAAGGCCTCAATGGTGTGGTTCAAGAAATGTGTACCTTGATCGCTCATCAAAATTACTGGGCATCCAAATCTAGTGATGATGTTTTCAAAAAAGGAACTGTGCGGCTGTAGCAGCATCACAATTTCTTACTGCTTTGGCCTCTGCCCATTTGGTGAGGTACTCTATGCCAGTGATGATATATCTCGCACCAGTTCATTTTCCTGGTGGGTTGATAGGACCCACAAAGTCTATAGCCCACTTGTCAAATGCGCGCAGCGTAATTTGCGGTCGCAGCGGCATTTCATCTCGTCGCGAGGGTTTTCCTATCCTCTGGTAGATATCGTAGCATCTGCAAAAGTCCTTATTGTCCTTGTGCAACGTAGGCCACCATAATCCTGCATCTAGGATTTTCTACGCAGTCGGCTTTCCTGCGAAATGACCTCCTGCGGTTCCTGAATGTGCCTCTCTGATGATAGTCTCTTTTTCATGCGGCATCAAACATCTGCACAGGACTTCATCTGGACCTAACTTGTATAACTATCCTACAATCAGGGTGAAGTCTGCTGCTTTAACAACCAATTGCTTCTTTTGATGCTTAGTAAACTCAACAGGTGCTGATTCTGTAGTGAGAAAGTGAATGATATCAGCATAGTAGTCGTCTATGATCTGGATAGAGAACAACTGCACATCTGGCAAATTGTCCTCTAGGTTACTTGGCTCTTCTCCTGAGTCTATCCACGACAGATGATTAGGTCCGACGTTCAATCTTCCTGGTTTCACAATGATTTCAAAATCATACTCCTGAAAGAGGAGTAACCATCTGCAGATTCTCCCCCCTAACACTGGCTTATTGACCAGATACTTCAATGTAGAATGGTCGGTAAACATCTTGAACGAGGCACCCAATAGGTAGTGCCTGAACTTCTGCAGTGCATACACCATAGCTAAGCCTTCTCTTTCTGTCGCGGTGTAGTTCTTTTCTGCTGTTGATAGCTTTCTGTTGGAGTATGCGATAGGATGATCAATATCCCCTTCTCCTAGTTGCATTAAAACAACCCCTAGTGCGATGCCAGATGCATCCACATGTACATGAAACGGCTTAGTCTAGTCTAGAAATACTAAGATGGGCGCTGTAACCATCTTCTCTTTAAGTGTGTCTAGACTCTGCTGACATTCCTCATTCCATAGGAATTTTACATCTTTCTTTAGCAGTTTTTCCATCGGTGCTGTAATCTTTGCGTAGCCCTTGATGAATTTTCTGTAGTACCCAGTATGACCAAGTACTGTCCTCAATTGTTTGACTGAGTTGGGTGATGGAAGATTTACAATGAGGGCAATCTTTGCAGGATCTACCATCAAGCCTTGTCTGCAAACAATGTGACCCAACAAAATACCAAATGGTGCACAAAATATACATTTCTTCAAGTTTAGAGAAATCTGATACTATCTACATTTCTCTAACATCAGTCTTAAATCTCCTATGTGCTTGTCAATTAATCCAAATACAGTCCAATCATCAAAATAAACTTCTAGGAATTTATGGATGTATTCTTTAAATATAGCAACTACTACTCTAGAAAAGATAGCTGGTGCATTCTTAAGACCAAAGGGCATTACCGTATATTGGAATGAGCCCCATTCTATTGCAAAGGTGGTCTTAGATTGATCTTCTGGATGGATTCTAATCTGGTGGTAGCCTGAAAAGCCATCGGTGAAGGAGTAGACCTCCTGTCCTCCCACATTGTCTAACACTTCGTCAGTGAAAGGTGTCGAAAATGGATCATGAAGCGATGCATCATTGAGTTTACGCAGGGCGACACAGATCTTGATGTCTCCTTTAGTTTTCTTTTCTTGTACGACCATGGGGCCAACCCATTCGCTTTCTTCTACGGGCTCAATGATGCCTGCCGCTAGCATATTATCGATCTCATCCTTAACTTTTTATTTATAGCACGGATTTAATCTATATGGATGCTGCTTGACTGGTCTAGCATCCTCCTTCAATGGTATCCTCATTACTCCCACGTCTTCGACTATTCCCTTCATCTCTATGAACTTGGTGGGAAATAGGTCCTGATAGTCATGTAGCAAGTCTGCAATCTGTCCGACTGTTTCATCATTCCAATAGTCTCTAATAGAGGCAAACTTTGGTTCTGCATCTATGCCAATATTGATCTTTTTAATCTTAATCGGCTATGTGATTGCTGGAATCTGTAGCTTCGTCCCATCAACATCGCGAGTCCCTTCTGACTCTGGAATTTTGGTGTTGCGAGGATCCTCATCCTCATCCTCTAGTTCCGCTTCGAAGTTATATCACTCGAGCGCATCTTTTAACTGGGTGGCCCACTCAGGTTGAGTATGTACTGATAGGGTACAATCCTCAAATATCTTGATCTTTATTACATCTAGGGCCTGATCAACACTTGGATACTTAGATTCAAAAGTGAAGGTGAGTAGAAAGCTTTCTATCATAAGTGGGCATGTAGTCATTCCCTTGTGCAATTCAGTCTCTGTGTACAAGTTCCTTGGAACTGTGTCCAACGTGTGAATGAATCGGTGAACCCATTCATCCTCGGGAATGTCCGACCAATTCTATTCACATGTCCGAATATGTGACCTGGGGTCACTTTCTCCTGTGTATTTCTTCTGGACATACTCTCTGTCGATAGAAAATCTGATTGCCATCAATCTCTTAATATCATCCCATGATGTGATATTCTCTTTATGTGCATACCACCATCTTGCAGGTGTGGCTCGTACTGCAAGGTCCATAGCTACGATCCTCTGCTCGTGAGGAATTTGTTGTTCAAACTACGTGAGAAAGTCCTGGATATCTGTTAGACCATGAAATGATGGAATCTTTTTGATCTATGCACCAATCCATCGCAGTGACTTAGTCAAGTACGCACATCTACGCACTGAGACTTCGTGAAGTCTGTTCTGCCAGTTCTCTAGACCAACATCCGAATCCGATGCGCATGAGCTGTCGCATCGCCAACTAATGTTCCCTTATATGGTTGGATTGATGTAGTTGCTCTGGTTCACGGTCATCTGATAGAGACTCTCCATGTTATGTGCCTCTTCCTCTGCTCGGATAGGTTCAATGTATCTAGGACCCTGAGTAGGATCTAACGGTGTGATGACTCGGATCTGTGCATCCTCAAAGGTCATTTGTCTTCTCTTTAGGTCGATAACGGCCATGTTACCGATCGCGCAATCGATGCCTAGTAATGCTGGATATGGTCTACTATCGCCAATTATTTCTATAAATTCAAAGCCCGCAGAATTGCAAACTCCGTCAATGTCAACTGGCACCTGCGGTAATCGACCCAGGGGTGATACCCGCTGCTGATTAGCTAATCTTAGATGGATAGGCGATCTGACTAACTTAGGGCTACCCATCTATTCCCATGTCTGCTTAGTCAGAACATTTATGTCTGATCCTAGATCTAGGATCACCTCATCCATTTCAAATTCTCCAACCTGTGCTGTGAGTCGCATCTCTCTTCCTATTCTTGTATGTCCCGTAATATTATGAACAACACGTTGTGTACTGCTCACGAAAGAAGATGGATGACATTGATCTATGATGCGCTGAAGTTCTCCGATCGCTTGCTCATTTCTCACGAGTTTTAAACAACTCCACAGGAAGGATTGTACACTTCCTGTCAACTCGTCCTTGTCGCATGTACCCGATGTGGTAGCCTGCGATATCTGTACAGGGCTAACACCACAAAGTGCTTGCTGCGGTACGCCCCTAGACGGTGGTACCTGCGATCATGATTGCATAGGGTCATCAAAGAAAGTCTTAGCTTCCTGAAATGTCTGTTTATTCTTCTGTAGGTCAAGTGGTGTTGTTTTGTTAGGAGCTTTGCGCACCCATTCTTGACCTGTGTTCTTTTCAGTATCCGGTGATGTCCCACTGGTGGAAGCACCGCTGCGAGTCACAATGTTGACTCTTGGTTCTGGTTCTTCCTGCTCAGCAGCAATAAGCTGGATGTTCTGGTGTACTGCTGGCTTAGGTTCTCTGATCTTAGCTATCAAGGTAGGACATTCTTCTATAGTGTGATCGTAATATTTGCAATAGTTACATGTGGTAGTGGGGCTCTGACAGTCCCTAGCATAGTGGCCTAGAACTCCACATTTGTAACAAGTAACTGGTCCGTGACCACGGCCAAATCCTTCTCCACGGCCAAAGCCTCCTCCACATCCTCGTCCTTTGAATCCTCTTCCATAGCCAACAGAAGCCGGATCATGCTGTGGTCCTGCTGCTGGACCCTGTGTCTCTGATTGGACTCTGTACACGTCATGTTTTCCATCTAACATGAGATCATAGGCTCTACAATCATGTTCATCATGGCCTATGGACTTGCAGAAGACACAGAATAAGTTCTTAGGTGTCTGCATGTACTTCTGAAGTAGAGGGCACTGCTGACGTGGATGTCCTCACTTTTTGCATATTTCACACCATGGCCCATGGGTCTGTGGTAAGGGGTTAGGAGCCCCGCTTACTAGATATTCTACAAAAACTGGACAGTTGTCTTTAGTATGGCCTTGTGCTTTACACCTTACACACCATATGTATTGCACAACCTCTTTCCCTTTCTTAAGCTCATGCAACTGTAACGTGAGATTAGCTAACTGGTTTTGCAGATTTGTCATACCTTTGCTGGTTTCAGCTAGAGGTGAAGCCTCTAGTTTCATCACCATCTCCAATGCGTCATCCTGCGTCTGGAGTTTCTGCTGCATTAATGGCAGTCTGATGTGAGGGAGCAGCCCTGCAATAAACCATTCTTTATGCTGCTCCGGCACAAACTCAAAGCTGACTTGGTCTATAAGGGCTTTGAATTTCTGATCAAAGTCCCACACCGACTCTGTAGGTAACTGTTTGATGTCTTTGAGCTCTGTAATGCACTGTGACTCAGACTTAGGTTTCTTAAGCTCTTTTATCATGGCAGTCCTGACTTAGATAAGTGTTCTGGGTACCGCTGTGGCATACTTCATATACCATGTTAAGGCTCGTTCTCTTAGTGTGGTGACCAACTGTACAAGTTTAATATTATCGTCATTGATTCCTTTAATGGTCCACATGGCTTCACATAGAAACCAATGCTGCTCCGGGTCCTCTGCCCCTGTACCCTTAAAGATAGGTAGCTTCATATCATCCCCCATTCTATTTCTTCATGGTGTATTTTGATTTGCTGTGTTACTACCACTCGGTGGTGTAGGTGGAGGTGATGTAGCGGTAGTATGTACTGTCTGTGAGCTACTGGATGGAGTTCCTACAGGATTGTTCTGAGTCCCGGTCTGTTTCTGTGGGGTGTAAGGGTTGTAAGGGAGACCCCCTTCTGTTCTTTCTGTGGTACTATGACTCTATTTTCTAGTATTATCTGAACTGTCTTCAAATATGGGAGATCTGAAATCTACTTTATATTTCTTTCCACTACGTGTACATCCAATGTCATCGAAATCACTTTCAAACTCTTGTGACAATAATATCTTTACTTATTCATTTGAAACTAGATCCATTGTTCCTTTTTCATGTAATAACATCTTAATGGACAAGTTTAAATATTTTAGGTACGTACCGCGATATCCTTTGAAGAAGTACCATTCAGCCTCGCTAAAGATTTTTCTCTGTTCAACTGCAAACTCTGTGATGAAGCCTTCTAATACACTCGCAAGCCAGAAGTCTACTGTCCTCGTGAGGGGATTATCAAGGTTCTTCACGGTATGAATCAACTCCGGTGTCCAGAAAATGTTTCTTTTCTTCTTGAATATACTTGTATTAGTTAACTTTGATAACCAGTCGTAAAGCTTGTTTCCATAGGTCACAAAAAATATCGTATGCAAGTCTGTAAAGATATGTTTTTGTAACTAGTCCTCTGGACTCAGTCTAGGACTCTTGTTCTCTCATTCGGAAAACTCTTTTTCCTTAGACCCAACCCACTGGTTGAGTTCATCTTTAGTAGGATTCCAACAGAACATCAGTGCTCAGTTTGTTTAAAACCGGCAATGGGACCATTTGTTGGTCGCTTGGGCAGACCCGGGTTTACTGTATTGAACCAACAACACCCCTAGCTCACTGGCCCTTTTGGTGACAGACCGCAGAGTGGCCTAAAGTCTCACCTGAAGTGATTCTAATGGGTTGGACAAAGACTCAAGTGTCTTTGACCAGGTTCTGTCACATCCTATGTGGGTCTCATAGCTCTTCGGAGCCCGTGAGCTCTCTCTCTCTTTGTGATGCGCAGTTTCCTTGTTCTCACGATGACTCTAGCCCTTATCGCATCACCCCGTCCTAGCCAACACGTAACTCTCTCCTACGTAGAGTCTCAACCTATGGTATCGCGCACCACAGCTCCTCTGCTGGTGCGATATCACCTCCCTGTGATATCCTACCACTGTGGCTCAGCGTACTTAGTGTTACTTGTGTCCAACTTATGGGACTCAACATACAAGGTTGTTTAACACTATGACTCTTAACTATCTGGGATGAAACATTAGAGAGAATTTGAGGTCAAAAATGGGCCTCCTAAGAGATGTACTACAAAAATATAAGATATATTAAAATATTATGATTTAGGGGTTTTATGGGGTAGGTATATATGACAACTCACCTCCTACACTACTTTTTATGCACAATATAAATAACCATGGTTGTGTTAATTTTCTAGATTGACTATAAATAAAATTAGTAAAATAACTCTACAATGATGTGACTATGATTCATTGTAAATTCCCAAAAAATTATTGTCCTTTAGCATTTATTTGTCTTGAACTTGTAAATGAAATTAAACAAAAAAAAAAATTTAGGAGTTATTTTTTAATTTATGTTGACTTTTTATATTTAGTACATTCCTCATCAATTTAATTTTAATGTGATTTAATTGATATTTATTTACATGTAAAATTTTAACAATATTATTATAATATTTATTGCATTATTAGAAAAAATTAATATCAAAATCATAATTTTTTTTTATATATTCATTTTATTGTAAATGAATGTTATAGTTAAATCTCTTATAGAAAATAATATAAGACATAATTTATTCTTAAAAATTGAGTAGTATATATATATATATAGAGAGAGAGAGAGAGAGAGAAGATATAATTTATTCTTAAAAATTGAGTAGTATATATATATATATATATATATTATCTTTAGAACATTATTAATTTGTAAAACATTTTTTATTTTATTTTATTGTAAATTAATGTTAGAGTTAAGTCTCTCATAGAAAATAATATAAGACTTGATTTATTCTTAAAAATTGACTAGTAAAAATATGTAAAAAAAATAACTATGAATATTATCTTAGAACATTATTATTTTATTTTATTGTAAAGGAGTGTTATAGTTAAGTGTCTCATAGAAAATAATGTAAGACAATAATTATGAGTACTTTACTTGAAAATGACAATAATATTATTTTATGAGAAAGTGAATTGTGAGTACTTTAGTTGAAAATAACAATAATATTATTTTATGAGAAAATGTGAAATGACTTTTATTGTGAGTACTTTACTTTATGACTTAAAAGTACTTGTACCACTACCTTGGTTAACTATGGGTTTTCATCCACCATAGAAAATGTGACAAATAAGCATTCTTAACTCATGCAATGCCACCTCAACCATGGGGGATGATGTCATCTACTAGAATGTAATTGGATGATTTTTATAGTACATTTTGGTCCTTTTGAGGCCCATTTTTGACCTCAAATTCTCTCTAATGTATAGACAAACTCTTATACATAATACTTAAAGACTTCAACTTGCATCTATTCTCCTATAATGTTGTAAACTGAATAACGCATACATACATTAAACTGTAAGCAAGGTTCATTTAATGAGTAGTAAATACAGCAAGTAAACATAATCACATGAATCAATCGCATAACACTTGATTTTAATGTGGTTCACCTCCAGGATGGAAGTTACGTCCACAAAACTGTGTTTCTATATTATAACTTGGGGGAAGTAAACACGGTTCTACTGTACCGCATATGCATCTCGAGATCTTCTGGGTAACTCCGCACACAGCCTAGATCCCTTCTCTCTTAGATCTCTTCTCTTTCTCTATATTGTATCTCTTACAATCTACTCTTCCCTCTTTGTCAATCCCTGCGGATCGTTGCATACATGCTCAATGAGCCAGCTGCTGGTTACAGTAAGATAACTACAGCCAGGAACAGAACCAGAGCTCAGCTTCTATATTAAAACAGTCTAACCAACAAAATGGTCAATCAACTAACCAACCAACCCACCAACCAACCAACCAACCCTTTTACAATACAAAATACATCCCTTTATAGGCGGCCCGAAGGTCTCGCCATTACAACACTGTGGGCCTGTCCCAACAGTAACCCAAAACCCTAACTAGTGACAGTCGGCATATCTGTACTTGGGGTTTCCGCTTTCCATCACACCACAGCTCTCTGCAGTCTTCCATGCTTCCTGGTGCTGACCATGGGTACTGTGCACCGCTTCCCATCTTCTGTCCTTCGTCTTCAATACCTCGGCCTCGTCGCTCCTTTTCCTTTATGAGGGTAGCTGAGCCCTCCTGTCTTTTCCGCTTCCTTCAATGCAGTGGGTGAGCTCTCTCTTCTCAGCCGCTCAGGTACTGTCGTCTTCCTTGACTTTTCTGTCCCAACAGTCACGGTTTCTGGCTCTGATCTGTAGCTAGAAACATGATACGACGTCATAGCTTTACCTTATCTCTTCATCTTCACCAAAAATGTCTATCTGCCAAACTAGCAGCTTCTCCTGTAGCTGTGGGACCTTACTCCAACACCCCGAGGTCACTTTTCAGAAGTTCCCGCTTCCTTTGGGTATTTTGCCACCGTAATGGTTTGATCTAGGTGTTGGATTTTCACCTGACGGTTTGTCAATTTGGGAGAGTGAATCCTAATTATACTAGTCACTCCAGTGCTTGTGATGCAGTTTGACTGATCGGATGAACTGCAACCAAGTGCAGAGCATACACACCGGAGTCTTGTCAATTTTAGTAAATTTTAAAATTGGGTGTTCTTGCTAAAAAGAAAACCCTCCAGGAACCTCTTTCGATCCAAGTGGATCTCAATCGGGGAATCAAGGAGGGGTTAATTTTATAATAGATAAAGAAACAAATGATATAAAGGAAAACACAGATACACAATTCCGGTTTTCTAATTAGTCCTACCATGCATCTCTTTCCCCTTTCAGGTCAATCGGGAATTCGTGGGGTAAGTATGAAGATTACTTTGAAATATCAAATATGGAATATAAAATTGATAATGAATCAAAGTATACTACCCTGCAGATTAGAGCTACGCTAGTTTGAAAAGATATGAGCAAAAAGTAAAAAAATGACACCGACGCAAATCCCCCCAAGGGGGATGGTGAATAGGCTCGAAAGAGCCTATTCGAAAGGACCTTTTCCTTTTATTAGCAGTGATTTACAATGTCAGAAAATTAAAATTGCTGCACTTTGGTCCTTGTTATCTGGGATCCAAAGGCTTACAACAAGCTTGTAACAAGCTAGAATTAAACAAGGTGGTGGGGGAAGCTTCCGGGAAGCTCCGATTCATGTTGGAAATTTGGCAGAGTCTCCTCCTATTTTTTGTTGGAATTGATAAAAAACAATGAGCAATCAGAATCAAATGTGCCCAAACACACTTTGAAAGTGTTTTGGGTTACTACACTAGTTATCAAAAAAAAAAACTTAAGTAAAATTTTGTTAAATTGGGGTAATCTAGTTTTGTGAAAAGGAAACAAGGAAAGCAAGATTTCCTTGGGATGTTGGCTTGCTTTTTGGGAAGCCATTAAGATGTGAAATTTTATTGCAAAATTTAAATATTTAAAGAACGAAAAAATAAACTACCTTATGAGCAAGTTTTAGATCTATGATTTAGCTACTTGCAAAAAAGGCAATTCCTACACCTAGATCCATCTTTATGAAATGATATTCTTTATAAAATTATAGATCTAAGAAGCAAGACTCTTATAAAATAGATCTAACAATATATATTCAGTTCTTAGAACTATATCTGATCATAAGAGGAAGAGACAGGTAACCGGAAGATTGATTTTTTAAAGAAAGGAGGAAGAGAAGGGGAAAGGCCCATTGTTGGATGGATCTGCAATGGAAACTTGTTAGTGGAATATAGAGGGGAAATGCCTTCACAAATTTTTTAAATGTACAGTGGAGTCAAACTAGATCCACAACTCGTCCAATCCTTGTAACTTGAAAGTTAAACACACAATCCTGCACGAAACCTCATGAGATCTAGAATATATATATGAAAAAGAGACAAAATTTACATGCAAATAAACTTATTAAACATGTATAATCTAGATCTTAAAACATATATTCTATGAGATATAGAAAACACAAGTAACCTTACTTGCCCAACTATACTCTTATTGATTCAGCTGAATCGTTTAAGCCAGACAGGGTTCAGATACAAAAATTGAGAGAAAAGCCGGAAACATCAATAGTCGTAAGACAATGCTTAATCCACACACATGAGAGAATTACACCATTTAGCCTCCAAATCTTCTTTATTCCAACAATCAAAAGATTACAACAATATTACAAGAGCAAGCCCTTCAATCCAACTCTAACTAGCTTGGAAGAGGATGCTGTGCTTAGATATATACAAAAACCAGGAGATCTAGCCCAGGGGGGAACAAATCCCAAAGAGATAAACCAAATATGCTGATGGAGAGTCCATCAATGCCTGATCTATGTCTAACTGAGCCAGATATGAGTCTCACTGAGCGCAATTGTCAATCGGAGAACTGATCTGACTGGCACCTCAACCTATTGACTGAAGCATCCACCAAAATTCATCCAGATGAGCCAAAACATGTTGAGGAGAGAGGGAGGGAGAAATTCCCCATAAAATATGCTGAAGATCAACTCTGGATCTGATTTGATCACCTCCTTTAGTCAAGGATTTGTTAGATCCAGTCAATCTGGTTCAGATCTGACTGATTTCAATCAAATCGACTAAGAATCCGCTGATCTATGATTTTGTATTTGCTCCATTACTCATCAATTTATTAATTAAAATAATCAATAAATGATTTTTTGGGGCTTTTTGACCTGAGTGATTGAAAATCACTCAAAACTAGGAAATAGTGGGTCCATGGGTTTACATGGTGCTCTTAGCTTGAAAATGAGCACCTACATGACTGAAACTGATTATTTGGCCCACTTTTATTACAAAATAAAATTTTCCAATTAAACTATTAAAAAATAGCCTAAGTTTTGGAAAAATTAAATTTTAATAAAAAACACTGAAAAAAATAAAAAATTGAAAAATTGAAAAAACCTAGGGGGACTTAGACATGTTCATATGGCTCGACCATGATGTCTAGCATGTTTATACATTGACACATAGACTCTAATAACCTAAATAGGCCTAAATGCCAAGACGACCACCCCAACTTTGGAGGTATGGAGTGAAAAACTCATAAATTATCAGTTCTTTATTAAACAACCAATAATAACCAAGGGAAAAAACACCCTAGGCTGATCGGATTGACAAATAAATTCTAAGAGACTGAGTCTTTTATAGACACTATCATGCTAGAAAATTTATTACAATTCCCCCATGGGGTATGAACATGTGATATAGTACAACAAGCACTTCCCAGAAGTACTTCGAAAGGTCTTCTGAAGTCCGAACAAGTTATCCTTGTTCGGTTCACCAGGCTCATTTGATAAAAAACCACTAAGTACAACTAAGGTGGTAACAACTTCCTCAGCACATTTTTACTCTTATTTTCCTTTTGGCTTTCAATTCTTGGCATGGGATCATTTAAATATAATATAATGTTTTACATTGCTTCCTCTCCATGGGTCTTTTGCTGTCACCCCCTAGGACATTTTTAAATGAGAGATGGATGGAGCCTTGAAATAGTATTCCAGACCTTTTGATATTAAGTTATTTTACAAGGATTAAGTAGGAATTCAATGTGTTCATAGCCATTTAGGAAAACTGCTAAACTAGAAGAAGTTCTTTCAAATAAATCAATAGTACACAGTCTTATAATCAAGGATTTTAGTCAATCCAGAATTCTGATGCACT
This sequence comes from Pseudotsuga menziesii, assembly GCA_001517045.1. NCBI lineage: Eukaryota > Viridiplantae > Streptophyta > Pinopsida > Pinales > Pinaceae > Pseudotsuga > Pseudotsuga menziesii. Next base: position 19,636 of record LPNX010052790.1, read on the forward strand.
CCATTGAACCAAAAGTTTGCTTCTTTATTAAAATCAACCAAACCCTAAGTACAACCAACAATAATAAACAAATCAAAACAAAACAACGCAATCAGTTTATTTATGTGCAAAATAACCAAGAAATAAAAATCAAGAAAAATTAATTTGGAGAACTAAACCATTAACCGGTAAGTTCTCTTCCCACCCCTGTAAATCTTGCAACTTGTGAGTTGAGGGGCTAGGCTTGACTGCAATTGAAAAGACCTACCCATTATATAATTCTACTGAACTTGAATTAAAAACTACATCTGAAACTAAGTCTACTATTTTACAGTCAATCTCATCAGCCCGTGAAAATCGAAGGAGATTGGGCTGGGTGTCTGGTGTACTACTGGCTTCTTTAGCTTGGAAATTTACCGGTTCTAGTTCAATGAAGTAATTTCCCAACACAGAATTCACTGGTTTATTTTTTTCCTCCAACTGAGTGACATTGTATTCCATTTGAGGCTCTCTTAATACTTTTATCTGGTTCGGACTTCCCTTATGAGGCAACAACAGATGTGACCAATCTGATGCGAAGTATCCATTTAGCCTTGCCGACCAGTATCAACTCAAAAAAAGTCCATAAGCATCAGGTATGTCTGATACTACAATATGAATGTACAGACATACCTTTTCATTTGCAGATAAGCGAATCAGAACAACTTCCATTTCCCCGAATACTTTCGCAGCTGTCTTGTCTAACTGAATAACCTGCCAGGTAGATGGTTTAGGTTGCCCATTGATCTTCTTGCAGAATGAAAGTGGCATAAAATTGACTAATGCCCCTAAGTCTACTAAACAATTGTGCACATTATAGTTGAAAATCTCAAAAGTTAGGAGAAATGGTGGGGTTTTATACTTAGACTTGCCTCCCACACTTGCTTCACCAATTTCTTCTTCAGGTTGGTTGTCAGTGGGAAGCTCTTCTTCTGGTACTTCAAGTTCTTTTAACAATTTTTCTTTCTGCTGAGGTACATTACACATTTCAAACAATGAGATGTTTTCCTTAGCTTTTTTAATATCTTCCACAATATCATACCCCATCTCATGTTCTTTGAGATTCTTTTTGACATTATCAATCTTATCTTCAATAGGCTTAACAGGCATGTTAATTTCCTTCGGATTCTCACTCGTAATGGTAAATTCAGGTATTTTATCAGTTTTGATGTTCTTCTATAACTTCTTCATATTTTCTTGAAGTTTCTTGATCTTCGGATGTATTGACTTGTCTTCTTCTACCAAACTCTGACTTATTGTTGTCACATTTGTTTCTGATGTTTCCTCTTGTTTCAAAGAATATTCTTCCAATGTATCAAACTTGAGAGACAATCCCATAAAATTAAAGCATCTTCTTCTTGTTTTTCTGTAGATTGATTATCCTTTTCTTCCTCTATATCAGATTCTGTTAGTTTAGAGTCCAATAACTGATTCATTACCAATGTCATAGAATTTATCCATTGGGGGAAATTCTTCTCAAAATGAGGCTGCTGATGAAAGGTGCAAAAATTATCCATGCCTACATTAGTTAAATTTATTGCTGCAGGACTGTGTGGAGGAGGTTTAGATTGATTGTTGTCCTCCTTCCTTTTATAGTAAGGCTTATATGATTTTTTAGCTTCCTTTTATAGTAAGGCTTATATGATTTTTTAGCTTCCTTTTCTTTTTCTAAATCTATTACTCTGTTGGATAGCATCTGCATCATCTTCAACATCCCTTCAAAATATTGTGACCACTCATCCTTAGGTTTAGTCAGTAATAAAGGTTTCTTACCTCCAAAAGTTTTTTCTTCCGACTGCACAGGATAATTTTCTATGCTCTCCATCTCAGCCTCTACCCTCTCAGCTTCTTCATAAGTTTCTAATAATGTAGGCTTGATTGACATCTTGGAAAACATAGCCAAGTCAGGCCCTAGACCTAAAGTATAGTATTCAATCAGAACTTTTTTAGATGGCTTATCAGCTGTAGATTTTTTTTTTAGATAAGCAACAAATCTTTGAGTAAAATTATGCACGTTTTCCTTCCTTTCTTTTTTTAAAGCGCATAACCCTTTCATTAAAGATGCATGAGTTTTCTGGACTGCATATTTACTTCTAAAAATTCTCTCAAATGTGTCCTGGTCTGTGATTGAATTTGCAGGAAGCGAAAAATACCATGAGGCTGCTGCTCCTTTTAGGGTATGTGGAAATAATCTATAGACCACATCTTCATGCTCTCCAGCCCATAGTCCTTCTATATCCAAGTAAAAACTTTGCAAATGATCATCTACCAGAATTTTTTCACTTGGGTCAAACTTAGGAAACATTTTCTCAAAATCTTGAGGCAAATCATGGAAGGGAGGTGCCAGGTTTAAAGGTGACCTAGCCTTCCAAGCAGGTGGTGGAGGTGGTTGATTTGCATTTACATTAGCCATGATTATGAGTGGAGAATGAGGTGGTGACTGAACAGGGGTATGAACAGGTGAACAGTAAGGTGTATATGGACCCAATTGATTCAGAGGTTGGTCAACTTCTTGTAAGGATGCTTCTACCAGTTCTCCAAAATCTTCTACCAACATTGCGTCTTCTAATTTAGGGCAATCCATTTTCTGATATTCTCTTTTGGGTAAGACAGGAATAATCGGTAATCCTCCGATATTCTTCACATATGCCCTAGTAATTCTTCTCAAATCATTAGCTACTTCGTTATCAGCAGAATACAAATGCTCTTTACCCTTCTCTTCAGGAGGTGGATTGGGAAACAAACTGCTTTCAGAACTGTCACCAGTGGAGTAATCTCGAGAAAATGGGTTTCCTCGCCTAGCCATGCACTGGCGGCCCTCCTTCTAGCGCCAAAAACTGTTGAGGCCTGGAAAATTGCAGGTAACAATAGTTAGGGACTCTCCCCAATAAGCGTTCCCAACTAACCCATTATTTTTTGGTATGGGGAATCCGTCTAGTTTATGGTCTGGCTACCATAGGTCAAGTAACAAATTAAAAAGTTTTACCAGTTACGGCCCAGTCCACCGTGTATATTTTTAGTTTTTTGTGTTTAAGTATGATGTGCAAGTGCCTATCTAAAAAATCCAAATTGATAGAGATAATGAGGAGTGTCACAATGTGATGTGTAGGTTCATACCTCTCATCTTAACTCTCTCACATCTAAATCACACACAGCAAGAAACTAAAATTAACTAACTAACCTATCCCTATGGAGAAAAATTATCAATTATCAATGAGTAATGTATTTCTGTGCGTGCATTAAGAAAAATTACAGATAACTGTCACTTATTTCGGAACACATGAACATTAATGGATATATGAACAACAAGATAGCTTATTGTTTATGAAAACCTTCATTACTCATAGTGGAAATTTCACAGAATAAACTAGAGTGCATTCATAACATGAACATAGATTCAATGAGTTAGAACAATCTCACAGCTAATGGACATTAGCTGAAAATGAAATAGTTCACATTCAACTGATCCATAGCAAAGCATTTAAAACATTCCACCAAGCTTTCTCCAGCAGGAAACATGTAATTCTTTATCGCAAAAGGAAATAGTTCTTCTTACAACATACTCTCACAAATCTATCTGGGAAAATGTCCCCTCTACATGTAAACTCTCCTATAATTATACAACAAAGCAAAACCTTTGGGCTACCCCCAAATGAATTTTGGGCTTCCCCAACCTCTCAATCCCAAAATTTTTTCTTTTAGTAAGTGATCATAATTTATACAATATATTACATTTTAAATCCAAAATTTATAAAACACTTTATGAAGAGGGGCCCACTTGGTCATTTATGAATTTTTTCCACGCCTGGGCCTCTGTTGCTATGCTTTCAAAATCAGAGGGTTCAAGAAAACAGATATTTATCTCATACTTAGTAGCGTGATTCTTAACTACTTCTATTCTTGCCAAACTCAGGCGCAATTGATCTTCAAGTAAGTGGTTGCTTACTACTACATGAGCTACTGCATTCTTCAGAGTTTGTTCATCTAGATCCTTGACTTTGTTGGATCTACTACTCATATTCCTGATACCTGTTCTGTAGTTGTTCTATGAACAAATCATGTTCTCATATCGCATCTAGTCTTTTTTCTGCAGAAACCTGGCATCTATTGTATGTGACCAGCACTCTTCTGTAGTATTCAGCACATAATACTTTTGTTTTCTTTACAGTCTTCTTGAATTCTTCCACAGTATTTATTGCAAACTCCAATAAGTCATAATCCCACTTTAAACTATGTTGATCTTTAGCTGGTAGCTCCGTAGGGGTTTATACATTTGTTTCTATCCACACTATCCTTCCTGTCAGGACCTCCAAAATATCTTGAGATCTGTCTACAAAATACGAAGTGGTGTCCAAGATTTCTTCTAATCTGCTATCGATTTGCAAAATCTTAAATATTTCTTCCTCAATGCACACTTGTAGTTGGTGGATTTTCTTCCTCTGAGCTAGAACATATTATTTCAAAGGTTGGACATGCATCTTCTATTCCATAGCATATTTCAGTGATGCTGTCAATGAAGCATTCTGTCCCTCCAAAACTGCTACCTGCATTTGATACTATTTCTCTCTTTCTTCAGTGGCAGCCTTCTTTGATTCTAACTCAATGACCTTGTTTTGCAACTGGACCTTCTCTACACTTAGAGTTTCGTATGACACCTGAAGGTCAGTTTTCTCAGTTTTTAGCACTTAATGCTCTAACTGTAGCCTCTGTAATTTTGCTAAGTTGTTCTGAGCATCTTTCTCTGTTTTCTCTACATAAACTTCTAAATCCATCTTATTTGCATGCAGAGTTTGGAGTTCTGTCTTTGAATTCCTCACTTCATTCTGCATGTCCTCATATTTCCTCTTCAACTTATGACCTTCATCCCTCTCTTCAGTGTTTCTTTTAATTGAGCTGCATTCTTTCTTGATTGCTCGAGGTCTATCATAAGTTTGTCTACATTGTCTTCGGTGGCCTGGATTAATGCCACCCCAGCTCTGGCTGTCAATCATGGATC